>WOXC01011508.1:0-193441 GCA_011680675.1 Gymnobelideus leadbeateri | reverse complement strand
TGAGAAGCTAAATGGATAGGCAAGTAAAAGATAATCATGGAAGGTTGCCTAGGATAGATGAATGAGCTTCAAGAAAGGTTGAGAAGATGACTGATGTAGACTGGGTAGAGAGAGAGGGAAGGAGATAGTTCCAGGTTAAAAGAAAACATTGACTGGGTTAGATTGTCATGTCTAATGATGACTTTTTCCTCATTGGGTGATGTTACCACCATGGTGTGGAGCTGTCCAGCCAAGGCTCTTTTAGAGGAAGCTGGAAGGTGAACATAAAGCATGTGTATGCATACACACACATAGGCACACAGAGCAAGAGAGAACATACAGGAAACTGTTTCAAAGTTTGATTGAATTAACTTGAACCCTCCTGGCATAGCAGATAGTATGAAGTTAAGGAAGATCTGAGTTCAAATCATTCCTCAGAAACTTACTACCCTGTGGTCATAGACAAACTACTTAGTGTCTTTCAGCCTCAATTTCCTCATAGGGTTGTTGTAAGGGTCAAATGAGAGAATGTATGTAAAGCACATTAAAAACCTTAAATATTAGCAATTATTATAAAAACATTGGTTGGAGTTTGGTCTAGGTTTGTTAAATTTAACTCTCTCTGCCCCAGAGTTCTCCAGTACTCTGAGGGATTTGGGAGAATATCTATTCTTCTATCATTGGCTTAAGCCCCCATCAGTTGTGTTTCCCCTCTTTTTTAGGGTAAGTGACTAGCTTTCCAATTCTATTTAACAACTTAATATAAGATTTTGCTTCTTCTTTTTTTTTTTACAAAAGAATGTTTACCTCAAAAGCATATAGCCAAAATAAACATATAAACATTTTCCCAAACACCTTGGGGGTTTAATCCCTCCATATGACCTTGGTATCTGAAAAGTAGAGGTGGATTAAGTTCACAGCTTAATTCATCTCCTACATATTATTAGTCCAACTCAGTTAAAGACCCCTGGCACACATCTACTATCCTTGCTTCTGGTTCTCATGGCTCAAGCTTCTGGTTACAAGACTCCACTCTTCATCTAGACCCAAAAAGGACAAAGAAATAAAACCAAAACCCCAAGTCAGTTTCTCAGAACCATGTGACCCAAACAGGGGAAGGGATCCTCAGATCCCCCCCTCTTATCTCATGTTGTCATTTGCTGTGAATGCAGGAAATATGGCAGACTGTGCTCAATCAGCAAGTTTTAAAGACACAGAAAACTCTGGCTACATAGTCAGTGGAAAATGGCTCTTCTCATCCATGTAGTAACCCAGAACAGAATACCTAAACATATACCGGAAAGAAAAGACAAACAAATATGATTCCAACTGCACTCTGAATGTCTTTGCTCTCTGTCTAGAGGTGGATGGCATACTTCATAACGAGTCCTTTGGAGTCATGGTTGACCATTGTATTGATCAGAGCTCCTAAGTCTTTCAAAGTTGGTTATCTTTACAATATTATTAACAAGCTGTTGATTTTCATCAGCAGAGGGAATTTTGTTAGGGATATTAAAAGGCAGACATCTCACTAATAAAATCATAGGTCTAGACCATGAACAAGAAAAAATACTTAGAATGATATCCACCTTAACTTGTGAAGAAAGCACACTGTAAACCTTAACACACTATAGAAAAATTAGTTGTTTGGTTGTTATTCAGTCATGTCCAAATCTTTGTGACCCCATTTAGTATTTTCTTTTTTTTTTCTTTGAGGGGGAAGGCAAGGCAATTGGGTTAAATGACTTGCCCAAGGTCACATGGCTAGTAAGTGTGTCAAGTGTCTGAGGCCAGATTTGAATTCAGGTCCTCCTGACTCCAGGGCTGGTGCTCTGCACCACCTAGCTGCCCCTCATTTAGCGTTTTCTTGGCAAAGATACTAGAATGGTTTGCCATTTCCTTTTCCAGCTCATTTTACAGGTGTCATTTTACAGCACATTTTAAGTGACTTGCCCAGGGTCACAAAACTAGTCAGTGTCTGAGGTCTGATTTGAACTCAGGTGTTTCTGATTCTAGGCCCAGCACTCTATCCACTATGCCACCTAGCTGCTCCTGTTTTTCCCTTTACTTTTATCTAGCATCTACCATAATGTGTAGTACTTGGCAAACAATAAATGTTTGTTGATTGATGGACTGACATTCCAAGATCAGTCTGCGGGCCCCATATTTCATTCATCCTATTACTGTCTCTGGGGTTTTACAGATGCTAGGAATAACATGTGCAGTGGATTGGGACCAGAGATTCTGGGATTCCTAGATTCTGCCCTTATGCCCCGTGAACCCTGGCTCCCTTCCTTCTGAATGTCCTCAACAAGCTGAAATGTGACATGGGAAAAGCCAGAGTCCCATATTTTCTACCATTCTCTAGGGTCTCTATACAGGTCCATGAAACTCAACTCTGCTCCCTAACCCCTGGCAAATGTGCCAGGCCTTCTTGTTGTCTATACCTTGCCTGCACTCCTTTATCTCATCTCATGCCCCACCAGGTAACAGAGGACAATAAATACAATTAAAAACAGACACTGATGACAAAATTTGGCTGGATCAAACTAAGCTCAGGTGAGCTGCTCACCCACTCCCTAGGACTATGTGGACAGCTGTGGACACTATTCTCTTCATAATGTGCAAAAGAAGGGACTTTTGACACACTTTTCCTACTCCCAGGCAGCCTGATTCAGAAACATGGGGGGTAGAGAAGAAGAGAGATGCCCTTTGAGATGACAGCAATTATTACAGCAGTTCCAGGAACTCCTTCCTCTGTTCCCATGACAACCCAGACCAAATTGGCTTTGCAGACTCCAAACAGGGCTTGGCCTGGAGGATGAATGGGAAGCTGATCTTCCCATAGCAGTGACTTGTTAGCTGTACTATCACCCCTTTCCTGTTTTCTGGCTGGGCTACCCCTCCCCATCCCATCCTTTGCTGGAGTTTGGATGTGATTTTGTCTGCCTAACAGATTCAGTTGAAGGCAATGTAGGTCTTAGTATTTAAAGGTGACAGATAAGAGAAAAGCTAAGGATGGAATAAGATTAGGTTTGATTGCAAGATCACTGACTTAGATGTTGAAAGGGGCCTTAATGGTCATATTGGCCAGTGGCTTCATGTTAATATCAATGACCAGTCCCATGTCCCTCCCCCCACCAAAGCTGCTTCAATTTCCACCAGGCCTTCTATATAAAGGAAAGTGTCCCCAACTGGGATTTGAAGTCAGGTTTTTTTTACTCCAAATACAGTATTCTTTCTACTGTCTCCTGTCTCACAGTGTTCCCATCTCTAAGGAAGACCTAAGTTTGGCTTCCTCCCAGAGTAGAGTGAGTTTATAGAGAAGAAAGGGACCTATGGAGGCTACATTTGAGAGTGGTGCAGGGCTCTTTCCTGCTTGAGGCTTTGGAGGAGACTGCTTATACTTAAGTGTGCCTCACCAATGTCCTTGGGGCTCATTAATACAAAATTCCTACATATGACCCCAGAAGATATGCTCCACAGGGTCTTGGTTGTTGTTTATTAATTTTATTTTTATTCTTTATCTGAATAGTCCTGGGGCTATTTGCACCAGCCAGAAGCTCTCAATTGGGAAAGTGTAGATAGAGAGAGCTAGGTAACTCATTGAACATTTTGGTTCTGCCCTTTGGTCTTGTCCTTGCATCTCAATGACTCTTAAAAGTCAGGGTGGATACAGAAGCGGGACTAGAGTTAGGAAGACCTGGGTTCAAATTCGGCCTCCAATACTTCCTAGCTGTGTGACCCTGGCAAGTCACTTAACTTCTGCCTTCCTCAGTTTCCTCATCTGTAAAATGGGGTCAATAATAAAACCTACTTCCCAGGGTTGTTGAATCCTAGAATGGCCAGGCAAAGGCCAATAAGGCAGAAAGAGTTGTGAAAGCAGATATCACTATATTCACTACTTTGCTGATAGCCACCTCTAGTTCTTCTGAACCTCTTCAAGGTCAAATTAAACAAATATTTATTAAGCACAGAGCACTGTGTTGGGTACTCAAGGAACTGTACAGAGGAATTCGTCAGAGTCTTTTCCTTCAGTGAGTTTTCAAATCCAGTGGGATCTGGGTGAACCAGGATGGGAGTGTAGGGTGGGGAGTGAGAATGGTTGTTTCCTTTATACATGAAGAGGACCAAAATGACATCACTTATGCTAGAGTCGAGTTATAGTGTGCCCAACTGTGGTTGATCAGCCCAATGCAAGTTCAGGATGTCAAAATGCTCTGCCACAGGTTGGGCACAAATAGGCCATATGAACATTTGGGGTGAATTCTCTAAATTTGTACATCTCACGTTTCTTCTGAGCTACTTCAGCCATGCTTTGCAAATAGAGCTCAGCGCCTTCTCTGATGTGGGCACACTATGTTGGGCAGTCCTGTGCCAGGGTCTCCTATGTCATACAACCAATTCCGAGGTTCTTCAGAAAGACCTTAAGAGTGTCCTTATATTGTTTGATCTGAACTCCGTGTAAGTCCTTGCCTTGTGTGAGTTCTCCTTAAAATAGCCTTTTTGGCAAACATACATTTGGCATTCAAACTACATGGCCAGACCATCGGAGTTACACTCTGCAGTAGAATTTGGGACCTTTGTGTAGCTTATCCTTCCAGGTGATCTTCAGAATCTTCCTAAGAAAATTCAAAAGGAAGGGATTCAGTTTTCTGGCATAGTGCAGGTTTCACAGGCATACAACAATGAGCTCAGCACAATGGCTCTGTAGACCTTCATTTTGGTAGTCAGCCTGATACCTCTTCTCTCCCATGCTTTCCTTTAGAGCCTCCCAAACACTGAGCTAGCTCTAGCAATGCTTGTATCAATCTCATTATCAGTGTGTATATCCTAGAAAGTATACTGCCAATGTAAGTGAATTTATTCACAGTATTCAAAACTTCTGTTTGCTGTAACTGATGGTTCCATGTATGGATGATGTGGTGCTGACTGGTATGGCACCTGTGTTTTCTTGGTATTAATTGTTAAGCCAAAATTAGCACAATCAGCAGAGAATCGATCCATTCTTTATTGCTTCTCAGCTTCAGAGGCTGAATTGGGTGCACAATCTTCTGCAAAAAAAAAATCATGCACCAACATTCCCTCCATTTTGGTCTTGGCTTGTAGTCTTTTTAAGTTAAATAATTTACCGTCAGTAAAGTAGCTTATCTTGATGCCAGGTCATCTTCATTAAAGACATCTGATGACATTGCCAAAACATCACGCTAAAAAGCATGGGAGCAAGCACACAGCACTATTTCACTCCATTGGTGCCTGGGAAAGTGCAAGAGCATCATCTGTTATCCAGAACCTGGACAAGCACGCCATCGTGAAACTGACACACATTACTGATGAATGTCTCTGGGCAACCAAATTTTGACATGATTTCTATGAGCCCTCACAACTGAGAGTATGAAAGCCTTGGTCAGATCATGGGGGTAGGGATATGACATTTTCAAATAGCTATAATAAAATATAGAAACAGTGTTGATAATGAGGTACAGACAAAGGCCTATGGGAGTTCTGAATGGGGACAGGTAAGTTCTAGAGAGGAAAATTCAATTCAACAAACATTTATAAAGCTTCTGCTATGTAGTAAGCATTGTACTGGGATCTGGGTTTACAAAAAAAATTAAACAGTCTCTCAAAGAGCTCACTTCTATTAGCAGGCACAAGATGAACTCAAGGAAGCAAATATAAGATATAGACAAAGTAATACAAGGTAATTCCAAAATCAGTGCCAATAATGTGTGTGTGTGCGCGTGTATGTGGTATGTATGCTGAGGGTGAAGGCAGATGGTGTGACTGGGAAAAGCCTCAAATAAAAAGTAACATGAGTCATTCCTTGTAGGAAGCTAAGCAGAGCTGAGATGAATCCCTGCTTATCTTCATGCATTATAGGCCCAAGGCATACATACCATGTGCAATAGCATGGCTCAGGGATCAGAAAAGAGTTCATGGAGTAAATGACATTTTGAGCTGAGCCTGGAAGGATGGACAGAATAAGTCTAGGGCTTTGTGTGGGGAAAAGGAGGTAAAATGATTGAGAAGACTTAACCATTTGGTAGAATGGCCAATAGCCCAGTTTGGCTAGAACATGGAATATTTGGAGGAAAGTGTGGTGAGGCAAGGCTAGAAGGGGCAGTAGCAGTCAGATTAGGAGACCCCTCCAGGGCAGACCAAGGCACTTAGATATATTCAATTGTCATTAGGTTCTGTCACGTCCTCTCATGGTAGAGGGAAATGAGTGTTATTGGGCTGGGAGGAGGTGAATAACACGAATGAGACCTGGGATTTCATTTATGTCTGAGAATCCCAGTGAGAAAACTCCCTATGTCAATGAAGATTAGCATCAGCTCTGTAACTAAATATCTAAATGTATGGCAAAATACAGGTGTAGCTAGTTCTTGCTCCAGGACCTCTCACAGGTTAAATGACTAGCCCAGGGTCACACATACAACACATGTTCTTGTCAGGGCTTAAATCCAGGTTGTTCTGATCCTGAAGCTACCCTACCCTTAACATGCTGCCTCTCATCTGTACATTTGGGAAATTAAAATCAGAGACATGTGAAAGATGGCTTAGAAGCAGAACACCCTGGAAGGAGTGACACCAATTAAAGTGATTTTTAAATAATTCAGACAAGGGGTAATGAGGGTATGGATGAGAATGAAAGTGGCAAGAATGAAAAGGAGGGAGCAATTGGAGAAATACTGAGAGGTGATTCCAGAACTTAGCACAGTGCCCAGCACACAGTAGGTGCTTAATAAATGCTTGTTGTTGATGTGACTTAATGTGAAATTAATAACAACTAGTATTTATATGGTGCTTTATGGTTTGCAAAGTGTTGTGTAAATATCTTATTTAATGTTCACAACAACTCTGGGAGGTAGGTACTATTACTATACCTATTTTGAGGAAACTGAGGCAACAAGCTAGTAAGCTAGTAAGTGTTGTAGGTTGCATTTGAACTCAGGTCAGTCATGACTGCAGATCCAGAGTTGTATTCATTGAGCTATCTAGCTACTTTAAATCATTATGACTTGGCCATTGATTGGCTATGAAGGTGGGAGTCTATCCTCATTCCCTTTCTCTTGTCTGTCTACACTCTCTTGGTAGTCTTCTACATTCTAATACTTTCAGTTATTAACTCTATGCATAGGATTCCCACTTTATATCTCCATCCCCAGCCTTTTTTTTCTTTCATCCTCATCCCTGCTTTTCCAGTTACTTGCTAGACATCTCCACATAGACCATCTCCCATCCGTCAAACTCAACATTTCCTAAACTTATTATTTTTCCCACCTTCTCTTATACCCTCCCCCAAATCCTCCATGCTTTCACAGATTTTCTACTTCTCTTGATATCACACGCACCTTCCCAGTTACCAAAGCTCCAAATCTTGAGGGTCATCATCACCCCTCCTCTTCTTTATCCCTCATATCCAACCAGTTGTCATGTACTGTCAATTCTACCCTCCCAACATCGCTTAATGAGTCCCTTCCTTTCCAGTCACATTGTTAGCACCCCAATTCAAGCCCTCATTGCCTTCAGCTGGGTCACTGTTATTTATAGCTTCTATTTTAAACTATACAATTAAGTTTATTTTTTAAAATTTTATTTTCTGTTCTGAATTTTCCTCCTCATTCTAACCCCTCCCATACCTGTTGAGAAGGCAAGAGATACAGTACCCATTTTACTTATAAGTCATGAAAAACATATTTCCCCATTAGCCATATTGGGAAAAAAGCAAGAAAAGTAAAGTGACAGAAAATATGTCACAGCCTCTTAATTACTCTTTCTCAATTCTCCCTTCTCTAATCCGTCATTTAAAGAGTATTCAAATTTATCTTCCTAGTGGACAACTCTAATGACATACTTCTCTTTTCAAAAACTTTCAGTAACTCCTTATTGCCCATAGGATAACGTACAAAGCCTGACATTGGAGATCATTATAATTCCTAGATAGAGGCAAGTTGGTGGGACAGTGGATGGAGTGCTGAGTCAGGAGTCAGGAAGTCCTGAATTCAAATCCATCCTAGTTGTGTGACCCTGGGCAAGTCACTTAACCTTTGTTGACTTCAGTTTCCTCATCTGTAAGATGGTGATGATAATAACACCTGCATATTAGAGTTGTGAGGTTCAAATGAGATAATATTTGTAAAAGGCTAAGCCAGGCACCTAGCATACAGTAAGTGCTTAATAAATGCTTATTTCCTTTATTGCCTATACACAGCCAACCTGATATTTAAGACCCCTATAATCCTTATTTCATATAGGATAATGTATGATATCCTTAACTGGGCATTTTATTGCCTGAAGGGTAATATACCAAGTCCTTAGTCTGACATGTAGTACCCCCTATGTTGGCTCCCACTCAGCTTTTCAACTTTCTTTGATATTACTCCTCTTCAAAAAATCTAAATTCCACCCCACCTAGCCTATTAGCACCTCCCCTCTTTTCCAGTTGCCTGCTACACATCTCCACATAGACCATCTCCCCTCTTCCACACCATCTTCCACCTTCCTGGGCTCATGGATGCTTTCTCCCATACCTGGAATATCTCTGCTTATTCAATCCTCTCTTCTCTTTCCAGGTCCAGTTCTGCCACCATTTCCTTCATGAAGCTTTTCTTCCTTCTCCCCGCCATTGAAAGACATCCCTGCGTTGTACAGTTTTCTTAAGCATTTTTTCTGGGTCCTCCTTTGGTGCTTTTCACATTCTAGTTTGCATCATACTGATTTGTACATGTACCACCCTCACTTGCCCCCTACAATTAGATATTCAGCACTATGTGAGGGAAGACTATGTTGTTTTCACCTCTATAATCCCAGAGTTCAGCACAGTGTCTTACATTTACCTAGTGTTTTGACAAATGTCTGACAGATTAGATTTTGCTACATTTGAAAGATGATTCAATGTTATGAACAGGGTGACTAGTAGAATATTGGCACTATAAACAGAAATAGGGTAACTAGGAGGCACAGTGGATAGAGCTGTAGGTCTGGAGTCAGGAACACTCATCTTCCTGAGTTCAAATCCAGACCCAGACACTTTACTAAGCTCTGGGGTGCTGCACAAGTCACTAACACCGCTTGCCTCAGTTTCCCTATCTGCAAAGTGAGCTGGTGAAGGAAATGGCAAACCACTCCAGTATCTTTTCCAGGAAAACCTCAAATGGGGTCACAAAGTCAAACATGACTGAAATGACTAAACAACAAAATAAACAGAAATATGCAGAAGGTCCCGTGAACTCTGACCACCAGGGACTCATGATATATGTCCCAGGGTGAGAAGGTAGGAAACCTTTCAGAAAGGAGTTCCTTAACCTCCTGCCCCTGATTGTGCCTCTCCCTAAGTCCTTGTTTTTGTTGTCCATTTGTTTTTCACTTTTGTCCAACTCTTCCTGATCCCATCTGGCGTTTTATTGGCAAAGATACTAGAGTGGTTTGTTGTTTCCTCCTCCAGCTCACTTTACAGATGTGGAAACTGAGGCAAACAGGGTTAAGTGACTTGCCCAGGGCCACATAGCTAGTAAGAGTCTGAGGCGAGATTTGAATTTATAAAAATTTGTCTTCTTGATTCCAAGCCATCCAATGAACTAGACTCCCCAGTGCAGGATTGCTCTTCCAGAATGAGCATTGGCATTTTCTTACTTCTCTTACCAGCTTCTAGCTTCAATTCTTTCTTGGCATTTTCACTTTTGTTCACTTCTCTCTCCCACTCTGTCTGTCTCTCCTCTCTCTTCTCTGTCTCTTCTCTGTCTCCGTCTCTCTCTGTGTCTGTCTGTTTCTCTGTCTCTGTCTCTCTCTCTGTGTCTTTCTGTCTCTGTCTCTCTTTGTCTCTCTGTCTCTCTTCCCCCCCCACAATACATTCAAAACCACAAAATAAAAGACCAATCCAGCAATAGCCCAGAAACCTATGCTGTCTCTTTTTTAAAAAGCTGCCTTTAGGCAATGGAAGAGAGGATAATGTTCTCATTAGGGCAATGGAAGCTGCCTCTGTCTTCTTGCTCCCATAGATCAATTGTTCTGCCTCTCTGATTGTGGGAACAATAGGGAACTTAGGAAGTGATGCAAGCCTTTGAGATATAATGAGTTCCATTTTTGACAGGCTGTCAGTGGTATTTCCTTCATCCAGAAAAGAAAGCCACTGGATGGGTCATGAGGAAAACTTACTTCTCTTACCAGCTTCTACCCTCAACTCTTTCTGTCTGTGTGTAACCTTGGAGGAAATCACCTCCCCTTCCTGTACCTTAATTTCCCCATATTTTAAATGGATTTGAAAACTCCCTAGGTCTCTCTATTAATTATCTACCCAGGTCCTGTATTGTGAAACCACCTTGGGAATGAGCTCATCTAATACATATCAGTAACCAAACTATCTTCATAGGGCCCAAAGGAAACCTACTGCCTCCTGCAGCAAGTGGTCCCATTCATCGTGATTCCCACCTGCCTCTCTCAAAGTGTTATGGGCGTGAGTGAAAACAGGCCTACAAATTACTCTGAGATTTATGGAAGAAAAGAATTATGTGACATGACCTTTCTCTCTGTTTCTCTTATCAAGAGACTAAATGAGTATATGCTACTTCAGAAGGATAATCAGGAATGGGGGAAAACATCCTCATTCAATGCCAATACATGTCAGTCAAAGGAGATTTAGCTGAGCTGCCCACCTAGCTCCATCCCAAGAGCCTCTTGAATTTGAAATTGAAACAAATGAAATTAAATCACTGTCATTCCCCATGAGTCAGAAGGAAATAAGCTCACGGGTGGAGTCGCCCACTTCTACAGTGATCTAACTTGCCACAATCAGAGAAAAGCCATTTTGTTGAAAGGCTAGAAAAAGTATAGAATGGCTTCTTCAGCATCCATCACCATCACTGTCATTACCACCAACACTTTCATTATCCTAATGAGAGAAAACTTCTAAAGAGAGCTTTTTTTTTTCATAAGGAACTACAAGTAACTGTGACAGATTAACAAGCATTATTTTTTCCCAGGACTCTGACCCATAGAACATTCAGATCTACTGCAGGCTGTGAGGAAGGCCTCCATTTTTGTTCAGGAGAGGGCGGAATGGCTATAATCCCATGCACAGAAACAATATGTCTAGGCACTTAGGGAGGCAGCTGGGTGGTATTGGATAGAGCACTGGGCTTGGAATCAGGAAGATATCCTCCTGAGTTCAAATCTGGCCTCAGACACTTACTAGCTTTGTGATTCTGGGCAAGTTACTTAATCCTGTTTGTCTCAGTTTCCTCATCTGTAAAATGAGCTGGAGAAGGAAATGACAAATCACTACAGTGTCTTTGCCAAGAAAACCCCAAATAGGGTCAGGAAGAGTAGGACACCACTGAGAAACAATTGGCCAACAGCCAGTGCTTACAGAGATGAAAAATCAGGGGCAGGAATCCTATGTTAAACATTCTTGAGCCAAGGCTCAGGGATGAGATTAAGGACCTCACTGGAATATACAGGTATTATAGCAAACTTAATTCCAAAAACATTTGTTAAGCAGAAAACTGCAAGATATTGACTAGATACAAATGGTGGCCATAGTTCCAACCATCAAAGAACTTACTAACTGAGTGAAGGGAGAAGATATGGACCAGAATGACTGCAACTGGGCTTCCAGTGAAGACTTGGGTGTTTTCCTGGTATGTGGAGGGAAATGTAACTCCTGTTTGTGTGATGGTCTTTTGTATAACCAACATTTGGTGAGAAGGAGTTAAGTTGGTGAATGCAAGTTAAAGGGCAGCCCATCCCCTTAAGAGTGAACTTACTTTTATTCTGGTCCCATAAAAAATTGTTCCTATATAGACTAGATGTGAGATATTTGAGGGGGCAGATGGATAAAATTCCAGCCTCGTATCCTTTTTTGGAGATAAGATTCTCCTTTCAAGGCAGAAATCATAGTCCCTATTAAAGAGGGGTGGGAAAGATTCAAGAGATATCCATCCCATCAACCAGAAGCCATGTTTATAATTTAGACGATCCACAGGGATATATGTATACTCACATATATACATATACATATGGGTGTATATACACACAAGAATATATGTATGTATATATTACCATGTATCTGACAACTTTAATACAAATTAGAAAGTGACAAACTGTTTTTGAGTGGTCAGTCAACAAACATTGATTAAGCTTACTACATGATTCAGGAAAGCAGGGGACAAAAAGTTTCTGAGCTAGCTCTCAACAGAGGAAATTGATTTCAATATTCAGTTATGGGACAGGGAAAGGAAGAGATTCCAGACTATAGTGTATACAAAAGGTACAGAATTGGGAGAAGTTAGAACACTGTTGGAGAATAGGGATTTGTCTCATTTGACCAGGTGCATAGAACCCTTAAATAGGGAGAGATATGTTTAAGTCAAGACTCTGGAGGCCAAGGGTTTTATTCATAAAAGAAGTGAAGCTAATGAAGACTTTTAAGCAGGGGAATGATGATCTGATCTCTGGATTAACAAGATTACTTTGGTAGCAATGGGAAGGATGGGTTAAAGAGTGAAAAATACTGGGGTCAAGGAGATTAATTGAGGCTAGTATCATAGTCCAGACAAGAACTACAATGATAAAGAGAATAAGGATTTGTATTTGGAGGGGTGTGTGTAGAAATAATAGAGTCTGTCAATTGTTCGATATGGGATGGTGAGGACAAGTGGTGAACTGAGGATGATGAAATTGCTAAGCAGAGATTAAGGACTTAGTGTGTTTCAGACTCTACAATTGTGCTAGGGATGCAAGTACAAAATGAGACAGCTTCTATGTTTTGGTAGCCTACATTTTATGGGGGAGACAATATGTTATACAAAATAAAAACACAATAGATACAAGGCAATTGGGAGGTGGGGGAGTCTTAGCACTGGGGGCATAAGGGAAACCTTTAGAGATCACATTCAGTCAAACAATTGGCACTCCAGTTTTCCCCTTTTCTTCCTCTAGCTGCTCTCCAGCTTGAATATTCTTTCTAAAATTCCACACCCAGAACTGAATATGATGCTTCAGATGTGGTTTGATCATGGCAGAGTACAGACAGCTATTAATCTTAAATTCTCACTTAAGATAACAATCACAGTCGCTCACATCTGTAAAGTGTTCTGTGACTTACAAAGCACTGTCTCCACAAAAGCACCCTGTGAGATATATTTGATCCCATATTCAATAAGTCCTATGCTGAGATGCCTCATCACATTGGGATGTAAGTCTTTAAAGAAATGGCCCTTCCTTTGCTATTTTGGGAATTGCCTGTGGATATGACAGCATTCGAAATGTATTTTGGGTACCATAATCCTGGAGGAACATTTCTCTGGTGGGGGAGGTGATCTCTGCCTCAATCAGTCTGAACCTGGGGAAATAGGTGGAGCCTTGCTCATACTAAGACAGCTATGGCCTTTGCAAACAGAATGGAGAAAATGGTCCAGAGGATGCCATCTTTGAACTGAAAAAGGGAAGCATGGGTAAGTTTGAGGTCAAGCCGGGGCATTTGTGGAAGCAAATTATTCTTAAGGCAACCAAGTAGCTGGGCTGGCCATGTAGTGGGGCCAGAGCCAGAACTGGAAGAAATGACTAATAAATATGGTAGACATACCCAAAATTGAACTCATTAGTTTTTTCCTAAAATCTTCACTTCATAGGTAATATGAAAATACTCAAGGTTTTTCAGCAAGTTTAATCTTTAGGACAAATGAGAATAGGAACCAGAGAGTATAGTGTTTCTGGAGGCAAGAGAAGAGATAGTCAGTCAGTGGAACAGTGTGGTCAACAATGCTAAAAGCTGCCAAGAGTCCAAGGAGAATGAAGATGGCAGGGGAGGGGAGGGAGGAAGCAGTCAGGTGTTAAAGACCTTTGAGAGAGAATAAATAATCAATGCAGAAATAATGGGAAAACAGAGGATAATGTAAAATATAATTTGGGGAACTGGAGATTTCACTGAATACAATCATATCCCTATAACCTCTAGCCATGTCCTGTGTTTTTTGAAATTTACCAAGAAATATAGGAGATGGTCTTGTTGAAAAGTTTTATTTCTTGCCTTTTGTTTCATCATCAAACAGTGAACCACAAATCTTAATGTATTGATGCTATATAGAAGCAAATCATTCAAAACCAAAAGTCAGCATGAAACAGAAAATCAAATAAAAATGTGGAAAGGTACATTGGTTGAGGCCCTCATTTCACTTGCCTGATAAACTTTTGCACTATGTGGCTTATGTTATAAATTCAGAAGGAGAGAGACCTTGTGCAATCAGGGGGATTTTCTTGGTGGAGATGGCCCTGGGTTTGAGATTTAAATGGACAGCTTGGTGGTGAAGTGGATAGAGCACTAGACTGGAATCAGGAAGACTCATCTTCATAATTTCAAATCCTGACTCAGATACTTACTGTGTGACCCTGGGCAAGCCACTTAATCCTGTTTATCTCAGTTTCCCCATCTGTAGAAGGAAATGGCAAACAACTCCAGTATCTTTGCCAAGAAAACTCCAGATGTCCGGGAAATGGAGAGTTGGACATGACTGGAACTACTGAACAACAACAGCTGAGACTCAAAGGATGAGAATGATTTTCATAGGTTGGAGAAGTGGGTGATTAAGTATTTGATGAATAAGCAAACCACTTAGTAGATGATTCTTTGTTATATTATGATAATTTTGCCAGATGTATTTATCAACAGTTAATTGCTATTCCCTTGTCTATTACTCTGGTCCCTAAAACTATAGCTAGTACACATTTAGATGGCACTTGAAGATCCGCAAAGCACTTGACAAATATTAATTCATTTGATTCTCACAAAACCCTGGGAGGCAGGTGCTATTTATTTCATTTTATATATGAGGAAATTGAAGACAGCAGAGATTAAGTAACCTTGCCCAGGTTTACACAGCTAGTAAGTGTCTGAGGCTGGTTCTGAACTCAGGTCTTACTAATTCCAGACCCAACAGTCTATCATAATCAAGCCTGATGAGCAGAGATAGAAATGGAAGACTTGGGGGAAAAGTCCTAGTAGAAAACTTGAGGAAGTGAGGAGTCATATTTTCCCCACCATAGAGCATTGACTTATGACTAGACTATACTGTGGTTAACCCCTAACCACTGCTTTTGCTTATGAGGACATCTTGTCCCTTTACTGGGGCCTGCCTTCCCACCAGGTACTGTTCTTGACATGGCACCTGGCCTTGAGGCCCATGCCCCATGGGACACCTGGGATCAGTATGGAGCGTTATGGCAGAGGGACCATCGGCAAAGGTAGAATTGCTTGGACCCACTCTAACAAGTGTAAATTGAAATCTAACCCCCCTACTCTTTGCTTCTACTATTCTCTCTGGAATCTTGCTCTATTGCTAACAAATTCTCTTTCATCTTAGATTTCTCCCAGTCATATTCCTTCCATTTTCTGACATTAACTGAACCCTGACTTTATCCTGAAGACAGCAGTATCTCTTGATATCCTTTTGACAAGTCTTGGGACTGGTTGCTCCTTCTATAATATACCTTGGTGAGCCAGGACCAGGAGGGGTTGGCATACTCTTTGCTCCTCATTAACACTTTTAGCTCATCTTTCATCACTAAGCAATCACATTTCATTCTTTAAAGCTACCTCAATTCTATACAGATCCTTGTGACTGATATCTATGGACCTCCTGGTCACTCTCCCTTCTCCTCAATAAGTTCAGTAACAGCCATTGCAAACCAGAACCCCATACATGTGAGCCTGATTGATTCCCAACTCACAGGTAAGAAAAAGAGCAGCTATGAGTCAGAAACAAAACCATAGCTAGAAAATTTTCCACTTAGGATAAATAAGTTCACAGTCTCTGGTTCAGTCATTTAAATTGTTTTCCAACACTTGGTGACCCCATTTGGGGTTTTCTTGGCAGAAATACTGGAGAGGTGTTCAAATTTCTCCTCCAGGTCATTTTACAAATGAGAAGACTGTGGCAAACAGCGTTAAGTGACTTGCCCAGGGCCACACAGCTTGTAAGTTTCTTAGGCCAGATTTGAACTTAGTCTTCCTGACTCCAGGCCTGACAATCTATCCACTGTTCCTCTTTATCTCCCCTCCAACCCTTACCCTCTTTGAAACCACAGCCTCCTAGTTCCTCAATCTCCCCTGCTCTCATGCATCTAAGGTAGACTATCTATCCAGTCTTTAGGCACTTCTAACCCCAACTCAACTGAATATATCTTAAATGTCAGAATTCCTAGTTATGGCTTGTTCATGACTCATGGCTGCCCACTCTCTTACCTGTGGATTGGAGAATAGAGTTCAGTATACACTATTCTCCATGTGATTGCCTCCACACGTGTGAGGAGCTGGTTTGCAACAGCTGTTGCTGAGAAAGCAATTAGGCTATAGGCACGGAAGCCCATTTCCTCCAGGGATTAATCAAGATGAAAGCAACCCAAGTCTTATTAAAGCTAGTCTGTCAGTTCTTCTCTCTGTTTTCTCCAATCCCAGAGGAGAAATAAACCTCCTCTGCCCCTCTCCAGGGTTCAGTCCTGGGGCTAACCTTATCCTTGGCTTCTCTGTCTGCTTGGTTTCCAGGGGAAAAATTACACTCAGCAAAATAGAATCTGCTGATAGGAGCTGTTTGTTCCTGGCAGACAAGATCACAGATTTAGAGCTTTAAGGGACTTTAAAGTTCATTGAGTCTAGCCTCCTCATTTTACAATAAAAGAAAAGCAGAGCTGCACATGTTAAATGACTTCCCCAAGGTCACATAGTAAGTAGAAGAGGTGGTCTTCAAACCCAGGTTCTCTGATCCCATATTCAGCACCCTTTCCTTATAGTTCTGATCATTAGTCAAAAGGTGTTTTACTAGAGGTGAAAAATCCCATTCCCATAGACATTCCTATTGTAGCAATTAGCCCCGCTGGGTCCAAGGGGACTTGGCATGCCCACTCTCTCGCACTAAGCGAATCCTGGTTCTGGGCGCATGTGGGTGCTGAGTTCAGGTCTGGGGGAACCTCTCTGCTAAAGAAAGCCACCAGTATCTTTTTTCTACTTTCTGGTTCTTTATGATCCCTTCTTAGAGCTCCAGGGAGCATCACTTATAAACTAAGTTTGGCTCATGTGTACGGTCTTCCCAAAAGGAAGTAGAAAAGTATTTTATACATTAATATAATGAAGATCAAATATAAGAGAGTTATTTATTTTTCTTGATATCATTAACTCCCGTGGATTCAATGATCATTACTATGTTGATGTTTCTCAGCTCTGCTTATCCATCCCTAACCTCTCCTATCCTCTAGATTCAAATCTCCAAATGCTTATTGTACATTATCAAAATGGATGGGTACCACATTCCTCCAAGTCACTCAGGCTCAAAACCTAAGCATCATCCTCTACTCCTCACTTTCCCTCCCTTGAATCCAACCCGTTTCCTAGTCTTGTCAATTTTACTTTTGTAGGATCACTTATGTATGCCGCTTCTCTCCTGTGATGCTGTTACCACCTTAGTGCTTGTTGTTCAGTCATGTCTGACTCTTTGTGAACTCATTTGGGGTTTTCTTGGCAAAGATACTGGGGTGTTTGCCATTTCCTTCTCCAGCTCATTTTACAGATGAGGAAACTGAGGCAAACAGGGTTAAGTGACTTGCCCAGGATTATATAGCTAGGAAGTATTTGAGGACAGATTTTAGCTCATGAAGACAGGTCTTCCTGATTTCAAGCCCAAGGCTCTATCCACTGTGCCACTTAGCCGTCTTGGTACAGGTCCTCATCATTTACACCTTGACTGAATAGCATCATGGTTAGTTTCCTCACCTCGAGTCTCTTCCCACACCACTGAAGCCAACATTCAGTTGTCAAGTTGATTTTCCATAACCACAAATCTGACCATTTCACCCCTCCATTCAATAAATTATAGTGACTCCTTATCAGCTCCAGTGTTAATACAAAATCCTCTGGTGTTCAAAGTCCTTTATACCAAGCCTTTCCTGTCATTCCAATCTTCTTATGCCTTACTCCCCTCCACATACTCTGTAGTTCATTTACATTGACCTTTGTGCACAAGTCTCCCAAAACAAGCCTCTCCATTTCCTGACTCTGGGTATTTTCTCTGGCTGTTCCCAAGTCTAGAATTCTCTCATTCCTCATTTCCACCTCCTAGATTCCCTAGCTTCCTTAAAAGCCTTTCTTGATCCCCCTTAATGCTTGACTTCCCTCTATTGATTATTTCAAATATCCCATATAAATTTATATATGTATATGCATACATATATACACATGTGTACACACATACATATATGTATATACACACATATACGTATGCATATGATTCTTGTACATCATTGTTTGTATGCTGCCCCTCCCATTAGACTGGGAGCTCCTTAAGAGCAGGGATTGTCTTTTGCCTTTCTTTGTATCGTCAATGCTCAGCACGGTGCCTGGTACACAGTAGTCCCTAAATACACACTTGTTGACTTGATTTCTTCCATTAGAAAGAAATGCTAAAAACTCAAATGCTCAAAACCATGAATTAGGACTGCTTTTTCCAGATCACTATTTCAGGAAAGTCCCCCACACACTTCACTTTACTGCTGATTCTCTGGCCTCCTTTCTCCTTTTCTTTCTCTTCCTTTTATTTCTCCTCCTCTTCTTCTTTCTCCTCTCTCTTCCTCCTTCTCCTCGTCTTTATTCTCCTCCTCTTTCTCTTTCTCCTCTTTATTTTCTTCCTCTTAGTCCTCCTCTTCTTCCTCCTCTCCAGCTGCCTTCTCACTCTAGAGAAACATCCAGCCTAGGGTTCACTCTCCTTGCTTGTGTCTGACTCTCTTGCATTACTGTTTCAGGATCTATTCTGTTTTTTTTTTTCCTTTTTCTTCTCCTTCAAAGTCACATTGCCCCTAGTCAGGTACCTTTTACTCACTCTTTCCTCTACCTCATGCCCCTGCCAGCTCTGGAAACATACGCCTTCCCCTCTATGACTGAGTAGCCAAATCTGGCAGAGAGTGACCAAATCTGTACTCCCTTTCATACCTCCCCCACACCCCATTACCCTAAGAGGTTTCCTCTATAAAGAAGCTAATTTTCCTTTTCATTGCTCATATTGTTGGTCTGAAAAAGTGATTTCATCCCTGGAGAGAACTCCAGGTGCTGAAACTGCCTCTGCTCCTGAAAATCGCTGACCTTGTCTGTAATTCAGAGTCCTACATACTTAGTTGCCTGAGGTACCAAGAGGATATCACTATCCCAGAACTATACAGCTAGCACATGTCTAAAGTGAGCTCTGGGCTCTGATCTTTTTAACTCCAAGGCTGTTTCTCTATCCACTAGGCCATGTTGTCTAACATATTTTCTGATCTGCTGTCTATTTTTAATCTATCACTCAATCAGCAGGCATGTTTTAAGGTCTCTTATGGGTGGAGCTCTTCTTCATGTTAGGGGAAATAGAGTAGTGAGAAAACATAATCTCTGCCTCAGGGAGCTGATAGTCTAAGGCGCCAGCACATAGTTATAATGCACAATATTACCTGGTAAGTGCATTGCAAAATTACAGAACAAAATACTATGTGACACGCAAGGCAGGATCAGAGAAGGCTTTCTGGAGGAGGAAGCTTTTGGATGTGGTTTTAAAAAATGCGTAAGCATTTAACGGGTGTAGGGTGAAAGGCATTACAATAAACAGCCTGAGCAAAGGCATGCATGTTTGATTGTATAGCTCTTGTCCAGGAAGGAAGGAAATAAGGAAGGAAACAAACATACTTTATTAAGTATATATTGGAGGGCAACTAGGTGGCATAGTGGATAGAGTTCAGGGTCTGGAGTCAGGAAGACTCATCTTCCTGAGTTCAAATCTGGCCCCAGATGATTACTAGTTCTAGCTGTGTGACCCTGGGCAAGTCACTTCACCCTTTTTGCCTCAGTTTCCTCATCTGTAAAATGAGTTGGAGAAGGAAATGGTAAACCATTCCTACATCTTTGACCCCAAATGAGTCATGAGTTTGACATGACTGAACAACAATATATGCTAGGGAACTGCTAAGCATTTTACAAATATTTCATTTGATCTCAACATTTGGTACAATCCTATAAGGTAGGACCTATGAGATAGGTCCCCATTTTGCAGCTGAGGAAATTGAGGCAGTCCAGATTTAAATGGCTTGCTCTGAGTCATATGAGAACTAAGCCAAGAGCTCTATTCACTGTGCTATCAAACAGCCTAGGAACCAAAGAGGGTTGCCCAATTCGACTGGAACCCAGAGTGTACGGAGGGGGAAATAAGCACATTTAATTGTAAGGCTTATCTCAAGCTTTAGCTTAGATAATTTTTCTTAGAGAAAGAAGTCTTCTCATTCCAGGTATTGTGGAATTTCTCTGAAATCACTTACTGGTTGCTTTTGGCTTACAACATTCTCTATACCTTGAATGATGTCCCTTACTCCCCATCTTTACTTGTTAATATCCTACCCAGCCTTCAAAACCCAACTCATGCTTCATGCTCTGTGAAACCTTTCCAATTCCCCAGATGGAAATAAATGAGTTCCCCCTCATCTGAATGATCTCAAAGAACTTTGTACTGATATTGCACAGTTACCACATTCTAATTCTTTTTGTGTTTACTATATGCTTTTTACTGACCTACCCAAGATTATAAATGCCTCCAACCTAGAGGCCATGTATTTGTACAAACAGTTTTACACATGTTGCATGTGGAAGGTGTTTGATAAATGTTTGCTGACTGAAAGGAGCCTATTTCTGGAAAGCATGTATCTCTCTATAGTAGCAAGTCCATTTTAACATGCTTTATCCCCCTCCCCCATTGAAAATAAATTTCTCTTTAATGGATAATTCAAGACAATCTCCTCCCACCCCATCTTAAAAAAATCACTTGTTCTGATGCAAATACTTGATAGTGTACTGTCTGGTCTGAGATCAAGGGATAAAAAGAGCATTTATATAAAACTTTCCTTTGCAAATATTACCTAAGTTTTCCATTTAATACCATAACAACCCTGGGGAGATAGGTGCTAATAATAATATTTTAATTATTTTACATTTAAAAAAAATTCTATTTTCAATTCAGGGAACAAAACAAGTGTTTCTATAATACAGTACAATAAAAAGGATAATTGCACATAGAATTGCAAATCTACCATGTTCTTTCCTCCAGATATACAACAAAGTTATTGTGTAAATTTCTTTTCTTTTTCTCTCTCCCCCTCCCACCCTAGAGATGGCCACCACTAGACACAAAGTAGTATTTACATGTAAAACCATTCCATCCATACTTCTGTTTATCAGTTCCCCCTCTGGATGAAGACCCCATTTCTCTTTATTTGTCTTTTATTTTTAATTTGTGTGTTTATAATGGAACAACTTAGTCATTCCAAGTTGTTCTCAAAAACAATATTGTCGTTATTGCATATAATGTTTTCTTCGTTCTTCTCACTTAGCTCTTCATCATTTCTTGCAAGTGTTTCCATCCCTCTCTAATATTTTACATATTTATGGATATTTTATTTTTATTTCCCCCCATTTTACAGATGAGGAAACTGATGTAGACAGAAGTTAAGTAATTTGCCCAAGGATAACACAGCTGGTAAATATCTGAGAGACTGGAACCCAGACTCTCTCCACCAAGCCATCTTCAGAGGCAATTTGTTTTAGTCATGACCCCTGGGACTCCCCTCCTCCTGAAAGAAAGATCATCTAAATTTCCAAGGCGTCCACCAAACAATGGTATAACACACAAAAGGCTAGGAACTTGGAATAGGAAGAGTCAGAGTGAGACATGGTACTCCCCCTTTTCTCTATCTGCTTTCAGAATGCATTCCTTTTTATTTACTAAAAAGGACTCCATTAGATCTTTAGATTCTGGAAATGAAAAACCTGGTTTCTAGCTATATACTTGCTGTTAACAAAATTGTATTATAAAGGCTTTGGCTTGTATTAGATTTTCTACCTCACGTTTCTATCAGCTGGCTCTCCAGTCCCTGGTAGAAAAATTACACTTAATATTCCCCATGTGCTAGTCTGTGCACATGTAGATAGATGGGTTGCTAAGCCACAGAAGCAGCATGACCTAGTGCTGTTTATATAATGCTAATTATTGTTTATCCACTCTTCCGTATAATACTTTTCAAAAATAAAAATGAAAAATCCTTGAATAGTGGCTAATAGAGGGCTAATATAATCCTGAAAACAAACCTTAGGATAGCTAGTCAATTTTTGTGTCCTTCTATAGGATCTCACTTCATCTAACCCTCCCCAGTAGAAGTTATCTGAGAACCATGGGTAGAGATGATAATTGAATCCACAGGGGCTCATGAGACCATCAGTTGATATAGCATAGAGGGAGAATTGTTCATCCTTCATTCTCTCTTTTATTTTTTTCTTTTTGGAGGGGTGAAGGCAGGGCAATTGGGGTTAAATGACTTGCCCAAGGTCACACAGCTAGGAAGTGTTAAGTGTCTCAAGTTAGATTTGAACTTAAGTCCTCCTGACTCCAGGGCCAGTTCTCTATTCACTGCACCACCTAGCTACCCCCATCCTTCATTCTCAAAGTGGAAGAAGAGAGGGCCAATGATAGACCTTTGGGGGATATCTTCTGTTTAGCAAGGGTGACCTGGATAAAGATCATCCTATATATTTTGTTTATTTTGTGCTAAATCCCTTAAGAAAACCATCTATTGGTGATCCTGCTTTCTTTCCTCTACCTCTTTTCTAAAGCTCTTCTGATCTCTTCATTCAATTGAAACTCCTCTCTCCAAAGCTACTGATGATCTCTTAGTTTTCAACAATCACTTCCATAAGTTTGAAACTTTCTCCCCTATCTCCCTAAGAAGGCTCACAATCTGATATGAGCTCTACACATACATTCCTACTAAAAACACTTTCACATGAGTCATGTTGCATAGAAGAATTATAATGAATGGGAAAAATCATGAGAAAGGAAAAAAAAATAAAACAAAACAAAAAAGGAAATAGTCTGCTTCGTTCTGCATTCTGACTCCATAGTTTTTTCTCTGGATATGACTGGCATTTTCCATCATGTATTCTTTGGAATTGCTTTAGGTCCTTACATTGCTGAGAAGGACTAAGTCTATTAAAATCAGTCTTCTCCCACTGTGGCTGTTACTCTGTGCAATGTTCCCCTGGTTCTGCTCCATTACTCAGATACTGAGGATCACAATCCTCATCTCTTTTTCTTAACTTTTCTTCAGCTTTTGATGCTGTCGATCACCTTTTTCTGTATATTCTCTCTCCAGATTTTCATGGCATGGCTCTCTCTTATTTCTCCTCTTATCTGCCTGATTCTTCCTTCTCAATCACCTTTGTTTGCATCATCATCCAGGCCACCTGTGCCAAACAGAAGGTGCTCTTCGAAGTTCTATCTTTGGCCACTTCTCATTCTCCCTCTATACTATTTCAACTGTTAATCTCATCAACTCTCATGGATTCAATTATCATCTCTTTCTATAACTATGATTCTCAGATGGCCCAACCTCTAGTCTCACATCAGCAACTGCTCCTTGGATATCTCAAACTAGAACTTGTATAGACTTATTGAACTCAGCATCTCCAAAATATTTTCTTTCCTCCCCCTTTTCCAACTTTCCTATCACTGTAGAGCATACCACCATCCTCCCAGTTACCAAGGCTCACAATTTCACTGCCATTCTTGACTCCTTGTTTGTACTACACATATCCAATGTTTACCACTTCAGGTCTGAACTATTAAAATATTCCTGCTGGTGTCTCCATGCCTCAAGTCTCCACCTATTCCAGTCCA
This sequence comes from Gymnobelideus leadbeateri, assembly GCA_011680675.1. Lineage (NCBI taxonomy): Eukaryota > Metazoa > Chordata > Mammalia > Diprotodontia > Petauridae > Gymnobelideus > Gymnobelideus leadbeateri. The sequence goes on along the minus strand of WOXC01011508.1, from coordinate 169,730 downwards.
TCCTCTACACAACTGCCAAAGTGATCATCCTAAAGTGTTATTTTGATCACATCACCTAACTATTCAGATGAACTTCAGTGGGTCTCTGTTATCTCCAGGATCAAGTATAAAATCTTTTGACTTTTAAACCTTAATCTGGCCCCTTCCCAACTTTGTATTCTTCTTAAACTTTACTCCTTTCCAAGTACTCTATAATTAAGAAACATTAGTCTTTTTACTATTTATTTATTTTTGCTTTTTGGGCGGGGGAAGGAAGGGCAATTGGGGTTAAGTGACTTGTCCAAGGTCACATGACTAGCAAGTGTCTGAGGCTGAATTTGAACTCAGGTCCTCACTCCAGGCTGATTCACTGCGCCACCTAGCTGCCCCCTTTTTGCTACTTATTATACCCAACTCTCCAACTCCCAATGCTATCACTCCATTGTCCCCTCATTCCTGGAATGCTGTCTATACTCACCTCCTCCTCCTGGTTTCTTTGATATCCTTTACATTACAATTCAGCTCAAATCACACTTTTTGCAAGAATCCTTTTCCAATGTCCTCCACTACTTATTGTATCCCTTTACACTCTATATGTCTTATGCACATAGTTACTTACAAATTGGCTCCCTCATTAGAATGTGAGCTCTTTGAGGGCAGGAACTGTGTTTTTCTCTTTCTTTTTATCTCCATCACCTATCATAGTACTTGGTACACAGCAAGTGTCTACTAAATGTTTATTGATTTATATAAGTGGAGTATGTACCCTTTGCCTAAAAGTATATGTGATTAGAAAGTAATTCTATTTGTCTGGGGCTGGCATAATGCTATTTTAACTGAAAAGTCAATGAGATCAGGAAATGTGTATCTAGTATAAAATTAGAAAGATATAAAAATAGAAAGATATAAGTCCTTTTCCTCTTTCTTTGACTTTTTGGGCTGTAGGTTTAGCTGTGGTATAGTGGGATAAAAGGATATGCTCCTGGAGTATAGTTCCAAATCATTTGCCAAAGTGACTGGACCCAATTCACAACTCCACCAACAGAGCTGTAGGGTGCTTATTTTCCCACAAGCTCTTCAACATTTGTCTTTTGTCATCTTTGCCAATATAATGAGATAAAATTTCAAATATGACTTAATTTTCATTTTTCTAATTGTTAATGCTTTAGAACATTTTTACATGGTTGTTGGAAAGTTGGGTTTGTTCTTTTAACAACTATTTTTTCATAGCCTTTGACCAGTATCTATTGGAGAATAGCTCTTAATTTTATGAATTTGGATCAGTTTCTTTTATGTATTAAACGTAAGACTTTTATCAGAAAAATTTGCTGTTCAGATTTTTCCCCCGTTTTACCTCTAATTTTACTTACATTAGATTTATTTTCACATAAAACCTTTTATTTACTTTAGACATACTTACCCATTTTATCTTATATGATCATCTTTACTGCTTATTAATCATGAACCTCCCTCCTATTAATAGATCTGAAGGGTAGTTTCTGTCTTGTTCCTCTAAGTTGTTTATGATGTGACCTTTTATATGTAATCTATTAATCTGTTTGCATGCCAGTAACTGTTTAACAACCAGCACTCAGAAACAATGTATTCATGACACATTTTAAAGTTCAACGTGCCTTATCAACATTTTCTTCATCCTTTTCATAAGTCTAGACAATCTATAAAACAATAAATCAAGCCCTGATTTGTAGAATTATTTCAAAGGGGTAAATGCTGTTGTGAGCCAGTTCAAACTGTCTCCAGCACACCTCTGCATATACATTGGAGATTGTCTTGGTATATGGTATAAGATATTGATCTAATCATTTTTAAAATTTTTGTTTATTTTTATTTTTAATTAAATTTTTTTTATTTTTAGTTCACATCATTCATTTCAACAAGATTTTGAGTTACAAATTTTCTCTCTGCCTTTCCCCTACCCACCACCCCAAAACAGCAATCCCACTGTATACCCCCTCTCCCAATCTTCTGTCGCCTATATCCTCCCACATCCCTCCTCCAACTTCCTGGTAGGGTAAGATGGATCTCCACACCCCAGTGTCTGTATATCTTATTTCCCAGTTTCATGTAAACAAAATTATATATACATATATATGTATATATGTACATATATATTATATATGTATGTATATATGTACACACACATATATATGTGTGTGTGTGTGTGTGTATGTATATATATATATATATAAAATATGAAATTTTTTTAAACATTTGATTTTACGACTTTGAATTTCAGGTGCTTTTCCTTCCTCCTTCATCACCCACCCTTACTGAGAAGATAAGCAATTCAATATAGGTTGTGCATGCATAGTTTCACAAAACATTTCCATAGTGGACATATTGTCAAAGACTGATTATATTTCCCTCCATCCTATCCCACCCCCCCACTTATTCTATTCTCTACTTTAACCCTGTCCCTTTTCAAAAGTATCTTACTACCCTACTCCCAACCTGCCCTCCCCTCCATCATCCCCCCTCTCATCCCCTTTCCTCCCTTTCTCTTGTAGGGCAAGATATCCGATTTAGTGTGTATGTCATCCTATGCCACTGAATGACCATATTTTCCCATGAAATATGATACTCAGTTTTGCTGGGTAGGTGATTCTTGGTTCTAATCTTAGCTCCTTTGACCTCCAGAATATCATATTCCAAGACCTTTGATCCCTTAATGTAGAAACTGCCAGATCCTGTGTTATCCTGACTGTGTTTCCTCAATATTTGAATTTTTTCTTCTTGGCTGCTTGTAATATTTTCTCCTTGATCTGGGAACTTCATAACCTGGCTATAATATTCCTAGGAGTTTTCTTTTGGGGATCTTTTTCAGGAGGCGATGGGTGGATTCTTTCAACCTCTATTTTGCCCCCCCTTCCCCCTGTTCTAAAACATCAGGGCAACTTTCCTTGAGAATTTCTTGAAGGAAGATTTCTAGGTTCTTTTTTTGATCATGGCTTTCAGGTAATCCAATGCTTTTAAAATGATTCCTCCTGGATCTATTTTCCAGTTCAGTGGTTTTTCCAGTGAGATATTTCACACTGCCTTCTATTCTTTCATTTGTTTAGATCTGTTTTATAGTATCTTTATTTCTCATAAAGTCATTAGCTTCTATTTGCTCCAATCTAATTTTGAAGGAATTATTCTCTTCAGTGATTTTTTGAGATTCTTTTTCCATCTGGCAAAATTGGCTTTTAAAGGCATTCTTCTCCTCATTGGCTTTTTGATCTTCTTTTGCCATTTGAGTTAATCTATTTTTAAGGTGTTATCTTTTTCAGTCAGGTTGTTGACTTGTTTTTCATGATTTTCTTGCATCATTCTCATTTCTCATCTGAATTTTTCCTCCACTTCTCTTACTTGGTTTTCAAAATCCTTCTTGAGCTCCTCCTTGGCCTGTAACCAGTCCATATTTTTCTTGGAAGCTTCTGGTGCAGGAGTTCTGACTTGGTTGTCTTCCTCCTGTTCCAGGCTTTGATCCTTTTTGTCCCCAGAAAAGGAATCTGAAGTCGGATTGCTATGCTTGCTTTGCTTCCTTTGCTTGCTTATGTTGCCACTCAATTACTTGACTTTTGAGCTCTTTGATGCAGTAGAACTCTGTTTCCAGAGGGCAGAGCTTTGTCCCAAATTGCTGGTGTTTTCACTGCTGCTGGAGCTATTAGGAGGGCACTGTCTCTGCAGCTCCCACACACTCTGGCTCACTGGTCACACACCTCAGGACCACCACCCAAGACTGTGATTCAGATCCAGGCAGGTTAAAGCAAAAGTGATTACCCTCTGAATGTTTTCTTGACCCCCCCCCCCCCATGATCTGTAGGTTAGGAGCTCTGAAGCAGCTATGTGGAGGTGGCAGCAGGGCTGCCACACCTCCACCACTTCTACCTCCAGAGGCAGGGGCCAGACCCGCTCCTCCATTCCCCCCCACCCCCGCCCCAGTTCCAACAGAGTTCTACTCTGACTTCTCACTTTTTCTTTGGCATTTATGGGTTGATAATTCTGGAAACTGCCACTGCTGCTGGTGATCCATTCTCCTGAAGTCCTCTGCAGCCACTGCTGGTCAGGGCCACCCTGGAGCTAAAACCACAGGCTCACTTGGAGCTGGACTCAGTTCCCAGTGTGCTGTGATGAACCTTTCTGTCCACCTTCTGGGCTGCCTTCAGTGGGAGATTTGTTTCTCTCTGTCACTTTGTGGGTTCTGTAGCTCTAAAATTTGTTTAGAGTCATATTTTATAGGTATTTGAGGTGGTTATGTGGGGAGCTCAAGGAGTTTTCCTGCTTCTATGCCACCATCTTGGCTCCACCCTTATCTAATCTCAATTTCTACCAAAATACTGTCCAATTTTCCCTGTACTTTTGTCAGATAATGAGTCCTTCCTCCAGCTAGGTTACTGTTTTTTTTTCTTTCTTTCTTTATGTTATACATTTAATCTCTTCCACTGGTAAACCTCTCTCTTTTGAACCCAAAACAAAATCGTTTTAATGGTTTCTGCTTTGTAGTACAGTTTGAGATCTGGTTCTGACAGAACCTCTTCCTTCCCACTTTGTTTTCACTATTACCTTTGATATTACTGAGTGTATGTTGGTAGATACATTCCCCAAATTCCTGTGTATATGATAGTAGATACAGTCTCAAACATGTTATAGCATCTGTGGTTATTCTAGTTCTTCCTATTGAGGTTCCCCTCACCTTTTGTGGGGTGGTTGTTTAGGCATTCTGTCATACTCAACTCTTTATTACCCCGTAAACCATAGCGAGCCAATGCTGTCTGTGGGGCTTTCTTGGCAAAGAAACTGAAGTGCTTTGTCATTTCATTCACCAGTGGACAGGCTAACAGAGGTTATGTGGTTTTCCTGGGGTCACACATCTAGTAAGTGTCTGAAGGCATATTTGAACTCAGGTCTTTCTGACTCCATGCCCAGTGTTCTATCTTGTAAGCCATCTAGATGTCTCCTTTGGGAGTAGAGGGAACACATACAGGAATGCTGTCAATTTGTATATGTTTATTTTATATCCTGAAGCTTTTCTGAATTTATTATTATTTTTTTAAGTTTTGCTTTTAGTTGACTATTTTTTTCTAAGTAAATCATCATGTAATTCTCAAGAAGTGATAGTTTTGTTTCTTATCCTATGCTTATTCTCTCCTCCACATTTCTTTTCCCTTATTGCTTCAACTAGCATTTCTAACACTGTTAAATGCATCTTTGCATTGACCCTGATCTTACTGGAAGAGCCTCTAATGTTTCTCCTATATATATACTTGCTCTTGAATTTAGATACATATATATTTACTACATTTATGAAAGGTCCAATTATTTCTATGCTTTCTGGAGTTCTTTTTTTCCCTTCCAAATGCTTTATTAACTTCTAGTTTACATCATTCGTTTCCATCAGATTTTGAGTTACAATTTTCCCCCCATTTTCCCCCTACCCATGACCCCAGAATAGCAATCCCACAGGATATCCCCTCATCTAATCTGCTCTCTCCCATCTCTTCTCCCATTCCCCTTTGACTTTTCCAGTAGGGCAAGGTGAATCCCTGTGCCCCAATGCCTGCACATCTTATCTCTTTCTAAAGTTCTTAACAGAAATGGTTGCTAAATTTTGTCAAAAGTTTTTTCAATGTTTGTTGATATAGTCATATGATCTTTATAATTAATTATAATGGTAACAAACTCAAATAGAAACAGATCCCCATTGACTGCATATTGACTTAGAAAACCACAATTTTAAAAAACATTATTTATGTTGCATTGTATTTTTGTCATCGAACATTTCCAATTACATTTTAATAGGATTTGGGTTGCATTTAAAGGGTTTGTGAATCACATGTGTCCTGGGGGCCATGAACTTGACACCTACAATTTATAATATTAACCTGTTTTATTATATTTGTAGGCTTTTAATATTGAACCAACCCTACATTCTCAATGTAAATATGACCTGGTACTTTTGGATTTCCTTTTAAAAATCAGAATAGCTAACAGTTCATCTATTTTATTCATTTAAAAAATCATTCAGGGGGTCAGAGCCAAGATGGCAGAGTAGAAACAGGGTGTCCAAGCCACTCTCCCCACAGATCACCTCCAAACTATGTAAAAGGGGTCTCTGAACAACTTCTGGAACCCCAGCACCCAAAGAATGACACAGAGAAGCTAACCTCCTGCTGAGGAAAGCCCAGCAGCCCTGTAGGAAGGGCCAGCACAGTGCTCTGGGAGCTGGCAGCGCAGCACTCAGAGAGCTGAGCCCAGGTCCCCCGGTTTTAGCCCCAGGGCGGCCGGGCCAACAGCCGGCTGGAGGGACCCCAGAACACCAGCAGCTGTGGTGATTCCAGAACGGTTAACACAGACATGCCTAGGACAAAGGGAGAGGTTAGTGCCCTATGGACTTTGGGACCAGTATTTGGGGAACATGTGGGCTTCCTCTCCTGGGGGCTAGAAGCCTCTGAGGAGACACACCATTTTGCAGTTTTCAGTGGTGGCTCCTGCTCCTGCCTGCAAACTGTATGGAGATCCAGCGATCAGTCTCGGGGGGTAATCGCTCTTGCTTTAACCTCCCTGGATCTGGATTGTGATCTGGGGGGGAGGTCGTGGGGCAGGTTTCCAGCTTGCCAGAAATGGAAGTTACCCCCCCCCCCACATTCGGGATGAAGCTCCCCTGTCTGGTGGCAGAGTTCTACTGTGGCAACAAGGCCAAAAGTCAAGTAATTAAATGGCATCATGCCAAGGCAAAGGAAACAAAATAAACAGAAAAATGAAACATTAGACTCCTATTTTGGGAGCAAAGAGGATCGAAGCATGGAACAGTCAGAGGACTGTGAGGTCAGAAATCCTACTCCAAAAGCCCCAAAGGAAAATATGAGCGGGTTGCAGGCCATAGAGGACCTTAAGAAGGACTTTAAAAATCAAATAAGAGAAGTGGAGGAAAAATTGGGAAGAGAAATGAGAAGGATGCAGGGAAAGTATGAAATGAGGGTCAACAGCCTGACTGAGGAAAACAACACCTTAAAAAATAGACTAACTCAAATGGCAAAGGAGGCCCAAAAGGGCAATGAGGAGAAGAATGCCTTAAAAAGTCGAATTTGCCAGATGGAAAAAGAATCTCAAAAGTTCACTGAGGAGTTTCATTCCTTCAGAGTTAGACTGGAGCAAATGGAAGCTAATGACTTTATGAGAAATCAAGATGCTGTTAAGCAGATCCAAACAAATGAAAGATTAGAAGGCAATGTGAAATATCTCATGGGAAAAACCACTGACCTGGAAAATAGATCCAGGAGAGACAATTTAAAAATTATTGGACTACCTGAAAGCCATGATCAGAGAAAGAACCTAGAAATCACCCTTCAAGAAATTCTCAAGGAAAATTGCCCTGATGTTTTAGATCCAGAGGGCAAATAGAGGTTGAAAGAATCCACAGATCACCTCCTGAAAAAGATCCCAAAAAGAAAACTCCCAGGAATATTATAGCCAGATTCCAGAATCCCCAGATCAAGGAGAAAATACTACAAGCAGCCAGGAAGAAACAATTTCAATATTGTGGAAACACAATCAGAATAGCACAGGACCTGGCAGCTTCTACACTGAGGGATCTAAGGGCATGGAATATGATATTCCAGAGGGCAAAAGAGCTGGGAATGAACCCAAGGGTCACCTACCCAGCAAAACTGAGTATTTTGTTTCAGGGGAAAATATGGTCATTCAGTGGAATAGAGGACTTTCAAGCATTCTTGAGGAAAAAAACAGAATTGAATAGAAAATTTGACATCCAGACACAAGAAGCAAGAGATACCTGAGAAGGTAATCAGGGAAAAGAAATCAAAAGGAACTTATCAAAGTTAACCTATTTACATTCCTACATGGAAAAACAATAACTGTGACTGATGAAACTTTTCTCAGTATGAAAATAATGGAAGAAGGGTATATGGTCACATGAATACATATGTGAATGTGTGTATATATGTTTACAGTTATACATGGATAGAGGCCATAGGTTGAATTTATTGGGAAGGAATGATACCTAAGGGGTGAAATTATGAGGTGAGAGAGGAAAGTGGCAAGAGGAGATGGGGAGAGACAGGGTAGGGCAAACTATCTCATGTGGAAGAAGCAAGGGGAAGTGGCTGCAGAGGAGGGGAAGAACAGGAAGGCAAAAAGGCAAAACCACATTCACATTGAATTTGGTTCAGGGAGGGAATGACATACATATTAAATAGGATATCTCAACCTGCAGCAGAATAGGGGGAAGGGGGATGAGAGGAGGGATGATGGATGGGAGGTCATTCTTGGGGTGAGGGGAGGTTGGAAGTACCCACTATAGAAGAGGGACAGGATCAAGTAGGGAATGGACCAGGTGGGGGGTGGGATGGGTGGGAGGGAATTATAAGCAGCCTTGTACAATATATCTATTATGGTAATATTTTGCATAGTTATACATGTACAACACATACTGAATTACTTATCTTCCCGGAGGGAATGGATGACAAGGGAGGAAGGGAATGGATCTGTAATTCGAGGTCTTAAAATTAAATGTTTCAAATATATATAAACGCTATTATCAAAAAAATCATTCAGTTTTATTTACCAAATAATTAATTGTGCTTTCAATTTTATTTATCTCTTCTTATGTCTCCAGCAATTCTACTTTGCTGCTTAGTTGGGGTTTTTTGATTCATTATTACTCCAGGTTTTTTTTTTTTTTTTTGGTTGTTGCTGTTGCATGCCCAGTTCATTGATTTGATCTTCTATTTTGTTGATAAAAGCATTTTGAGATAAACATTTCTTCCCCACCTGCTTCAACTATATCCTATAAGTTTTTGTTGTTATTTTCCTTTATGAAATTTTCTATCATTATATATTTTTTCTTTGACTCTCCAGTTCTTTATAATTCTTATTTAGTTGCCAACTACTTTTAAATTCTTTATTTGAAGGCTATTTATTGGTTATAATTTTTATTCTACTTTGATCAGTAAATTATTTGTTTAGTACTTCTACTTGCTAAAAAATTGGAGGACTTTATTCTCCAATGCAAAGTAAATTTTTGTAAAGGTTTATATGCAGCTAAGAAATATTTGAATTATTTTCTAATTTCATTTAGCAATCTCTAGAAATTTATCAAATGTAATTTTTCTAAAGTCTTATTTAGGTTTTTAAATTCTTTATTTCTTATTTTTAACTTTTCTTTATGTTTGTCTAGATCTAAAATGGTATAGTGGCAACCACACTGGTATATCCAGGATAGCTGCTAGGTATAGCACAGGATGGCTTAGATTTGTTTTACTAGGAAAGACAACATTTTTTTTAAAATTACATGCACTAGTTCAGGGGAAAAGTCAGCACCCTGAACTTCAGAGAAAATACAAAGAAAATACCAACAGAGGAATAAAGACCAATAGAGAGGGCTGCAACTCCGTGAATCAAAACAATATTGCCATACACTTTACACATAAACTTGGATTGAGAAATCCTTTACATCTGAGCCATGGGGGAGATCTGAACAACTTGACCAGGGAATCATAAGATCCTTTTCAGAAGCAAGCCCTCAAAACAAAATACCATCTCAGAGTATATGTATACTTCTCAGAACCAGAAGACATCACAACCCTTGTGACTCAGAGAAGAATTAGAAATTAGCAAAAGGTGTGTGGAAGCCTTCCTACAAGCAAGGCTCCCCTATGGAAGCTTCCTTTAACAGGCTCCACATGAGGTCTGTTAATGGGCAGTGCAGATCTTAAATACCATTAACATTACAAATGGGTACACTAAAGTTTCTCAACTATTATAATTATATTATTTGCCCTTTAATTTGATTAACTTTTCAAGTATTTAGGTGCTATGCTATGAAGTGGATAGATAGATACTGATTGTTATCTATGGTGCCTTGAACTATAATGCAATTTCTCTATCTTTCTTGTCTATACTTACTTTAGTATGATCTGAAATTATGATTGATATTCTGGGCATTTATAGTTCCACTAATTCAATAAAAATTGTTACAGCTCTTCATTTTTCCTCTATGTAAATCTTTGTGTTTCAAGTTTGCTTCTTGTATACAACATGTTGTCAAATTCTGTTTTCTAATCCATTTTTGCTAGTCTCTTCCATTTTGTGTGTGTGTGTTCATCCCATTCATATTCATGGTTATGATTTTTAAATCTTCTTACACTGTTTCCTTTCTTTGCTCTTACTCTCCTTTTTAACAAATAAGAAGGTGGTAAATGAGGGGGTGGAGTCAAGATGGTGGAGTAGAAACAGGACTTCCCCACAGCTCCAGCTTCCACCTCTTCCAATACAAATAAAAATGACTCTAACAAATTTTAGAACTATAGAACCCATAAAGTGACAGAGATAAACAAATCTCCTGCTGAAGGCAACCTGGCAGGCCAGCAAGAAGGGGCTATCGCACTGAGCTGGGAGCCAACCCCAGCTCTGCATAAGCCTTGTAGTTTTGGCCCCAGGGCAGCCCTGACCAGCAGTGGCCAGAGCAGACTTCAGGAGAGTGATGCACCAGCAGCTGTGGTGGTTTCCACACTTCTCAACCCGTAAACACCAAAGACAAAGTAAAATGTCAGTGTGGAACTCTGTTGGAACTGGGGGAGGGTGGAAGAGTGTGGTCTGGCCCCCACCCCAGGGGCAAGAAGTAGTGGAGGCAGGGTGCTGTGGAGGCAGCTCCACCATATGGCTGTCTTAGGAGCTCCTGGACTGCAGATTGTTGGGGGACCAAGTGACCACTTAGAGGGCAATCACTCTTGCTTTAACCTGCTTGTATCTGGATCACAGTCTTTGGTGGAGGTCCTGGGGTGTGTGGCCAGGTGCCAGAGCCTGTGGGCACTCAGAGAGAGTGCCCTCCTATTGCTCTGGCAGCTACAAATTCCCCAGTGATTTGGGAAAAAGCTCTCTCCATTCTGAAATGAGAGTTCTACAATGGCAAAGAGTTCAAAAGTCAAGTAATTGACTGGCAACATGAACAAGCAGAGGAAACAATGCTACCAGAGATTGCTTTTTCAGGGACAAAAAGGATCAAGACATGGAATGGGAGGAAGACAACAAAGTCAGAACTCCTGTATCAGAAGCTCTCAAGAAAAATATGAAGTGGTTACAGGCCATGGAGGAGCTCAAGAAGGATTTTGAAAACCAAGTAAGAAAAGTAGAGGAAAAATTGGGAAGAGATGTGAGAATGATTCAAGAAAATCAATAAAAGTGAGCCAACAACCTGACTGAAGAAAACAACACCTTAAAAATAGGCTAACTCAAATGGCAAAAGAGGCCCAAAGAGCCAAAGAGAATGCCTTAAAAAGCCAAATTTGCCAGATGGAAAGGGAATTTCAAAAACTCACTGAAGAGAATAATTCTTTCAAAGTTAGATTGGAGCAAATAAAAGCTAATGACTTTATGAGAAAAAAAGATACTATAAAACAGAGCCATACAAATGAAAGAATAGAAGACAATGTGAAATATCTCATGGGAAAAACCACTGACCTTGAAAATAGATCCAGGAGAGATCATTTAAAAATTATTGGACTACCTGAAAGCCATGATCAAAAAAAGAGCCTAGACACCATATTTCAATAAATTATCAAGCAAAATTGCCTTGATATTCTAGAACCAGAGGGCAAAATAGAAATTGAAAGAATTCACCAATCACCTCTTGAAAAAGATCCCCAAAAGAAAACTCTTAGGAATATTATAGCCAGATTCCAGAGTTCCCAGATCAAGGAGAAAATACTGCAAGCAGTCAGGAAGAAACAATTTGAGTATTATGGAAACACAATCAGGATAACACAAGACCTAGCAGCTTCTACCTTAAGGTTTTGAAGGGCTTGGAATATGATATTCCAGAGGCCAGAGGAGCTATTATTAAAACCAAGAATCCCCTACCCAACAAAACTGAGTATAAGGTTTCAGAGGAATATATGGTCATTCAATGAAATAGAGGATTTTCAAGCATTCTTGATGAAAAAACCAGAGCTGAACAGAAAATTTGACTTTCAAATGTAAGAAGGAAGAGAAGCATGAGAAGGTAAACAGGAAAAAGAAATGATAAGGAACTTATTAAAGTTGAACAATTTACATTCCCAAGTGGAAAAATGATAATTGTAACTCATAAGACTTTTCTCAGTATGAGGACAGTTGAAAGGAATATGTATATGTATACATACATATATATGTATAGAAAGGTTGTAGGTATGTATAAATATATATGTGAGGGTGTGCTATGTATGTACATGTATACATAGACAGAGGGTACAGGATGAGTTGAATATGAAGGGATGATATCTAAAAAATAAAATTAAGAGGTGAGAGAGGAATACATTTGGAAAGGGGGAGGTAGATTAGGGTAAATTATCTCATATAAGAGAGGTAAGAGAAAACTGTTACAATGGAGGGGAAGAGCAGGAAGGTAAAAGGGAGTGGGACAACCTTACTCTCATTGAATTTGGCTTAAGGAGGGAATAACATACACACTCTATTGGGTACTTATCCTACAAGAAAATAGGGGCAAAGGGGATAAGAGTGGGGGTGATAGAAGGGAGGGCAGATTGGGGGAGAGGGTAGTTAGAAGCAAACACTTTTGAAAAGGGACAGGGTCAAAGGAGAAAATAGAATAAGTGAGGGGCAGGATAGGATGGAGGGAAATATAGTTAGTCTTTCACAATGTACTTACTATGGAAATATTTTGCATAACTACACATGTACAACTTATATTGAATTGTTTATCTTCCTAGTGGGGGTGGGTGAGGAGTGAAGAAGGGAAAAAATCTGAAACTCAAAGTTTTAAAAAACAAATGTGTATAGAATATATACATATGTTTTATATATATATGTGTATATATATATATATGTATATATATATATATATATTACTTGCAAATGGGAAATAACATATACAGGCACCGGGGTATAGAAATTCATCTTGCCTTTCCTAGAAAGATCGTGGGAGGAGGGATAGCTGAGGATGTAAGAGAGAAGAGATTGGGAAAAGGGGTATCTAGAAGGCTAGCTATTTTGGGGTGGGAGTAGGGGAAAGATGAGGAGAAAAATTTGTAGCTCAAAATCTTGTGGAAATGAATGTTGAAAACTAAAAATAAATAAATAATTTGGGGGGAAAAGGTGGTAAAAGAGAGGGAGTTTAACACTTTTAATCCAGCACTTAGCACAGTGCTTGACATATATTAGGCAATTAATACATGTTTATAGCTTGACTGACCTATAAATGAAATGATATATATCCTCTTTATTATAGTTTTCTTCCCCTTTCCCCAACTATGTTCTCAGATTTTAATTCTTTCTTTTTTTCTTTTTAATATCCCCCTTCATACAATCTCCAACATTTCAGCTTGCTTTGCTTATTACTATTCACTTATCTATCCTGCCCTTCCTCTTAGGTTCCTTTTCCCACTTTGTCTCTGTCCCCTCCCACTTTTTAGTTTAAGGAATTTCTATAGTAATATAATATAAATTATTTGTATATATATGCATATTCCTCACATATATGCATATATATACACATATATGTGCATGTATAAATACTGATTTTGATTCTTATTTTTTTTTGCTTTTTTTTTTTCACCTGGGAATGCTTTTCTCATTTATTTTTTTTTTCTTTAAACAAATACTTTATTAACTTCTGTTTTACATCATTCATTTCCGCCAGATTTTGAGTTACAATCATTTTCCCCCATTATTCCCCTACCCAACCTCCCAGAATAGCAGTCCCACAAGATATCGCTTCCTCCAATCTGCTCTCTCCCATACCTTCTCCCATACCCCCATCGACTTTTCCATTAGAGGAAGATGAATCTTTGTGTCCCAATGCCTGCACATCTTATCTCCCAATTATAGGCAAAAGAGTATTAATAATAGTATTTATATATATATTTGAAACATTTAATGTTACGACCTCGAATTTCAGATCCATTTCCTTCCTCCCTTGTCACCCATTCCTTCTTGGGATATAAGTAATTCAGTATATGTTGTACATGTCTAGCTCTGCAAAACATTATCATAGTAGATATATTGTTCAAGGCTGCTTATAATTCCCTCCCACTCATCCCACCCCCCACCTGGTCCATTCCCTACATGATCCTGTCCCTCTTCTATAGTGGGTACTTCCAACCTCCCCTCACCCCAAGGATGCCCTCCCATCCATCATCCCTCCTCTCATCCCCCTTCCCCTTATCCTGCTGCAGGTTGAGATATCCCATTTAGTATGTATGTCATTTTCTCCCTGAACCAAATTCAATGTGAATGTGGTTTTGCCTTTTTAGCCTTCCTTATTCTCCCCCTCCTTTGCAACCACTTCCCCTACATGAGATAGTTTACCCTGCCATGTCTCTCCCCATCTCCTCTTGCCACTTTCCTCTCTCACCTCATAATTTCATCCCTTGAGTATTCTCCCTTCCCAACAAATTCAACCTATGCCCTCTATCCATATATAACTGTAACCATATACACACACATTCACATATGTATTCATATGACCACACACCCTTCTTCCATTATTTTCATAGTGAGAAAGATATCATCAGTCACAGTTATTGTTTTTCCATATAGGAATGTAAATAGTTCAACTTTGATAAGTTCCTTTTGATTTCTTTTCCCTGATTACCTTCTCAGGCATCTCTTCCTTCTTGTGTCTGGATGTCAAATTTTCTATTCAATTCTGGTTTTTTCCTCAAGAATGCTTGAAAGTCCTCTATTCCACTGAATGACCATATTTTCCCTGAAACAAAATACTCAGTTTTGCTGGGTAGGTGACCCTTGGGTTCATTCCCAGCTCTTTTGCCCTCTGGAATATCATATTCCATGCCCTTTGATCCCTCAGTGTAGAAGCTGCCAGGTCCTGTGCTATTCTGATTGTGTTTCCACAATATTGAAATTGTTTCTTCCTGGCTGCTTGTAGTATTTTCTCCTTGATCTGGGGATTCTGGAACCTGGCTATAATATTCCTGGGAGTTTTCTTCTTGGGGTCTTTTTCAGGAGGTGATCGGTGGATTCTTTCAACCTCTATTTTGCCCTCTGGATCTAAAACATCAGGGCAGTTTTCCTTGAGAATTTCTTGAAGGGTGATTTCTAGGTTCTTTCCTTGATCATGGCTTTCAGGTAGTCCAATAATTTTTAAATTGTCTCTCCTGGATCTATTCTCCAGGTCAGTGGTTTTTCCCATGAGATATTTCACATTGCCTTCTAATCTTTCATTTGTTTGGATCTGCTTAACAGCATCTTGATTTCTCATAAAGTCACTAGCTTCCATTTGCTCCAGTCTAACTCTGAAGGAATGAATCTCCTCAGTGAACTTTTGAGATTCTTTTTCCATCTGGCAAATTCGACTTTTTAAGGCGTTCTTCTCCTCATTGCCCTTTTGGGCCTCCTTTGCCATTTGAGTTAGTCTATTTTTTAAGGTGTTGTTTTCCTCAGTCAGGCTGTTGACCCTCATTTCATACTTTTCCTGCATCCTTCTCATTTCTCTTTCTAATTTTTCCTCCACTTCTCTTATTTGATTTTTAAAGTCCTCCTTAAGGTCCTCTATGGCCTGCAACCCACTCATGTTTTCCCCTGGGGCTTTTGGAGCAGGACTTCTGACCTCACAGTCCTTTTCCCGCTCTATGCCCCCAAAATAGGAGTCTAGGGTTGCATTTTTTCTGTTTCCTTTGCCTTGGCATGTTGCCACTTAATTGCTTGACTTTTGGGCTTGTTGCCACACTATGGCTTTAAGGCCAGCTAGAGGAATTTTCGTCCCGAACGTGTGGGGGGCAACTTCCGTTTCTGGCAAGCTGTAAACCCACCCACAACTTCCACCCTAGATCACAATCCAGATCCAGGGAGGTTAAAGCAAGAGCGATTACCCCCCAAGACTGATCGCTGGATCTCCCCACGATTTGTAGGCTGGGAGCCGGAAATGCCTCTGAAAACTACACAGTGGTGTGTCTCCTCAGCAGCTTCTAGCCCCCAGGGGAGGGAGCTGACGCATTCCCCAAATACAGGTCCCAAAGTCCATAGGACACTAACCTCTTACTTTGTCCTAGGCAAGTCTATGTTGATAATTCTGGAGTCGCCAGGGTTCTTGGTGTTCTGGGGTTCCTCCAGCCGGCTGCTGGCCCTGCCGCCCTGGGGCTAAAACCTCGGCTCACGTGGACCTGGGCTCGGCTCGGCTCCTGCGCTCTGCGCGCTGCCGGCTCCCAGACCACTGCGCTGGTCCTTCCTGCAGGGTGCTGGGCTGTCCTCAGCGGGAGGTTAGCTTCTCTGTGTCGTTCTGTGGGTGCTGGGACTCCAGAAGATTTTCAGAGTCCTTTTTTACATAGTTTGTGGAGAATCTGGGGGCAGAGAGGCTTGGACGAGCTGTTTCTACTCCGCCATCTTGGCTCCGCCCCCTTTTTTTTGCTTTTTTTGGAGGGCAATTGGGGTTAAGTGACTTGCCCAAGGTTACACGGCTAGTTTTTCTTTTTTTTTGGGGGGGGGGGGTTAAGTTGTTTGAGGCTGGATTTGAACTCAGCTCCTCCGGACTGCAGGGCTGGTCCTCCATTCACTGTGCCACCTAGTCGCCCCTTGATTCTTTTTCTTTAATCACCAGAGAATAGTCATCTCTAACTATTCTAAAATCTTTAATTTTTTTCTTTATGTCTAAGTCTGAAAATTCACATTGAAGTTCTATACATTAAGTTTTACTATTTTTCCCTTTTAGTTCAGTTAGCTTTTCCTTTAGGTATTTAGATGCTAAATAAATTGGTGTGTGTGTGTGTGTGTGTGTGTGTGTGTGTGTGTGTGTGTGTGTGTGTGTGTGTTTAAACTGATATTTTTCTATTATTTGTGATGCTTTTAAGCATAATGCAATTCTTTATTAATCTACTTTTAACCATGTATATTTCTTACTGTTGCCTTATCTGAGATCATACTTATCATCCTTGTTTATTTTTTTTTTAAATTCAACTGAGGCATAATAAATTCTGTTCTAACATCTCATTTTGACACTGCATGAATCTTTGTGTTTCAAATGTGTTTCTTATAAGCAGGAAATTGCACATTCTGCTTTTTAATACATTATCCCACCCACCTCCATTTTATAGGTGAATTCATTCTATTCACATAAAGTGTTATGGTTGTTAATTGTGTTTTTCCCTGTACGGTATTCTCTTATATTTTTTTCCTGTGTTTTCCCCCTGCCTTCATCTTGACAAAAGATGTGGGTAAAGAAAAGGAATATTATCAGCTGAAGCAATCCCAAATTAAAGTCCCTTTTTGTGCTTTTTCTCTTTACACAGTTCAGACACTGCTCATTTATTCTCATACTTTGTCTCCTTTCAATTCCTATTTATTATAAACCATCTTCAGCTGAAGTTTGACTATTCAGTCTCTACTTTATCTTTTCTCTAAGACACTCCTCTCTCTCCCTCTCCCCATATATTTATCTGTTGAATCTAATCTATTTCTATACTAAACTCATGTCTTGATCTTATTTTGCTTTGTTCTGAAAAGAATGAATGTCCTCTCTATGCCTAGCTCCATATTTATATATTCTTCTCCTTATAAACTCCCATTATGAGAAATAGAAAGTCCACCTTTTCCTCTTCTTCCTTTTCCTCTCCCTTTTCATTCATTTCTTAAAACCTAGGAAAAAAGAAAACAACCCTATGCCCCATATTTGTATTTTTTACTCCCTCTGTGACCCTTGAAGAAAGTGATATTCTATAAATATTCTATTGAAAAAAAAACAGCTGACATGGAAACATATATCTAGGAGAGATAACTTAAGAATTATTGTACTATATAAAAGTCATTATTAAAAAAAGAGCCTGGACAGCATATTTCAAGAAGTTATCAAAGAAAACTGCCTTAATATCCTAGACCAGGGTTGGCTAGGTGGCACAGTAAATAGAGCACTGGCCCTGGAGTCAGGAGGACCTGAGTTCAAATTCAGCCTCAGACACTTAACACTTACTGTGTGACCTCGGGCAAGTCATTTAACCCAATTACCCTGCCTTCCCATCTCCAAAAAAGCAAAAAAAATATTGTAGACCAGAGGGTAAAATAGTCATAGAAAGAATCCACCTCCTGAAAAAAGATCCAAAATTGAAAACTCCAAGGAATATTGTAGCCAAATCACTGAACTATTAGGTCAAGAAGAAAATAAAGCAAGAAGCCAGAAAGAAACATTTCAAATATCAAGGACTCACATTCAGGATTACACAGGGCTTAGGGACATCTACATTAAAGTATCAGAGGGCTTGAAATATGATATTATGGAAGACAAAGGATCTTGGATTACAAACAAGAATGAACTATGCAGCAAAATTGAGCATAATCTTTCAGGGGGAAAGATGGCTCTTCAATGAAATAGGAGACTTTAAAACTTTCCTGATAAAAGACCATAGCTGAAGAGAAAATTCAGTCTTCAAGACTCAATTGAAGCATAAAAAGGTATATAGGAAAGAGAAAAATGTTATTCAGTAAGGTTAAACTGTTTATATCTATACATGGGAAGATGGTACTTATAATTCTGGAGAACTATCTCCATTAGCGCAATTAGAATGAATATACATAAATAGAGGTTTCAGGTATAAGTTGGCTTTGATGTGATAATACAAAAAATAATGGGTGAAAAAAATAGTATTGGGAGAAGAGGAAAAGGGAAAGCAGAATGGAATAATTACATCACACGAAGAGGCACAAATGATTTATTAGAGTAGAGGGGAAAAATGGAGGGTGGAGTGAGCAATGCCTGGACCATTCTTTCATCAGATTTGGTTCAAAAAGGAATAACACACACATTCAGCTGGGTATAGAAATTTATCTTACTCTCTAGGGAAATAGGAAGGGCAAGAGGAAAGAAAAGGGGTGAGGTGCTGCTAGAAGGGAGAACAGAAGTTGGAGGGAAAAGGGGAAAGAAAATAAAACACTGATGAGGAGGGAAAGGGTGAAAGAAGAGAAAGAAGTATGAAGAGAGAAAAATAGGATGGAGGGAAATACACAGTTAGTAATCATAACTCTGAATGTGAATGGGATGAAGTCTCCCATAAAATGGAAGTGGATAGTAGAGTGGATTAAAAAGGAACCATACAATATGTTGTTTACAAGAAACATATTTGAAGCAGAGAGAGGTACACGTAGAATAAAGGTAAAAAATTGGAACATATTCTCTTATGCTTCAATTGTAGTAAAAAAAAAAAAGCAGGGATGACAATCCTGATCTCAGATAAAGCAAAAGCAAAAATAGATCTAATCAAAAGAGATAATGAAGGAAACTACATCTTGCTAAAAGGTATGATAGACAATGAAATAATATCAGTACTAAACATGCATGTACCAAGTGGTATAGCATCCAAATTCTTAAAACAGAAGTTATGTGAATTACAGGAAGAAATAGACACCAAAACTATACCAGTGGGGTATATTTACTGCCCCCTCTCAAAACTAGGAAATCTGATCACAAAATAAATAAGAAAGAATTTAAGGAGGTGCATGGAATTTTTGAAAAGTTAGATATGATAGACTTCTGGAGAAAACTGAATATAGATAGAAAAGAATATACCTTTTTCTCATGTATTAGGGCACAAAAAGCTTACAATTAAATGCAGAAAGGCAGAACTATTAAATGTATCCTTTTCAGGTCATAATGCAATAAAAATTATGTGTGATAAAGGGCCATGGAAAGATAGATTAAAAATTAATTGGAAACCAAACAATCTAATCCTAAAGAATAAATGTGTCAAACAAGAAATCATAGAAATGACCAATAATTTCATCAAAGAGAATAACTATACTGAGTAAACACACCAAAATTTATGGGATGCAACCAAAGCAATTCTTAGAGGAAATTTTATATCTCTAAATGTTTACTTGCATAAAATAGAGAAAGAACAGATCAATGCATTGGGCATGTAAGTAAAAAAAACCTAGACAAAGAACAAATTAAAAGTCCCCAATTAAATGCCAAACTAGAAAATCTGAGAACCAAAGGAAAGATTAATAAAATTGAAAGTAAGAAAATTATTAAACTAAAAATAAAAATAAAACCAGTTTTATAGACAAAACAATAAAATAGATTTTTGGTTAACTTGGTTCAAAAAAAGAAAGAAAGAAAACCAAACTACCAGTATCAAAAATGAAAAGGGTGAAATCACCACCAATGAAGAGGAATTCAAAGCAATCTTTAGGACCTATTTTGTCCAACTGTATCCTAATAAATCTAACAATCTAAGTGAAATGGATGGATATTTATAAAATATACATTGCCAAGGTTAATAGAAGAGGAAATAAAATAACCCCATTTTAGAAAAAGAAATTGAACAAGCCATCAATGAACTCCCTAAGGAAAAAAATCTCCAGGGCCAAATGGATTTGCAAGTAAATTCTACCAAACATTTAAAGAACAATTAATTCCAATAATATATAAACTATATGGGAAAATAGGTGAAAAATAAATACTACCAAGTTCCTTTTACGACACAAAAATGGTGCTGATATCTAAACCAGAAAGAGTCAAAATAGAAAAGAAAATTATAGCCCAATTTCCATAAATAATATTGATGCAAGAATTTTAAATAAGATATTAGCAAAGAAATTACAGCAATTTATCACAAGGATAATACACTATGACCAGGTGGTATTTATACTAGGAATGTAGGGTACATTCAATGTTAGGAAAACTATCAGCATAAATCATCATATCAATAGCAAAATTAACAGAAATCATGTGATTATCTCAATAGATGCAAAAAAAAAAAACAACTTTTAACAAAATCAAACACCCATTCTTTCAAAAACTCATGAGAGGGTTGGATAGGTGGTGCAGTGAATAGAGCACTGGCCCTGGAGTCAGGACGACTTGACTACAAATCCGGCCTCAGACACTTAAACAACAACAACAACAACAACAACAACAACAAACCAAACTCAAACAAAAACACTTGAAAATACGTGAAGAAATGGAGTTTTCCTTAAAATGATAAGTAGTTTTTATCTAAAGCCATCAGAAGCATTATATGCAATGGGGATAAGCTAGAAGCTTGCTAGTACAGTCAGGGGTAAAACAAAGATGTTCATCCACCACTATTGTTTAATACTGTGTTAGAAATATTAGCTTCAGCAATAAGAGAAGAAAAAGAAATTCAAGGAATTAGAATAGGGGATGAAGAAACATAACTTGCACTTTTTGCAGATGGTATGATGGTAAACTTAGAGAATACTAGACAATCGACTGAAAAAACTACTTGAAAGAATTAGCAAGTTTAGCAAAGTTGAAGGATATAAAATAAACCCACATGAATCATCAGCATTTCTATATATTACTAACAAAGCCTAGTAGCAAGAGATAGAAAGAGAAATTCCATTTAAAATTACTGTTGACACTATAAAATATTTGGAGGTCTACCTCCCAAGACAAATCCAGGAACTAAATGAACACAATTATGAAACACTTTTCGCACTGAAAAAATATCGGTTGTTTATGTGTAGACCAAGCTAATATAATAAACATGACAATTCTACCTATATTAATTTACTTATTCAGGTCATATCAATCAAACTACCAAAAATTATTTTATAGAGCTAGGAAAAATAGTTACAAAACTTATCTGGAAGAACAAATGTTCAAAAATATAAAGGGAATTAATTAAAAAATGCAAAGGAGGGGCGGCTAGGTGGTGCAGTGAGTAGAGCGCTGGCCCTGGAGTCAGAAGGACCTGAGTTCGGATCTGGCCTCAGACACTTAACGCACACACAAACAAAAACCTAGCCATATGACCTTGGGCAAGTTACTTAACCCCAATTGCCCTCCAAAAAGCAAAAAAAAAAAAAATGCAAAGGAAGGTGACCTTACCATACCAGATCTAAAATATATTATAAGGTGACAATCATCATAACTATATGATACAGGCTAAGAAATAAAGCGGTGAATCAGTAGAATAGGTTAGGCACACAAGATGCAGTAGTAAACGACTATAGTAATCCACTGTTTGATAAACCCCAAACTTCAGCTTCTGGGATAAGAACTCAATATTTGACAAAAACTGCTGGGAAAACTGGAAAATAATATGGCAGACACTTGGTATAGACCAATATCTCACACTGTATACCAAGATCAAAATGGGTACATGATTTAGACATAAAGGGTGATACTATAAGCAAATTAGGAGAGCAAGGAATAGTTTACCTGTCAGATCTATGGGGAAGGGAAGAATTAATGACCAAAGTAGAGATAAAGAACATTATGAAATATAAAACGGATATTTTTTATTACATTAAGTTAAAAAGGTTTTGCACAAACACAACCAATATAACCAAGATTAAAAGGAAAGCAGAAAGTTGGGAAACAATTTTTATAGCAAGCATTTCTGATAACAGCCCCATCACTCAAACATATAGAGAACTGAATCAAATACATAAGAATATAAGTCATTCTAATCAATAAATGGCCAAAGGATATGTAGAGGCAGTTTTCAGTTGAAGAAATTAAAGCTATCTATAGTAAAAAAATGCTCTAAATCATTACTGATTAGAGAAATACAAATTAAAACAACTTTAGGCTACCACCTTATACCTACCTATCTGATTGGCTAATATGACAGAAAGGAAAATGCTAAATGTTAGAGAAGATGGGGCATAATTGGAACAGTAATGCATTGTTGTGGAGTTGTGAATTGATCTAACCATTCTGGAGAGCAATTTGGAACTATGGCTAAGGGGAAACCAAATTGCACATACCCATTGAACCAGCGATACCACTACTAGATCTGTATCCCAAAGAGACCATAAAAAAGAGAAAAGGACCCACATACACAAAACGATATTTAAAGAAGCTCTTTTTTGGTGGCAAAGAATTGGAAATTGAGGGGATGCCCATCAATTGGGGAATGGCTGAACAAGTTGTGGTATATGAATGTAATAGAATATTATTTTGCTATAAGAAATGAAAAGCAGGAGGATTTCAGAAAACCCTGGAAAGATTTACATGAACTGATGCCGGGTATAGTGAGAAGAACCAGGGGAACACTGTACACAGTAACAGCAACATTGTTCAATGATCAAGTTTGATAGACTTATTTCTTCTCAGCAATACAATGATCCAAGAAAATTCCCAAAGACTCATGATAGAAAATGTTACTCACATCCAGAGAAAGAACTGTGGAGTTTGAATGCAGATCAAAGCATGCTGTTATCACTTTTTTGTTTTTTATTTCTTGTTTTGTGGTTTTTCCTTTTTGTTCTGATTCTTTTTTCACAGCGTGACAAATGTGGAAATATGCTAAACTTGATTGTACATATATAACCTATGTCAGATTGCTTGCTGTACTGGGGAAAAGAGGGAGGGCGAAAAATTTGGAATTTAAAATGTTATAAAAATAAATGTTGAAAAGTATCTTTACATGTAATTGGAAAAACAAAATTCTATTTAGTGGGAAAAATAAAAATGCAAAATTGAAGGAAAAAAGGGGGAAAACACCTTCATGTGGAGCTGAGCCACATAATCACCAACTTTTGTCCTTTCAAATGAATTATTTCCCCCTCAGTTCCCTGAAACCCATACAAACATTATACAATAGAAAAAGTGAGATGGGGTGGATGTCATTGGGCAAATCTGTTTCAAACATGATTGGTCCAAACACACAAATATAAAGAATGTTAATGTAAAAATAAATTTCTTTTGGTTTTACAATTGTCTTGTACTGCATGTACAAACTCTATTTGTCTTTTTTTGGAAAATGAAGTCTTCCCTATATATTTAATGGCTTCCGTATTGTATTTATCCTACTGCTTACCCCGATCTGGACATTACCTAATATTTTGTTTCTATTAATAGCACATTCAGCACTGATCTTTTTTTTTTTAATTTTATTTTAAAACAATTGGGGTTAAGTAACTTGCTCAAGGTTACAAGGCTAGTCATGATTTATGTGTGGGTGCTCATTTTCTGAGGCCGGATTCGATCCTGGGTCATCCCAACTCCGAGGCCGGCACTCTTATTCACTGCGCCACCTAGCCGCCCCTCAGCACTGATCTTTTTAAATAAATGTTTGAAAATTTTGTAGTAATTCATAAACTCCCTTATTTGAGGAGGTAAATAAATTTACCTTGTGCATTTTCCATGCACAAAGTAAAAATGTCATAAAATTCCATGCATAATCCAAGATACTCTGGTTCTGTGGGAGTTGCAATTGCATGTGTGTGTTCAATTCAAGCTCACTCTTAATCATACTGGTCATAATATTAACTCATATTTTGCATAGAACTTTCTAGAAGCAAAGAGTTTTCATGAACATAACCAGTTTGTTCTTCTCACCATCCTTGTCAAGTGGTCAGGGCAAGTGTGCTTATCCCCATTTTATAGACTAGAAAAATGATATTCTGAGGAGTGAAGCTACTTCCTCATGGACTTACAGCAACTAAACACTGAGGGTAGGTGTCCAACCTAGACCTTTTGATTCGAGTTCCAGGGATCTTTCCTTCACACTACTATTAGTGAAAGAAAATAATAATCATAAAAGGCAGATATTCCAACTAATCCTATACTTGTTTTTTTCTTACTTTGTTTATGGGCTTATCTGAAAACATCCAATAATCCTAATGTTTAATGAAAGTTTCTGACTTTGGAGTAGTAGGAAAACTACCCAACCTCTCTGTCCTGCATTTCAGTTCATCATCCTCTCCCAAACCCCTCTTTGTCTTAACTAAGTAAAGCTAAATGATCTGCTTTCAAGAATTATTTCCACGTACTCACTGAATTTGGAGGTAACCACAGCTTGTTTGGAGTCAGAACACTTGACTTAGAGCATTTGGAAGGCAAAATTAGGTGGAATTCAATGCCTAGCTACAAGCCAACAGATCAAGGGCATTAACTCTGGGCCCCAGAGAGAGATAATAACAGCTGTTCTGTGTTAGGGGTCTAATAGAAAAGGTAAAAATAGGTCTTTTATCTGAACAGGGAAGAGGAAGAGACAGGAAGAAAACAAGCATTTCTATAGAAGTGACTATGTCAGGCACTATGATCAGCACTTTTTGTAAATGTTATCTCACTTGGCCCTCACAACAACCCTGAGAGGTAAGTGATATTATTATCTTCACTTTGTAGTTGATGAAAGTGAGGCAAACAGAGGTTGTGACTTGTCAAAGGTCACACAGCTAGTAAGTATCTAAGGCTGGATTTTAACTCGGTTATTCCTAACTCCAGGCCCAGCAGTCTGGCTACTGTAGAATTATGTATGGAGTGCTGGACTTGAGAGGGATTTACATTTGGACTGTTACGCATGCTAGCTATGTGACTTTGGTCATGTAATAGGGCTTTCTTAGTCTTGATTTTCTACAAGATAGGGATAGTAATAATACCTGTACCTACCTAATGAAATTAGAATGTAAAGACATATATAAAAAGAGAGACAGAAACAAAGACAGAGACAGAGAGATAGAGAGATACAGAAAGTGGTGATATCCCATCATATGAGGAACTCCCAGTGTGGAAGTTCCTTCCATCACTGCAATTCAACCACTTGCTTATAATTATAATTTTCAAGAATTGTCTGGGCTGCTGGAATATTAAGTGACAACCTAGTAAGCATCAGAGATAGGAAACAAGGCTATCTCAGGCTAGCCCTCTCTCCACTATGCTATGTTGTTCCCTCTCAAAGTGACACATAATTGTCAGTTATGAATGCTAAAGAACTTGTAGTAAGAGCTATAATTGCCTTTTACCACAGAAAGCTCTACAATGCAAACATAAGAAATGGGAATTAACTTAATACCTGCTGAAAGATTATCTGATGTGTACCTGTTAATTCCTAAATGTCACATGTTATTTTCTTTGAATTATAATTCGGATTTAGGAGACTATTATCTTGTTTACAATTTCCTTGAAACAATCTTGAGATTCAGGTAGAGCAATGACTGTCAAAGACAAAGGTTCACAATCTTGGTATAATTCCCCATTTCTTATTCTCCCTCATACTCCTAGGCAATAAGATGTCAAGTCTTATCAATTCCCTTTCTCTCCCTCAGCTCTATGTTATATTCTATGTTACACCATAGGATTATAAGATCCTTGATTGAGAATCTTGCCCAACTCCAACCTTGGTTTCCATCCAAACCTGGAGTATTTTGCATGATGTTTTCTTAATTGGTGGAGAGAATGCTTATGTGGACCCAATTATTACGTGAGTAGATGAGAGGAAGAGTTCTCATTAGAGCTTTGGAAAGTAAAGACATTATTCATTCCTTTGAAAGAGAAATACACGTGGTTTCAGATTCTCTTTATAATAAATTCTAGAGAGGAGAAAGAAAAATATTCCCTTGTACACATAGAGGGGAAGCTTACTTCTCACCATGTCTTTAATTTCCAGCTTTCCTCTCTGGAGAATAGAGGGAATTTCCCCCTTGGTGACATCAGGGGCCTCTTTCTTAGATGAATCAGATCAAATCTTGCTCCCCTGTTAAAAATTTTAAAAAATCTATATTCATGGGCACTGGAATTGGAATCAGAAAAACTCATATTCATGAGTTCAAATCTGACCTCAGACACTTACTACCTGTGTGGCCCTGGGCAAATCACTTAACCTTGTTTGACTCAGTTTCCTCATGTGTAAAGTGAGCTGGAGAAGGAAATGGCAAATCACTCCAGTATCTTCATCAAGAAAGCCCCAAATGGCGTCACAAAGAGTCTGACGTGACTGAAAATGACTGAACAATGACAAAAATGTTCTGGTATATTTGAATATGTAGAACTGATTTCTGTTTACTATCTATTTGGAGAAATGGATTTCCTCCTTATTTGCCACTTGTGATGATGTTTTATACATAATTATTAATGCTTCCCATTGAGCTTTATATCTAGAATTTTAGACATCCTGTGTGGATAGATGTATCTTATATAGGTAACACTCATCTTAACATATAGATGAAGAAATGGATAAACTTATATTCTAACAGGGGCAGACAACAGCTAGAGTTGCCACAATAAGGAATGACTATTTAGCCCCATCTCTAAGTAGTTTATATTTTAATATTTCAAGCATCAACCTTCAGGTAAAGTATAATAGAAGCTATAGGTTATTATTTCATATTTTAAGTCTTTGTTAATCTATTTTATGGGTCCATTGTGTTTTAAACATTA
Organism: Gymnobelideus leadbeateri; assembly: GCA_011680675.1. Lineage (NCBI taxonomy): Eukaryota > Metazoa > Chordata > Mammalia > Diprotodontia > Petauridae > Gymnobelideus > Gymnobelideus leadbeateri. Next base: position 142,654 of record WOXC01011508.1, on the reverse strand, counting down.
CTTTTGTGTGGAGAAAACAAATAACTGTCCTATACATAATCTCCATTAAATATTGAATATATTTCTAACTCTTTTGAGAAAACCCTACCCATTATCAAATATAAGTAATATTATTTTTTTTTCTGAGGCCCCAAGGTGAAGGAGCAAAAAGTCGGGTAACATGACAAAGAATGTGATCTCTTGAGGCTGCTGAATTCTTTCCAGCTGAGCCCACACCTATAATCACTTAGTAAATGACAGTGTCCCTTACCCACTGGTCCAGTAGTGGTTCTGTTTCTGCAAGGTGTTATGTAATGTAATATTATGTTATATATGTATGTAGGTATATGTACATATACCTACACACACACAAGCATTTCTATATAATTAGTTAAATATACTTGTATGTGTACATGTTGTCTCTCCCAATAGAAGGTAAGGAGGATGTAATTTCATCTTTACATTTTTTGCTAACTGGTACAATGCTGGGTGTATGGTGAGCACACAAGAAGTGTTGGTTGATTGATCCTCATTTGTAAAATGAGGAAACTGAGGCTCAGGAAAGTGATCAGGATTCACAGAACTAGTGAGTAGCAAAATTGAATCTCTAATCTATGATCAATGACATCTGAATGTGGATACAGGGCTTTTTTATATGATAACTGCAACCTCCCTTTAGGTGATAAAATAGGGCAGAAGGGTGACTTTTTCCCCCTTCTGTGCCTAGAAAGAGAACGCATCCTCCTCCATAATACCGTGCTTGGGTGCAAGAACTCTATATCAAGCTCACATTTGGTTACAGAACCTTGAAATAGGATGGGGAAGGCAGGAGAAGAGTGAAGTATTAGGAGTAGGGAAATGGTCAACAGAACAGCATGGGCTAAAATCTCTTCAGTTCATATTGAGCTGTTGATACCATCCTCCTACCCTTAAACGTGCTGTTTTTAAGGAAGTAGACTAAAAGCCCATGCTCCCAGGGGTTCTTGGAAATGCTCCAGGTAGGAATGGGGAGGGAGTAGTATAGGAAGATACTTCCCCTTTATTCCCCACCTCTTCTTGCTGTTCCCTTTTTTCGTATTTTTTCATCTCCTCATTTTTTTTTCTACAAAGATAAGACAGAAACAGTTCTGGGACAAGGACTGCTATTATTCTTTCATAAATAATGTATTACATAGTTGAATAAAATCATTAGGATGTAAGCTCATCCTCTGTATGCTCACTGAAAGTGTGCCCTGGTCAACCCAGGAGTAGACATAACAGGGATGACAGGTGCCTCAGTCTGCTCCCACGTGATTTTAATCTCCTCTGTTATATTTGTAAAGCTTTTATTTCGTGTAACTTGGAAACTGAGCATTTGGTACCATGACATCTATTAAAAATGTTGTTTTAAAGTTTTTATAGCGATGTGAGTCTGCGTGACTATGGGAAATAATTTGATCTGTCAAAACATTCTAGATAGCAAATGCAAAAACTCTCAGAAATATTAAACTCATCTTTTACTGACTACAATCCAATAAAATTGTCTTCAATAAAGATGTGTTAAAGAAAAGACTGAAAATTAATTGAAGACTAAATAACTTCATTTCAAAGAAGTGGGTCAAAAAACAGATCCTAGGAACAATTGATCATTTCACTGGGGATAATAGCAATGAGACAAGACACCAAAATTGGGGGGACATAACCAAAGTAGCACTTACACAAAGACATAGCTTTAAGCACTTTGATCAATAAACGAAAAGAACAGATTAATTAATTGGGCATGCCATTTTAAAAATCCAGAAAACTAACATAATTTAGAACCCAATTAAACTATACAACAAAACAGCAATCATCCCAACAGTTTGATACTGGATAAGAAATAAATAGACCAGTCAATGGAACAGACTAAGTACACAACACACAGAACATAATAGCCTAGTGTTTGATAGGCTTCCAAACTATAGCTACTGATGTAAGAACTCAGTATTTAACACAAACTCCTAGGAAAACTGTAAAGCATTCTGGCAGAAACTAGGTCAGCATCAGCACACCATATTCCAAGATAATCTCCAAATGGGTACATGATTTAGACATAAAGGTGACATTCTTTAGACATCCTACACAAATTAGAGTAACACGCAAGGCATTACCTTTCATATCTATGTAGAAGAGTAAAGTTTATGATGAAACAAAAGATAGAGAGGATCAAAGAATATGAAATGGACAATATATTGTTTATATAAAATTTAAAAGGCTTTACACAGAAAAAAAAAACGATGCAGCTGAAAACAGAAGGGGAGCAAATAACTGGCGGGAAAATTGTACAACACGTTTCTCTGATAAAAGTCTCATTTCCAAAGCACAGAAAGAACTGATTCAAATTTATAAGTATAAGCACCCACAATAGAATCAATCAAAGTGAAGAAGCAAAGAAAACAAAAATTTTGAAAGTACCTACTATGTTCCAAGCACTATGAAGTATATTGCAAATACTATTTTATTTGTTCCTCATAGCAGCCTTGGGAGGTAGGTACTATTATTATCTCCATTTTATAGTTGGGGAAACTGAGAAAGAGGTAGGGTGACTTGACAGGGTCACACAACTAATGAATGTCTGAAGCTGGATTTGAACTCTAGTCTGTCCTGGCTCTAGGGACAGTTCTCTGTCCACTATACCAACCTAATTGCCTCAACAACAAGCAAGTACCTACTATGTGCTAGCTACTATACTGGGCACTAGGATTACAAAATCAAAAATGAAATGGTGGAATATAAGTTTCTTGAGGAGAGGGAAAGTTTCATTATTGTTTTTGTACATATGGTGCCTCGTGCAGCATACTGTATGTCCTTAACGAAATATTAGTTATATTGAATTGGACTGAATTCAACATGAAGTAAATATGGGGGAGAGAACTGACAACTGTGTCAAAGAATAAGATGAAGGAAATGGGAATGTTTAGCCTAGAAAAGTGCAGGCTTTGTGTGGAAGTAGAGAAGACATGTTTGCAAAAATTTGAAGCAAAGAAGTTTTTTTGTGGAAAAATAAAACAAATAAACAAAAAACCAAGCAAAAAAAAAACCAACCACAAAAAATGTTAGACTTGTTCTGCTTGACTTCAGAGGGAAGATCTTGTAGACCTTCAATCAATTTTATTGTTGTTCAGTTGTGTCTTATTCTTTGTGAACCCATTTGGGGTTCTCTTCGCAAAAAATACTGGAATCGTTTGTTATTTTCTTCTCCAGCTCATTTTTTAGATGAGGATACTGAGGCAAACAGGGTTAGGTGACACAGGGTCACATTGCTAGTGAATATCTGAGGCCAGATTTCAACTCACAAAGATGAATATTTCTGACATCAGGTCCACTTCTCTATTCACTCTCCCACTGCCTTTTGGAGCATTGGATTGGACTAGATGGCCATCATAATGTCCCTTCCAATTCTGAGATTCTATGGTTTCATGACTTTAATTCAGTACCATTTTGTCTCCAACTCTCTTTATCAGAAGGAAAAAAGTCAGGTAACTTCTTGGAATTTGTGTTTGTGAAGATGAGGAAGGAATAAGAGATAATAAAGTATACCTTAGTTTTTAATGAAATCAAATCATACAATCATTGAAACGTGTTGGACCAGGATGGGATCTTAGACATAATCTCTATTCCAGTGTTCCATGTTCAATGGAACCTCGATGCCCCAAATCTTGTGGAATTCCACAAGAAAATTTTAGTGTTACTGGATTTTTACCTCCAAAAATTCATTCAATAAATAAACATATTTACCAAGCACCTGCTATATTCAAGGTACATATTAAATATACATCTACAAAAAGATATCTATGAATATATGAGCAATAATCTTTTCAGTATGAAAACAAGCTTCATTCCTCCTCCTCCTCCTCCTCCTCCTCCTCCTCCTCCTCCTCCTCCTCCTCCTCCTCCTCCTCTTCCTCCTTCCTCCTCCTCCTCCTCCTCCTCCTCCTCCTCCTCCTCCTCCTCCTCCTCCTCCTCCTCCTCCTCCTCCTCCTCTCTTCTTCTTCTTCTTCTTCTTCTTCTTCTTCTTCTTCTTCTTCTTCTTCTTCTTCTTCTTCTTTTCTTCTTCTTCTTCTTCTTCTTCTTCTTCTTCTTTTCTTTTCTTTCTTCTTCTTCTTCTTCTTCTTCTTCTTCTTCTTCTTCTTCTTCTTCTTCTTCTTCTTCTTCTTCTTCTTCTTCTTCTTCTTCTTCTTCTTCTCACTACATAGCTCTCTGCTTTGGCCCTGATCTCCCAGGGCAACATTATTCCAAGTCTCCCAGACCAGCATTTAGGGTTCTGGCCTTGAAAAGAGGGCCGATTTAGACTTGAGTTAGGAAAAAATCTTGCTAACAAAGAAAAAATTGCTTTAATCCTTACTGACTTCCCTCTTACTTGAGATCCAGCAAAAGCTAGGTGATCTCTTGTCATATATCTTGTTAAGGGAATTCCTGATAAATTACAAGTTGGACTAGATGACCTCTGAAGTCCCATCAAACTCTGAGTTTCTAGAATTGGGGAAAATGAGACCTAGAGATAAGAAGTGACTTGGCAAGTCACATAAGACACTAAGACTAAAACTTAGGTCTCTTGATTCCTAGTCTAAAGCCCTTGGAAACCCCCTTTTCACCCTTCTATGAGCAATGAGGTGAGAATTCATTCTCCATGATGCCTGTAACTTTTTGAAAATGTTGGATAGTATGCTGGTTCTTCAGGAAGTGACACAGTATTGGCTATCCATTGTGTTCACTGAATTAGATACTATTTTGGTGGATGATTATGATCTATCAAAGACAACAGTGCTTCCACCCGAGTTCCAGAGACAAAGCATGAAGCAGCCACTTGGAGTTACTTTGTCCTTGAGCTTGACCCCTCTTTCTGTCACCAAAGGATGCTAAAGTACCCACTCAATACTCCAGAACCTAGGGAGAATTAAATAAACTCTGCTAAATTATCCATATAAAAATGGTTTGCTGGCACTGAGACTCTGCAAAGCAAATCCTCTGGAAGAATTCATTCCCTAATATGAACAGGTGGTTTTCAGATGAAGAAATGAAAGCTATAGTCATATGAAAAATAAATGTTCTAAATCATTATTGATTAGAGAAATGCAAAGTAAAACAACTGTGAAGTACCCCATTACACCTATCAGATTGTCTAACCTGACAAAACAGGAAAATGATAAATGCTGGAGAAGATGTGGGAAAATTGGGACAATAAGTCAATGGTCTCACTGTGAACTGATCCATTCTGAAGACCAATTTGGAACTGTGCCCAAAGGGCTATAAAAATGGGCATACCCTTTGAGGAAGCAATACCACTACTAGGTCTGTATCCCAAAGAGATGATAAAAAATGGAAAAGGACCCACATGTACAAAATATTTATAGCAGCTGTTTTTGTGGTGGCAAAGGATTGGAAATTGAGAGAATGCCCATCGATTGGGGAATGACTGAACAAGTTGTGGTATATAAATGTAATGGAATACTATTGTTCCATAAGAAATGGTGAACAGACTTCAAAAAAACCTGGAAAGACTTGCATGAACTGATGCTGAGTGAAGTGAGCAGAACCAGGAGAACACTGTACACAGTAACAGCTACATTGTATGATGACTGCCTTTGTTAGATTTAGGTCTTAGCAATGCAATGATCTAAGACAATTCCCAAAGACTCATGATGAAAACTATGCACATCTAGTGAAAGAACTATGGAATCTAAACACAGATTGAATCATACTATTTTCTCTTTTTGTTTTTTTTTCTTTCTCATGGTTGATACCTTTTGTTCTGATTCTTCTTTCACAACATGAATAATGTGGAAATATGTTTAATATGAAAAAAAAGAATTCACCCTTAAATGAGCACACACCTTGCATAGAGCAGTTTGTTCACCTTGACTCACTGTAGATTGGACTCATTATCTCCCTAGTTCTTCACTGCGACTTAAGTAAAGGGGAAATGTGTTCATTTTCATACTTTAAAGAGGAGGAATTTATAAAGAAGTTGAATAAATCATTGAAGAGCACACAGGTAGGCACTGGCACAATTAATCACAGAATCTCTTCTCCAGGCTGAAATAAGACTCCATGACACATCACATCATTCCTTCTACTTATCTTGTCCCTAGTTTATTTATTCTTACCTAATTTTTACTTACCTAGTTACCTTAGGGTTTACTGGCTAGATTCCTTTCTTAAAGACCATGCCTTAAATCCAATTCTCTCTGATTCTTATTGACTAGACTGTAATATGTCCCTGCCCAAGCACAACTTAGTAGTAATTTTGGGGGGGCCCTCTAGAGTCAGTGTGAATGTAAATAGTAATTGTTTCTCTTTTGGTCAGCCACCCTTAGGGTCTTCCTCTCCCAGTTTGATTTTTTTTAGATGGGGCCATCCTTTGTATCATTTTTTAAACAGGACTATTCACTGGATGGGCATTTCATCAGTCAAAGTGAGAACTCAGAAAAACCTTAGCTTAAAAAGACCAAGGTCTACCACTGCATGCTGGGCCATCTCCAGTCATCCTGATCTATATCTGGACACTGGACCTAGATGGCTCTGTAAAAGAAAGTGAGGCTGGTGGCTTTGCATAGCCCTCACTCACTCAAATCCAATTTAATTTCCACTCATGTCATTATCTTGCTGATGTCATGGTCCTCTTTCAGAATGTAGGACAAACCACAACCACAACTTTTCGTTGAAAAATGTACTGGGAGCTGAAGAAGCTATGGCATTCAAATAAGCATATGGAGCCTACAGAGACATGGGTGGAGAAGACAAAAATGTGTAACAATAATAGACAACATTTGATGGCACACTAAGTACTTTAGAGAGGGAAAAGTAGAGTATTCAATGAGGTTCAAAAGGGAAGTTGTGGTATTCTCTGGAATCAGAGAAGAGGTGGAGAGAGGATGGAGTAGGTGACATTTGAATTGAGTTTTACATATATGTAGTATAAATATAAATATATATACACAATACTATGATGCTATATAACATAATACATATATAAGTAGTATACATTATAATGCTATTATATATGTACTACTTACATATATAAAGAATAAGTTATATTATACATGATAATATTTAATATATGGTACATATGTAAGTGGTATATATACTACAATAATATATGTGATACTTATATGTGTGATAAGTAGCATATATAATATACTATATATGCATATTATAATAATATATATGTAGTACATATATAATTATAATGGATGCATATATAAGTAACAAAGAGCATATATACTGTCATAATAATATGTAATACATATATAAGTAGCATACATCCTATAATAATATTCTACTTATATATGTAAAATATATGCCATAAAACTAATATATATGTACGCATATATACATAATACATCTACATGATATATATAAAACATATACATATATGAATAATAAGTAGTATATATTATATTGCTATAATAATATATAATACTTACATATGTAATAAATAGTATACTCATATCATAATAATGTAGACTTATATGTCATGTACTATATATGTGTATATATTTGTGTATGTATATTATATATGATATCTATCTTTCTATCTATCTATCTAAAATCATTTCAAATGCCACCCCCTCTATTCTCTATCAACAGACAAAAGAGGTGAAGAGAGGCATAGGGACCAGTGTGAGCAAAAGTACAAGGGTGAATAAACCTAAGGAGGAGAAAAGCCTAGTTTCACTGAAACATAGAGGAGAGAAGCAATTACAAAGAGAAGTCGTATGAGAATGAAGAAGAGGCATGGTGCCACAGCATGGGAAATGTGACATTCTAGCCAATGAATTTGACACGGTGGACAGTATGGGGCCATGGAATTGCTGAGTGGGATCCTGATATAACCAGATATTTGCATAAGATCAATCCAGTTGCACTGTGAAGGATGGATTGGATCAAGGATCAAGGAAGAGAGAGAAAATGGAAATGGAAATATGCTAGGAGGTTGCTGGAATTGTCCAAGCAGGTGGCAATGGGGGCCTGTGCCAAGGTAATGGCAGTGGGTATAGTAGGAAAGAGGGAAGAGATCTGAAAGATAACAAAGGAGAATCAATAACCTTTGCCAGGAGCAAGATTTTTATTTTGGGAGACGTGGGTGAATGACAGTATAATTGACAGAAATAGTGACATCCAGAAGGAGGAACAGAATGGGGGAAAGACAATGAACTTGGGTTTGAACATGTAGAGTTTGAGGTACTGGTGGGACAGGTTGATGAAGGTCTGCCACAGGCTATTCCAAACACGTCTAGAGCTCAGAAGAAGAGGGTGAAGTTGTAAATTTTACAGATTACTGCAAAGATAGCCAAACTTGATTTGGACCTGTGTAACATGCAGATCATTTCCATCAGTGAGAATGCAAATAAAACCATACAAAATGTTTACATCATAAAATGTCTATGTTGTTCTGTGTCCACAAGATAACAACTATATCAAGGGAGAATTCCAGGAACTATTAAGTCAATTGGTGTCAAACACTATTGGAGTGGCAAGGAACATGAGGAATGAAAAAAATCAACAGGTAATTGGTGATCTTTGAAAGTAGCTTTAGGTGAATCTCATTTCACAGATAGGGAAACTGAGGACCAAACAGATCTGTGCAATAAATGATTTGCCCAATGTCATAGAGGACTAGTAACTGTCACACATGACATTGGAATCAAAGTCCTTTGACCCCTAAGTCAGAACTGTTTCCACAATAGAATCATACCACAATGTTGGATTCTGGAGAAGGATGAAATGAAAGTTTCTGGAGTGTTAGGGAAACCTGAACATGCTAATTTAGGGATTTCAAATGACTAGAGAGAGGGGGTGATTGAAGATGCAGGAGAGATAAACTGATTGATAGAGTTAGGTCTAGGAAAAATTGGGAAGGCATGAAACTTTAGAGTAGAAATTGGAGGATTAGACTTAGTGAAAAGTTGAAAAAAACTCTTTACTGTGACCAAAGGGAAGGGACGAGAGAAAGCATGAGGATGCTGAGATTTTGGGGACAGAGGAGGGAAGGTGAAGCTCACTAGAAAGTCTTCAGTTTTCTCAGTAAAGTAGAAGGCTCTCATTTGCTGTGAGATGGTGTTTGGTATGGTATGGGGCCTGAGGAGAGACAGAAAGGTTTGAAGGAGTCATGGATAATGAGAAAGAAAGCCAGTATATTAATAAAAATAATAATAGCTTATGTTTATGAAGGAGCATAGACTTTTAAAGTCAGAAGGATCTTAGAGATATTCTAATCCCAAACCACATTTTTCACATAAGAAACAGTTTTCTGATTGATGAGAAACCAATGTTCTCACAGGTGTGAAACCTAGCTTGAACCACCATTTCCTGAGGCGTCTAGGGCATGGCCATTCTCCTCCCAGAACTACCCATTCTCCAAACTTCTCCACCTCCAATACAGCAGCCATACCTCTCCCACTCCCTGATTTCCAGCTTGTCTTTATGGGTTTGTTATTTTCACCCACTAGAATGAAAGCTTCTCAAGGAGACGAATTGTATTTTTCAGTCACTCCAGGGTGTAGTACAATGCCTAGAACACAGTGTTTTGTAAATACTCTGTCTGTCTATCCATCTTTTCACCTATGAATGTCTGTATATATGGATGTGTGGGTGTATGTATGTATCTGTCTGTCTGTATATCAGGAAGACTTGGGCTTGAATCCTGCCTTTAATACTTATTAACTCTGTGTCCATGGACAAATCACAACCTTGGTGACCAACTAGGGCAGTCCATTTCTAAAAAGCAACCCCTCCTTATGACACATCTCATGAAGGTCATCTGGCATTTTGCATAAAGACCTCAAAGAAAGTAGAATCAATTAACAGACATTTAAATGCTTATTATATTTCAGGCACTGTCCTAGGTGCTGGGGATTTAATGCATGAAATGAAAGTTCCTGTCCTCAAAGAGTCTGTATTTACCAATATTTCTCTTCCTTTTCACAACCAAACTCTTCAAAAAGGTCTACATTTGTTGCCTTCACATCTTCTCATCTCATTCCTCAACCCTTTGCAATGTAGCTTCTAACTTCATTACTCAAAAGTATTAGACTGGGAGAAAATAAAACTTAGGGTATGATTTGGTAATTGTCTTCAAGTATGTAAAAGGAAGGTAGATTAAATTCATTCTACTTGGCCCCAAAGAACAGAACTGGGAGTAATGGGTGGAAGTTGCAAAGGAAAAGTTTTCTTCTCTATGCAAGGAAAACACTTTCTTCTATTTAGAGATTTCTAAAAGAAAAATGATTTGCCCTGGAAAGCAATGGATTTCCCATTGACTGTGGAAATCTTCAAGAGAAGTTGGGTGACCTATTGTTTGGAATCTTGTAGAAGCAATTCTAGTTTAGGTCCAGGGTTGGGTAAGATGACCTCTGAAGTTCCTTCCCACTGGAAGATTTTGTGGCTTCAGCTTTGCCCTGAAGGGTGAGTCATATTTGAGTCATTAGAGTGGTGGTAGGGGTGACATTGAGACAATCTGGTCAAGATTGCAGGTCAGAAATGTGTTATCTGTTGACTTGGAAACATTATGCAAATAGCTCCCCTATCCAAAGTTCAAATTTGACCTAAGAATCCAGCCCAAATAAACGAGTAGATTTGCATTATTTGGATTGGCTATCTAGGACACTCAATTAATCAACTAATTGTACCTTCTCTTCTTCACATTGACCATTTAGATTCGGACTGAGATTCAGACCCACTTCCTTCTCACATCATTAGGGGAACATAAAAAGGTAATTAGGCAATTAATTTCTTTGTTCTGGTCACTTAGAGCACTCTATTTGACCTTTCATGTCATTGATAGATATTTTATTTCTGTTCTTCAACACAGAGGAATAAACATTTACTTGTAAATTTTCGTTTATTGGCTCTGGGTCCATCTGTACTAGGCAATTTATGACCAAAGCATTTGCCCTGTTGCTACAGATGATGATTAATTCAAGTCTATTTATCATTTCCTTGTTTTTGCCTGTGTCATCCAGAGAGCTACCCACCAAACTGTTCAAGTAGCTGATGCCTAGCAATCCCAATGTTCCCATCCTTGATGAATGTGCCGCTCATGTATAATCAGCTTTGACCTCTTTCCAGGTAAACAAGCGAGGTTTCAAGTAGAGGGAAGGACTCTCGGAGTGTTTCAAAGGATCATGAGGTCATGGAGTGAGAACTTCATGAAAGTTCATCTAGTCCAGTGGTCTCCAAACTATTTTGGCTGTGTACCTTCGCTAGTACAAAATAAATGAATATGCATCCTTAATATGTATATAATAATAACTAGCATTCATACAGTTCTTTAGAATTTGAAGAATGCTTTATGTATATTATCTCTGTGAGATATTATTATTATTATTATTATTATCAGATTAGGAAGCCAAGGCAACTGAAGTAAAGAGAGGTTAAGTGAATTGCTCATGGTCATATAGTTAGCAAACATCCTAGACAAGATTTGAACTCAGGTCCTCCTGACTCCAAGCCTGCTTAAATAACATAGTTATAATTTTAAAATTATATATATGTACTAATAATTATCATGTAAAATGGATGTTTAAAATGATGAGATGGTGAAATAACATTTTTTAAAAATTAATTTATTAGTTTAGTTGCAGTTAACAAGATTGAATTCCATAGTTCCTTGATTTTCAAATTTCCTTTACTTCCCTCCCCCCACCCCCCATGACAGCATATAGTCCAGTATAGGATCTGCAAGTAAATTTATATTAGACATTAATCCAATTACAAAGGCGTATTGGGATGAAAAATGGTAAAGAAGAAATAAAACCAAACAATAAAAAGAAAAATATCAATTAGTTTGCTTCCATCAGGATTCAAGCTCAGTTCTTTCTAGTTATATCTCTGGATATCGCATTTCTCTCTTTCATGAGTCTTTCGGGATTGACTTATATCACTGCATTGCTGAAAAGAGTCCAGTCTGTCATAGTTGGTCATCACATATATGATGTGTCTGTGATTATATACAAATTTCTTCTGATTCTACTCGTGAAATAATATTTGATTGTCAATGGGGCATCACTGGAGTTTATTGACCAAAGGAATGACAGGGGAAGATCTGTGCTTTAGGAAAGTCACTTTGACCATTGTGTGGAGGAGAATGGACTAGAATGGGGAGAGGTTCAAAAGAGGGGGACAAATTAGGAGGATATTAGAAATAGTCCAAGTAAGAACTGATAAGGCCCTAAACTGGGGGAGATGGAGAAATAGAGGAGGACTATAGCTATATGAGTAGAGAGAAAGGGGCAGATGGGAGAGATAGAGAGATAGAACCAACAAAATGTGAAAAGTTTTGGGGAATGGGATGTGGGATGAAGGAAAAGTGAGTAATCCAAGATGACACTGAAGTCAGTGCTTAGTAATATGAGCCTGATACTATAGTAGGTCCTTAATAAATACTTGTTGACATGAAGTTTTAAGAACTTTGGTGATAGGGAGATTTGGAAGATGGGTGGGTTTTGGGAAAAGATCTATATCACGATATCTTTGAGGTAAATCACAATCCATTCATGCCACTGCATAGTGTGTGACTCACTCTGTCCCACCTAATAGGAAAAGGCAGGAGGTGGGCTTTTCTTCACTGTCCATTGCCCTCAAATGTAGAGCCCATTCTTTGTTGGTCACCTGGAAGATGCTGTGGGATTATCTGGGGGTGGGGGTGGAGTCTCTCCAATGATCTTTGTAGCAGTTGCTGAGGGTAGCAGTTAATTTAGTTATAATTGCCCTGAGGGTCCAACATTCTCTGGGCTTAGCTGCTGACTCTCCTTATTTCTTTCTCTAACATATTCCCAAGTGAGTAGCTTCCCCTCACTCCTTTTCAGGAGGACCTGAGTTCAAGTCCAGCCTTAGACACTTAACCCAAAAACTAGCCATGTGACCTTGGGCAAGTCACTTAACCCCAATTGCCCTACCTTCCCCCTCCAAAAAGCAAAAAGCAAAAAAAAAAAAAAAGAATGAAAGGATCTAATTTGATGATTGCTATGGTCCCTTCTAGCTCCAACCTTGTCTATGTTTCCCAGGGTGCCTTGGAGGAAATGAACTCTTCTGAGAGCATGCCCCCCTAATCAACCCCCAATATAGGGTAATGAGCCTTTGTTTGGGGCTTTAATTGTATTTCATTGATTGAGAATGAATTAATGGGCTGAAATTGTCGTAGATTAGTTAGGGAATGAATTAGTTGTCTTGCAATGTTGTGAGGCAGAGCTGCTCTTTTGTTGAGTGATGGGGGGGGGGGGGCGTCTCCAGTTGTCCTGATCTACATCTTGCCACTGGATCCAGAGAAGGTGAAGCTGAGGACTTTGCACAGCCCTCCCTCACTTAAATCCAATTCACTTGCAAGTCATGGCATCACCTTCCTGATGTCATGGCTGTCTTCAAGAATGAAGGACAAACAATGAATGATAGAGTGATATCCCTTTTCCATTTTTGGAAGAAAAGCTAGGGAACAGAGAACCTAGACACTCGAACCTCATTATAACATATAAAAAGTTCAACCTGGCCCACTCCTGTTTCCATGCCTGCAGCTCTTCATACATCCTCAGATTTAGAGACATTTCCACTCCAAGACACAGACACAGACACAGACACAGACACAGACTATCTATACCTGACCTATGGTGAGATCTTCAGAGCTCATATTGGTCGGATCAGTCACAGCTGGACATGCTATACCTTGACCTCAATGGTGGTATTTTGGTCCTCTTCGAGAATGAAGGATGACAACCAACCAACTTTCCTAGCATCCTTTCAAAATATAGGAAACAATCAAAATAGAATAAAACTTCTTAAAATAGCAACAAATAAGATGAAAGAGAAAACAACCACGCTTCTCTCTTGCCTAAAGGGGTAAACATTTGACATTCATATGGTAACAATTGAGCTTCTTTGAAGAGTCTGCATGAATTCAGAATAAGTCCCTAATATATGTCCTATGACTTACCTGGAAAAGAAAATGAATGTGAATTTGCCAGAAGAGCCAGCCCTGACATCCTGGGAAGTTCCACTTTCCACCTCAACCCCATTAAATCCTCTAGTCCTTTGGATATGAGAGAAGGGATTGTCCCGGTGTATTACCTACTTTTTATTGTTCAGTCCTTTTCTATCACATTCAACTCTTTGTAACTCCATTCTGGATTTTCTTGGCAAAGATTCTGGAGTGCTTTGCCATTTATTTCTCTAGCCCATTTTTTACAGATGAGGAAACTGAGGCAAACTGGGTTAAGTAACTTGCCCATGGCCATACAGCTAGTAAGTGTCTGAGGCTGGACTTGAGCTCAAGTCTTCCTGACTCTATTCACTGTGCTACATGGCACTCTATCCACTCACTACACCACCAGTTAACCACTTACTCTTCAATAAGCAGCCACAGTGAGTGCTGAACTTGGAGTCAGGAAGCCCTGGGTTCAAATCTGGTCTCATAACTTTATTAGTTGTATGGCCCACTTAGCCTATATCTGCCTCAGTTTCCTCAGTTGTAAATGTAAGCTAATAATAGCACCTACCTCCAAGGTTTGTTGTGAGGATCAACTAAGATAACATTGGTAAAGTTCTTAGCATAGTACCACCCTGTGAAGTGGGTGCCATTGCCTTGCTTTCTATTAAAGGGGCTAACAAATGAATCAGTACTGAAGCTTGTTAAGCTGTAAGGCACTCCATTGGAGGAAAGACAGAATTTCTGGGGAGGGTCTAGAGGAGGATATCCATGTTGGGTAGGAGTCTGAACACTGATTGAAGGAACCCAGAATATCAAACCTGGAGAAAAGAAAGCTTAGGTAAAACACCATGTAAGAATTTGCAGGGCCATGGCACAGAAGAGGCATGAGACTTGTTTGGCATAACTCTAGAAGATGATTCTGAAACCAAAAGGCTTTGCACATAGTATATATTTATTAACTGTTTGTTGAGTGCGATTTAACCTGTGTTTTCCTCCAGTAACTTAGCATGGTTCCTGACACATAGTAGGCACTTAATAAATGTTGACTCATAGTACATAGTACAAGGAAGATGCTCAACACACATGCAGTTAATGAATGGATGGATGGACAAATGTGCCAGGCCCTGAAATGACTCCATTTCAGCCTAGAATCTTCTTGACTGTAAGTGAATAGGGAATGGGGCAGTATTCCTCAGGCCTGGGAACTACAACTCTAGATTGGATTCACCAGTAAAGGTGAATAAATAATCTGAAGAGCTTTTCTCATTACTTTATTCAATGACAGGCTCACTTTATGTTTTCCTTTCACTATTTGTCTTAAAAGATCAGTTGGATTTCAATGAATCCGTTTCCTATTTTGAACAAAGCTTACCCAGATTTGGGCAATGACTGACATCTTGATATTTGCCTCAAAGCCATTTGATGTCCAAACAAATAGCTGGCTTTTCTCTTTCTTTCAGTAAAAATGTGTTTTTGATTCTTCTTGGAATAAAACATTTTTTTTTCTAAAGAAACCTTCCATTGAACTGAGACTACATATCAAAAAATGGAACCATGACGAACACTTGCAAAGAGCCCAAGAAGTGGTGGTCTTACTGGAAAACATTTTGCAAAATTAATTGCAGGATTAAGGAACTGATTATCATTATGATTTCCTTTGCCAAGTGTGGTAACTTCACCTTTGTGTTGTCTTTGCACAGTCTTCTGCCCCTGAGCAAAGGAAATAAAAATTAAAACAAACCAAAAAATACCTCACAAAAAAAAAAAAAAACACAACTCTCAACAAAACTTGTCAGCACCAGGCTTTCCATTACCCAGTTTTGCAACCTTGGATTCAACCTTGATTCTTCCCTCTCTTTCAACCCCCATAGCCTAGTAATTGACAAATTTTGTTAATTTTACTACATCTACATCCATAGATCTACTACATCTACATCTACATCACATCCATCTACTACATCTCTCACATCCATACCCTTCTTTCTATTCCAGAAGTATCATAATATGTGATAGTCTCCTAGGTATCTCTGCTTCTATTTTTTCTCCTCTATAATCTATACTATACATAGATACTAAATTCACACTCCCAAAACACAAATCTATCTATGTTGCTTCTTTTTCTCAAAAAACTTTCAATGGCTCTCTGTTGCTGCTAGAATAAAAAGCAAAACCTCCTCAGCTTAACATTTAAAGTTATCCCACAATTTTGCTCCCAAATATCTTCCCAGTTTTATTTCATAGTATTCCTTTTTTCCACTTTTCCATCCCAGTCAAATTTATTTGTTAACTTTTTCCTACAGATAGTATTCCATCTCCTGTTTCTGCACTTTGCATAAGTCATCCCCCATATTTCTCTTCACCTCTACCTGGTAGAATCTTTAGCTTCCTTCAAAGCAAAACTACCTACTATGAGAAACTTGTCCTGATCCCTCAAGATATTAGCAATATATTCTTTGTTCTTACTTGTGAATATGCACTATCCATTTAGCAGAATGCAAGCTCTTTAAAGGGAGGAACTACTTCATCTTTATTTGTACTTCTAGCATCTGGTACATTTTGTAACACATTTTTTTTATTTTTACACATTTTTTACACATAGAATGGGCTTTGTCGAAATGAATTTTATTTAACAGATTTGGAAAGATTAATAAACACTTGACAATAGCTGTGTGATCTTGGGCAAGTCACTTAATCCCTATTGCCTTGCCCACCCCCCAAAAAAGAAAGATGTTAAAAAATCTAGAAGGGACCCATTTAGTTTGACCCATGCATTTTATGGATAAGGAAAAGATAAGAAATTAAATTATTTAAGAAAGAAAAGTTAAGAAGTTAAATGATTTTTCCCAAGGCCACACAGATGGTAAGTCCCCAGCTAGTATTCAACCTCAGTATTTCCAGATTCTAAATGTATCAATCTTTCCATTGTACCATGCTGCTTTATCAAAAAGATAGATGGTGAGGAGTCTATTGACTTGTAACTGAGATATTCCCTTTAGTAGGAGTTGGGAAATTGGGTCAAGATCAGTTCTAGAATAAAGGCAGAGTCAATAAGTTAGGAAACAATCTGGGAATGTGAAAGGGAATCCTGATTCACCCTTTCGTTGATGACCTATTGTTATAGGGTAATTTATAGGGTGGCCCCCTAATCCTCAAACAACTTTCTCACTGACTGACCAAAATGCTTAAAGTTCCCACCATTAAAATCACCTTCTGGGTTAAGATACTGGTTCCAGAGGGACAAATGGTGTGTGTGTGTGTGTGTGTGTGTGTGTGTGTGTGTGGACAAAAAACAAACAAAACCATGGGTTCCTTGGGAGGGGAGAGATGACAAATCTTTTTTTTTTTTTAAATAATGATAGTAGCTACAGCGACATTAAACCTACAAGAAATAGGACAGTAACTAGTTTCAGGATTCTTTCTTGATGAACCCCACCAAAAAAGATGATGTTTACAATAGTAACCACAACGGTGATTATTCCTCTTTGTGATCATGTTTCTTTCTTGTTTCAAAGTACCACCATACACCTAGTCTCACTGGATTCTCGCAGCATCCCAGTAAGAGAAGTGTAAATGTCATTATTCCCATTTTACAGATGATTAAGCTGAGGCACAGAGTTGATCTAATTCAGCTAGTGACAGAGTCAAGGATAGAGGTAGAGAGAAGGAAATTCTAGAGCATCCAGTGGCTAGGAGAAAGTGCTATGGCTTTATTCATTTTGGGGGTGAGAGTGATAGAGCTGCCATCGACACTTTGTCCATGTTGCCATCTTAACCAGTGCTGGCCCCAACTATATAGCAGGGAAAAACTGGATTTATAATTCAGAGATATATGTTTGATTGAATCCTGGTTTGATAGTCGGTAGCTGTGTGAACATGGGCAAATCACAGCCTCTGTGTGTTACCTCTTCTGTAAAACAGGTATAATCACACTTGTTCTGCCTGTCTCGAAGTTTTTGTGTGGCAAGCATTTTCTCTTCAAGTGTTCTATTAATGTATTTCCACTATTACCAAAATAAGTAAAGAAGCTGTAATTGAGGTATCAGACCTGGAAGAATGCAGTACACCAGGGGATGGTCACCAGAGGGATCTAACTGAAATCATGTCTTCTGCTCCTTTGATCAAGGTGAACACTACACTTGAGTTTTAATCTGTTCCTTTTAAAAATGCCTTCCAGAAACTTCCAGCATCCATCTGCTGTGGTACTAGTAGAATTTTTCTGGTGAGCTAGGGAAAAAAAATCCTAAGGGTCAATTCTTATGGACTGTGTTAAACCCTGAAGACTAATTTCTCTACTTTTTACTTGTTATCATCTGGAAGAATTGATTTCTAAACCTAGTCAATCCTAAAGTTAAGGAGTACCTAGCCCTGTTGATTTTCTGGGTACTGGACTTCCCTTCTTGGTGTGATTACCCTTCTACAGAGTTCCAGGGACTTGGCCTCTTCCCACCCACCCAAGAGACCATGATCTACCACCCACTGTGCCCAATTAGATGTAGTAGGACCAAAGTCTTTCTCTGCTTCCTCATCTTTCTCTCATGCTTGGTAAGGTACTGATGAGCTCATTGCTGGGATTCTGAGGCCCAGAATCTTTAGAGGTAAAATGGGCATGGGTTGCTAAGCAACAGCTTTAGATCAGTCCAGGTTCTCCTTCTAGCTTTCCCTTCCAGAACCTCCAAAAGGGGAAAAAACAAACAGCTCCCACACTTTAATCTTTGAAAGACAGAGTAGATGGTGATGGTGGTGGTGGTGGTAGGTGAAACAGGGGTGGTGAGGACATCCATTAACATATTCTCCCCAACAAACTCAGGGAACCCTTCATGGGAAAGCTAACCCACATCTGAGCTCTGACATGAGTCAGGAAATTGCACCATGTCTTGAAGATACATTATTACAGGAAGCTGGAAGAATCATACTGTACCTCAGTTTCCACAATATCAGCACACTTCACTGGGAGTGGGGTGCTGTGAGGACCATGGGTCAGCTCTCTGAAAATATCAAGCATTACAAATTTGTTAACCTCTACAAAATAAAGGAATTGTGATCAGTGCAAATCTCGGCAAGATTTTAGCACATACTCACTAACAGGTCCATCATAGGGATTGATTAAACCTTCCCTAAACACTTGAGTCACAAGGTACAGGAACAGTTCATATTGCTATAGTGTATTAGTATTTGCAAGCACCTTTCTCATACTGGCCCTGTGAAGGAGCCCTGAACAAGTCACTTAATTCTTTTTGTGTGTCCATTTCCTCATTTGTAAGACGTGAACATTTTTTCACTACTTTAAACCTTGGGGTACTATATGAAGTTATTTATTACTATTATTATTATTATTACTATTATTATTATTATTACTGGGTGTTCAAGGAGGACCAACGTCTGGTGAGAGGGCTTGCCTAGCTCTTTTCAGGGCAGTTCATCCACCTTTGGTGTCTACCTGGCACCCAACTCTCACCTGTGGTTCAAAGAAGCTGTAGCAGACACAACAGTTATACCCAAATAAACAATCTCAGTAGACAGGCTAAACCAGGTTGCAACTGATGGGTCTCAAGTCAGTTGGTGAGTTAGGAGGGTGTCTATCTTCAGGCATGTGAAGACCTTAGTGGAATAGGCAGATGCAAACATGTGTTCCAATGACCATGAAGGCTAAAGTAGACACCATAGAGGGCTTAGAACTTGGTCAGACATCAAAGATGGCAAGGTCATTCATTGAATCCTGGGCCATGACCAGTCATCTTGACTTTAGTCTTGCTGTTGGGCTTTTATGACTGGAAGAGAGAGTGAGGTGGAAAATCTGCCTCACTTAAATCCATTTCACCCACAAGTCATTGCCACAAATGGCTCCAGGTCATTCAAAAGGACCAAAGGCATGAGAGTATACCTGATTAGTGCCCAAATTCCAACAATTACCTCAAAGAGATCCCTAGGAGTGGCTTGGCAACAAGGTAGACGATTGGACTTGGAGTCCATCAGTTCTGAGTTCAAATCCTGTATTAGACTAGTGGTACCCTAATTGTTTATTAATAGGATCCTGAGCAAATCATATAACCTCTCTGATCCTCAGTTTCCTTATCTATAAAATGAGGATAATATAAACCCCACAGGATTGTTGTAAAGATCAAATTAGATAATATAAACAAAGCAATCTGCAAATCTTAAGGCACTATTTAAATGCTAGCTACTATTATTGTTGTTCTCAGCACTGTAGTGAAGCCTTGAGTTAACTTGTGTCTTAGCTCTGGGGTGCCAAGATAAAAGCTGGAACTGTTCCAGCTCTCAAAGAGCTTCTAGTCTGTCTATTTGTGAAGTGACTGAAAGGTATGGCATGGAGATTGATTAGGGCAAAAGCAAAATTCAGCTAAAATCCTCTAGGAAAAATTTCAGGACAGATCCCTTTCAGTTGAAGTACTAGAAGATGTCATGATGGTAAGTTGGTACCTGAGGTGAACCTTGAAGGAATAAAAGGATTCCCACGAGCAGAAATGAGGAGGAAAGTGTTCTAGGAAGAGGGGACAGTTTGAACAAATTCACAAAGAAATGAAAAGATAGCATTATTTGATATGGTTAATTCAATCAAATAACCAGTCAATTAGTGAAGAGATTTCTGTTAGATTGCTTATTTGGCTTGGCAATTCATTTAAGGAGGTGGCTATGGAAAGCACTGGACTAAGAGCTGCTTAGGGAAGACGGTGGCTGAAGATGATGGTGATGGAGTCTCCCTCGGTTCTCCCCTTAGCACACCCCTGGGGCAATACCAATATCCTTCCTTAATTGAGTCCCAGGTCCATAAGGGCTGGGATGAGCTGCAGTAGCAATCTTTGGAACTCAGGCTGAATTGTCACCTCCTACTGGCACAGCCATAACTTTGGCAAAGTGATTGGGACTATTGCCCAGGGCACTGAAATTTGGAAGATATAGACAAACAGCAGCATGGAAATAAATTATATTATAGTGCCTACTATGTGCCAGGTACTGTACTAAGAGCTTTATAATTATCTCAGTTGGTCTTTATACAACTTTTGGAGTAGTTGTTCTTATCATCTCCATTTTATAGGTGAGGAAACTGACACACACATTAAGTGACTTGTCCAGGGTCACCCAGCTAGGAAGTATCTGAGGCTATATTTGAACCTGGGTCTCAAGACACTGGGCCCAGTGTTCTAGCCACTTCACCACCTAGCTGCTAATGAATTTAATATCTACTTAAAAGCTACTGGATGGCTCATTTTCTCCCGCAATGGCTCTACGATAAATGAACTTCCCCTTGGCATGACTTGTCCCACCCTGCTTCCCTCATCTTACTTCTATCTTTAAGCATCCCAGAGTTGCCACTATCATCCCACCATAAATGAATTGAGGGCCCCTCACCCCAGTTACGAAATTGCTAATTACTTCTCTGCCCCTGGATTATTACTGAGAGATAATTACTGAGTGCCCTCCCTCTTCTTGCCTTCCTCACCCTCCTGAAAATCTCCCCTTGAGAGACATCAACATCAATGGATGAGAGTAATCTCCCTCCTCTTTCTGGCTGGTATTTTCTCTGCTCCTGACCTTCCTCCCCTATAATTAGCCTCACTCCCCCACTAGAACAGCTGAGAATTGTCTCATTGTCTTTGTTGCCCACAAGGAGGGATGCCACGCAAGCTACAACCTTGAATTTTTCAATGGGCAGAACAGAGATTATTTACGGGATGATATCACGGTGTTCTGTTTTTCTTTTTCTTTGTGGGAATCATACACAGGCTTCTCCTGGGCTGAGTCAGACTGGGAGTCCCACTGCCCATGAGGCTCTCCTGTCTCCCTCTCTCCAAATGGAGTAAGTTTTTTCTTTGTTTTAAAGAGTAAAACTTAGCAATCGTCTAGTTCAGTCACTTCATTTTACAAAGGAGGAAACTGGACAAAAAGCATTCAGGTGACAGATATTAAGTGGCCATTGTCAGAATCTGAACAGAGGTCCCAGGACTTTAAATACTGAATACTTTAGCTTTCTTAAAAGGATGGGTTGGGAAATAGAGATGCAATTATTGTTGACCTTAGGTGCCTGTGAAAGGAGCTTTCTTCCTCCCCCTACCCAGGGTTCATGGCAATGGTCTTTCAGATCATAGTAGGTTAGAATAGGTCCCATTTGCAAAGGCTACTTAGTGGTCCATGAGTTGTATGAAATGACCCATTAGGAAGAGCATCAGTACTACTTATGAAAGAGAACACATTAGAGTTATATTGGTTTTAAGTGTCTGTCCATGGTCAAGGGGTTGAATGGATAAGCCTGGAGATAGGAAGAAGGAAAATGAAACCAATTTCCCATCATGTCCCTTGGACACAAATGGGAAAGTTAACCAAAAGGAAAGAAAAGAGGGAAGGAAATCTTCATTCCAAGTTTGAGATAATAATGTTAACTTGCCTTTACATATTTATGAAATACTTTTCTCACCAAAACCTTGTGAGGTAATCAGTGCAAATATGTATGCAAATATTGTACAGATGAATAAACTACAGTTCTGAGAAGTTAATTGATTCAACCAGGATAACATTTAACAAAGAAAGAAGCATTTATTAGACATTATTCTATGCCAGGCATTCAAAAGCAAAAAAAATTAAACATTCCCTATCCTCTAAGGCCTTACATTCTATGGGAGTAGGGGGTTCTTACTTAACGTGGGATCAGTGAACTTTTAAAGAATATTTTTGATATGTGCCAATAAAGGTGTTTTCCTTTGCAATTTTACATAGTTTATTTTATGCACTTAAAAGTGTTATTCTGAGAATAGGTCTATAGGCTTTACCAGGCTGACTGACAAAGGAGCTCATGTGACACACAAAACGTTAAGAATCCCTAAGCTAGAGGAATAAATATCTGCATCAGGATTCAAGCCCAGGTCCACTAATTATAAGTCCAGAATCCTTTTCACTAGACCACATTGACTTTTCAGATTCATCCATTCACTCCTTTCTTCCATCCATCCATCAAGTAAACAAGGATTTTCATTGTTGTTCAGTAATTTCAGACTCTTTGTCATAGGGATCTGTGGTTTTCCTAGAAAAGATACTTAAATAGTTTGCTGTTTCCTTTTCCAGCTCATTTTACAAATTAGGAAAATGAGGCAAACAGGGGTAAATGAGTTTCCTCGGGTCACAAGAGCTAATAAGTGTCTGAGGCTGAATTTGAACTCAGGAAGATGAGTCTTCCTAACTTTAGGCCTGGTACTCTACGTACTGTACCATCTAGATTAATTTCTTAACCATTTACTATGTGCCAGGAATTGTGCTAAGCACTGGGAATAGAATATTGCCAAATTTGGCTAAGTAGTACATCCTGCTAGATATTTTTGGAATCAAATCAGAAAGACCGAGGCAGGGGTGTGAGCTGGGAGACTACTGTAAATAGTAATTTAAAAATAATCTTTTTGTATTCTAGTGCTTTTTTGGTCTTCCCTCTATTGATTTTCTCCAATTTATTCTGTCTATAGCTTGTTTGTACACAACTGTTTGCACATTGTCTAGCCCATTAGACTATGAGTTACTTGAGGGCAGGGACTTTCTTTTGCCTTTCTTTTGTATCTTCAGTGCTTAGCACAGTGTCTGATACAGAGCAGATGGCTAATAAATGCTTATTGACTCACTATATAGCACTTTCAGGTTTACAAAGTACTTTTCTCACAAAATTCATAAAGCAAAATTACCATCACTATTTTTAATGGGAAAACCAAAGACCCTGAGATATTGAATGACTTGCTCAGGTTCACACACTTAGTAAGAATCAGGTAAGATTCTAACCCAGGTCATCTTCCTTTAAGACCAGAGGGTTATTTTTACCCACCATGCTAACATCGCCAGACATTAAGTGATAGAGTCTGGACTTGTGTGCTGGTGTCAGTGAAAACAGAGAAAAGGGTGTCTGAGACATATTCCAAGGGGAAAAAATAACAGGATTCATTCATGTTTAAATATCCAAAATGCCTTCAAATTTTCAATCTTTCTAGACTTAGGGGGAAATTATCACTTGAAAGGAATGGAATGATGATTCTATTTTGGAAAAGTTGAATTGGATGTAATGTCCTAGTGGACTTGTTTTCAAGGTTGTTACAAATATAGCACTCTCTTGCAGATCAAAGGTCAAGGCCAGAGATCTAGAAAAGAGAGGTAATACTAAATAATCCATGAGAGTGGGTGAACTCAATGAAAGAGTATCTCTACAGCATAGAAAGAGAATGTCAGAAGACCAAGGACAATGTCTTTGGGGGATTTCTCAGCTGAATGGTAGGGCAAAGAGATGCCCTTAAAATAACCAGAAAAAGTCAAAAGTAGGAAAGGAAGGAAAGTACTATTTCAAAGAAACATAAAAGAAGGAAGGAAGAAATAGTCAATGATATACAAATGTTTTTGAAAGATTTTTAAAATAATAATCGCTAAGGGAAAGACTCCAGGTTTGTTAATATGAAAATTATTAGTATCTTAGAAGGTTTAATTTCAGTAGAATGATAAGAACATAAAGCAGACCTGTAATGAGTTCATAAAGAAGTGGGTAGGTCAGAAATAAGAGCACAGGACATATACCACAAATTAGAATTTACTAAAGAAAAGAAAAGAGAGAGATAGAAGCGCAGCTGTAAGAGACAGCAAGATCAAACAAAGCTCTTTCTATGATAGGGGAGAGATGAGCAGATTAGTAGGAAGAAGGGAAGGAGCTTGTGAAGAGAGATTGAAGATTAGAGAAAAAAGAGATAACTATGGAATCAATATCCCAGAGGAGGGTTAAGTAAAATTTATTTTTAAAAAAGAAATTACCACCACGGAGAATGCCTGAGGGATGAGTAAAGCGATTCCCAAGCAGCACAGAAGAAATAGAGTCAAGAGCCTAATCATTTCCCTATTACTGATGAGAATGTATTCCAAAGATATATTTCTTTCTCAGAACCTTCATTACCAGAATGTATAGAAAGCATTGTGTAGAGGAGAGGGCCCTTACTTTCTCCCTTTGACTTTACTTGTTCTATTCCTGTAGCAGACCTCCACAGCTTTACCTCTAGCCTTGGTCTCTAATCTGTACTTAAAACAGCTTAAAAGATAGCTTCACTGGGATGTTACATCAAGGTCAAGTTTTCTGAAATGTAATTTGTAATTTCATTTCTTGTGGGCATACTACTTTTCTTTCAATCTCTCAGCATTGGGATTGAACTCTGTTGCTGCCATTAGCAGTCTCTATGACCTTAGATGAATCACTTACGAGTTAGATGGATACCACACTGAACCATGGATCAATAAATGTGGGTTCATCACCCTGCCTCAGACATTTACTAGCTGTGTCACCCAAAGCATGTTGGGAAATCACACTTCCTTCCAGAACCCCCCTCCCTTATAGACCTACGATCTCTGGCTGATACCAAGTGATCGAAGATCTAGAGGTATAAGGGGCCTCAGAGGACCACATTTTAATTCAACCTCTGATTTTCCAGTGGAGAAAACTGAGGTCAAGGGAAGTTAGTGACTCACCCAAGGTCACACAGATAGTAAACATCAGAGGAAGAATCTGAATGCAGGTTCTCTGATTTCAGAACTGGTGTATTTTTAGCAGACCACAGAAGGTTGTACAAAAGGAAGGAAAACTTTGCTAAGATCACAATTTTGAACTGGGTTGTCTAAAACGAATAGAAACTGAGTGGAAACATTTTCTATCATTCTTAGCTTTGCACATTTTGGTTGACCTGAATGGGACATACACTGTTGCTTCTCTACCCTTTTAATATCAATGTAGACTGTTAGAAACATAAGAGATCTTAGAGCCCATCTCACCCCATCCCTTCATTTTACAGATGAAGAAACTGAGGCTTGGAGAGTTCAGGAGACCAGCCCAAAGTCACCTAGACAATGGCAGAGCTCAGACTTGAGTTCATATCTCTTGAATTTTTTACTTTCTATAACAATGCTCTGGATGATTTATGAAACTCAGTCTTTGTTTTTATTTTAAGCTTAGCTAACTCTGTTATAAGGGAACGTTATTTCTGCAGACTTGTTAATCCTGTATGCATGAAGAGGGTTTCATTTTGGAGAGGAAGTGAGAAACTTCTTCATCTGCTGCAGAAAGGCAAAACTGGGGTGGACATCTAGTGAGATGCAGATATGACTTAAAGAGATGGGGTCAATGGTTTGTACATGATCCATAATGCACGAACTCAGGCAATCTACAGGGAATGAACTGGTTGGGGTTGGCTCATGGAGGGAAGGAGATAGAATGAAAAGTTACTGAGAATGATACTACTGCCATGATGTGAAACCTTGCAAATATATTTTGTTGATTTTTTTGTCTCTTCTATTTCTTTTTTAAAATTTTATTTGTAATATGGAATAGGTCTCTGAGAGGGAGGGAGGATACTGGGAGAAATTCTGGTGATGAAAAAAAAACAAAATATATCAATAACATTTATTTTTAGGGTTAGCTAGGTGGAGGTCTTCTGAGACTCACATCAATGATCTTTTTGTTATTACATAATGCTGCTCCATTCATTCTTTTGTGGGCTCCAAATCCCATAGGTAGTGTAACCAATTCACAGGATGTTCCTGAGTGACCTTCGTATTTAGCTGACAGATTTGGAAAACAAAACAAGAATCCAATACAACATAACAACACATGTTGTTGTCACTCACTGGAGACAATTCCCTTGTGGCCAAGCAGCTGTGGATGCTCAAAAACTCAAGTCATTCCAGTTAATGTTGATGATAACTTATGCTCTGAATTCCCCCTATGGGACTGATTCTTTCTGAAAGAAAACTTGTGCTAGCATTACACCCTGATGAGGAAGAGCCAAACAGACGTCCCTAGAGATGTAACCTCTACTGATCTTCTCAGATCCTGTGTTACAAATCCAAAAGATAAAACACACTTTCCTAAACAGTTGCCTGGGTGACCAATGTGTAGGTCACAGTTCCAAGTCAAGGGGGAGTTTACAGAGGTACAATTCAAGTTCATTTTTGGTGTCCTATTCAACACGATGCTCCCAAGTCGTATTTAGCTTTTATTCTTGTCAACTAGCAAAAATATAGGTAGTGAGGTTCCCATTACTCTGTTCAGAATGAGGAGGAGCCCCCTTCTTTGCTAAGTGTAAATATAGAGCAGACGTAAGTAACAGTAAACATATATAGCAAGAAATAGCCGATATGGATAGATTTCTTCGTCAAACCAGTATTATCCCCATAACATGAATCCAATGGTGTGACTCATTGTCAGCATATATACAAACACACACATATACACACATACATGCATATGCACACAGATATAGCTACATATGTATGTATGTGTGGGTATATATGTATTTGTATACACACATCCACATATATCATTAAGTAGCCGATGTGGCTAGCCTTCTGTGTGCATCTTGGATTACTTCCATTAATATTCATGCCAGAAGGTCATGAAAATTTTCCTGAGCTTCAAGTTAGTTTCACCAGTACCTTAGAGTACTGGTGGTACCTTTGGGCCATGGGAGGGGGCAGAAAAGGGGGAGAGAGTGTTGGTCTTGGTGTTCCCAGCTTCATATTTCCCATAATTCTTCCTTATTGGCACTATAGGTGTCTGGTGTCTTTTCCATCGGGATGGTGCGTTGACCCACCACAACAGAGCAGAGACCTGAAAGCTACAAAACAGGTCAGCAGCTCTCCCCTGCCAAACCCATGCTAAGATTGCCCCACTTGGGCAGCAACAAAACAAATGCATTTCCATTGACTTTCCAGGGAGAATCAGGGCATCAGAGATTCCAGAACAATGAAGAGATGTGTCTAGAGCAGAAACAGCCTGTTATAAGCAAGGTCAGGCTCAAAACAAACAAATAAATGAAAACAAAAAAGCAAACAAAACCCAGAGGAGTTTTCTGGAGTCTCATAGGCTTTTATGTGAAAGACCTACTAACCTTATTCTGTTTGTCTTCAGAGGGCAGAACTGGGATCAAAGAGTGAGAGCTGCAGAAAGCCAGGTTTAGGATTGATGCAAGGAAAATTATATAAGCAATTAGAGCTGTACCCAAGTCTAATGGGCTGCCTCAGGAGACAATGGCTTCCCCTTGGCTAGAAGCTTTCAAGTGAAGGCTGAATGGCCACTCATTGGTCATACATTAGATGGTCTCATCCTACCAGTTCTTAGAACTGTGCATCACCTTGAAAATCACTTTGTATTCACTTATAATGTATTTGACTTTGATTTCACTCTTTCAGGGCCAGGCCTATCAACTTTTAACCTTTCAGGGTTGTTGAGATCCCTGGGGGAATCTTTTCTCTCTATCATTGACTTGGGCTACCATTGACTAGGGCTACCATTGACTATGTTTTTCTTATTTCAGGAGCCTGAGGACTTGCACCGCAGTTCTATTTAGTCACTTTATGTCAGATTGGCTTTTAAAAAAGGGATATTTACTTCAAAGATATCACAAGAACATACAAACATTTTCCATATTTGGGGGATATAATCCCCCCCTTACACTACCTCAGTCTTAAAAGGATTAGGCTCAGGTCCTACATAGCATTTGGTCCCACTAACTTTATGCACAAAGCAAAATGCTGGCTTCTGTTGAGTTAGCTGTAACAAGAGGCCTGGCTTGTCTTTTATACACAGTCTGTACCGGGATAGTCATTGAATCCAAGACTCAGGATATCTGGCATTTAACCTTCACTGTTAATAGTGACTTGGGTTACCTTAGATGAATCAATTAGCCCTTCTGGTTTAATTTCTCCCAGATAAAATATCAGAAATAACAAAGATTGCTTTATCTCATAGCCTCAGAGACATAGCAATGGTTAGCCAGATCCCTTCCAGGATGCCTAGGGAAAGAAAGAATAGAAATGCAAAGTGCTCTTCTCCTGGCCACAAGTGGGTTACAAGTAGCTTAGGGAGAAAAACAAACTTCAAGTTTCTCCATACTGGAAAATGAGTCTAAGAATTACTCCTTGCTGCCTTCCAGGGTGTTCATCTGGATAGATGCATCTCTAGGTACATAATTCCCAAACTCAGATGTAAAGAGTAACATGTATAGTGAGACCCTCATGTGTTGCTGCCCCCTCTCCCCTCATCTGTCCCATGGGGGTTTCATCATGTGGCTTGAAGAGAGGAGCAATAGACATGTCTAGCTTCTTCTCTCCCTACCTTTCTTCACGGAACATACTAATTCCTGCTAGGAGGGGAAGCAGGGAATTGGGGCCAGAGGTCATCACTCTGCTCTTCTCAGAGAGAGGGGGTATTGGACTAGAGTTATATATGTCTGCTCCTTTAAATATTGTTATCAGGGTTGAGATACCTTTGGCCTTGAGGCCAAAGAACAAATCCTTTTATTAAGGGGATTTGTTCCATGAAGTTTGGATTCAGTCAAAGGGTTGAGGACTTAGAGAGCCACATGTGGCCTCAAGGTTGAAGGTTCCCCAGCCTTGGTAGGGGATATGATTAGGCTCAACATAATTTCTGATCACTGTGTCATTGTGGGGAGAACAGGACCCTAAGATTTATATCCAAAGCTTAATTCACTTCCCCCTAAATACCAGTTCTACAATGAACACACATAGGAAATACCAAAGAAACTCATTTATGTATATTGGTAGCAAAACAGAAATCAGAGAATGTGCACATTAGACAGTAACATAATGGAGCTCTCCCACTGACAGGGAGATAACTCAGCTCAACCAAGAGAGAAAGTCGTAGATCTCACCCAAGGGGAACTCCCCACAGTCTCTAGTGCAGCAAGCAAGGGATAGGAATATGGTGGAGACTGCCACCTCCTCTCATGTCATCTTCTTGCCAGAGGCTTTTCCTTAAGTGACTGAAGTGGGATTGGCCTCATCCATCTTCTCCCTGGAAACTGGAAGCTAGAAGCACCTGAAATGATTCAAAGTTTAGAATCCTGGAGGAGACTCGAGAAGACTGGACCCTGCCATTCTTGCCCCTCATGCAGGGCAGGGCATTTATCTCCACCAATGGACCAATGGGTAGGCTTGTGGACTGGGGCTACTTAGATGTTCTTCTCTGATCTCACTCCCCTGGGTTCCAGTCCTTATAGGGCCAACTGGCAGTTCTATAGCTTCACCTCTAATGCTCTGGTGGCCCCTCAAACATAAAGTGCTCAACCACAACATCTTTTCCCTACATTCTGCTAACTCTTATTTCTATTACTAACAATCATCATTTTCTTATTCAGCCAAACTTGAAACTTCAGTGATATCCTCCCATATCTAACCAGGTTTCTGATTCTATTGATCTCACTGTCCCAATATCTCTGATATCTCTGCCTTCCTCTCTATTCACATTGACATCACCCCACTTCAGGTCCTCATCCCCTAAAACAGAGATGTCACACACCTCTGGATTATGGTCCTTAACACTCCCCACTATAAGCAAACCAGATTAAAATGTAATTGGGAAATGTTTCACAAAACAAGCAAAACTCTAACATAATGTCCACGTGTAGTTTTCTAAGTCAATATGTTGCCTGCAGAAATCTATTTCTATTTGAGTTTGACACTACCAAACTAGCCTATTCTAATTGTCTCCTAAGCATCCTTCCTGCCTCAATTTAGCTGCCAAAACAATCTTACCAATAATTCATGGGACTGTCCATGTTACTCTTGCTCAATAAATAGTAGTGCTTCCCTAGTGCCTACTGGGGAAATACAAGTTCCTTGTCTTGTTATTTAAGGTCCTTCACAATATGGCTGAAATCTATTTCGATTCCGGATCTTATTTTATTCTCTATAGCATGCTCCACTTTCTAACCAAACTGGGCACTTAAATTTCTACTCTTGTGCCCAAATTCTTTATAGTCTCCATACATAGAACATAGTCAATCAGTCAGTCAACAAGCATTTAGTAAGTCCTTACTCGAAAGCCAGGTATTGTGCTTGGTCCTGGGGATTCAAAGAAAGGCACACACAACCCCTGCCCTGGAGGAACTCTCATTTTGATGACCCTCTTGATACTCTCTTAGGTCAAGACCCAGCTGAGATCACATCTCCTCTGGGGAGCTTTCCTGATCCCATCTGAAAGTGATCTCTCCCTCCGAATATCCTCCAGCACTTTGTCTAGCTTTGTCTCTTGCTTTTATTTCACTCTGTCTTTCAGGATACTTATCTGTGCTTTTGTCTTATGCCCTCTATAAGATTGCAAGATTTGGAGGGAAAGGACTGCATTTCTTTTCACCTTTGCATCTACAGTACTATACAATACAATACACAGTGTCCTACCTACAAACAGCATGTGCCTCACTGTTTCTTAAACTGATGTGATTTTCCGTAAGATACAAAGCAAATTTGCACATGGTCCAAGGAAGGCTCAGAGCCTCCAGCAAACAGTAACAGAGATGGGTCCCACGTTTCAAACCTTGCTAAAGGCACCTCGGGGGCCTTGTCCCAGTTCTGGGAAGGGGCACTTAACTTGAAGAATAACACTTCAGATCCTGCTTCTGCAGCCTGGGGAGAAAGCTGATTTGAGTAATCAGGGACAGGTGCAGACAGCACTTGACTTCATTTGAATTTAATTTGAGGGGGGAAAGAGATGCGCCAGTGTATTCTGTTCTCATAAGGGATGTCCATAATACCACTGACCCACATCCACTGAGGCTGTGTGTTAATCCCATTTACCCTGCTGTTGTCAGTTGCTAGAACTTTCCTATCTACTGCTGCCTTACAAAACAGGTTGCTGGTAGGGTGAAATGCGTTGGGGAAAGAGACACTCTTCCAAGGGACCAATTCTGGCCCATCCCAGGCAGTAGGGCTCAGATAGCACGGTGCTCATCTGTGGAGTGCCTGCTGAAGCCAACACAGCAGACATTTTGCTCTATTTACCTAATTACTCTTCTACCACCGGGGAATGTTTTTTTTTAAAGCTACAAAAATAAAAGTAGCGTTACCCTAGCAACCCACTCATTAGATGTTGTTTAGCTATCTCCAGGTAGATTAAATCATCTGTGATCTCCAATAACAATGCTCCAGCAGCATCATTTCTAATAATTGGCTGCATTTTCTCACTTGATCTTTTCACAGCCTATAGGCATAACTTGATAATAGTTTATGAGTAGCGCTGACGTCCATACCCTGCTTTATGAATGCGGGCATCATCTCATTTGGTCCTCACCATAACATTGTGAGGTAAAGAGTGGGACTATTTTTATCTTCATTAAACAGGTGAGGAAGCAGGCTGAGAGGTGCCTGACTTAATGGCTTCACCAAGGTCACAGAGCTAGGAAGAAGTGATGATGGGATCACCTCTGCATTCGACATTCACACAAGCCATCCCTCATCCCTCTTCATCTCCATTTCCCAGAAGCCCTGTGTCCCTTTAAAGGGCCAGTTCAAAGGTTCTCCCTTTCGTGAAGCCTTCCTAATTTCTCTATTACTTTTGAGGGTATCACCATCCTCCTAGTCACCCAGACACAGTCTAGATGCCATCTTTGATTCTTCATTCTCTCTCATTCCCTATATTCAAGTAGTTGCCAAGTCCATCTCTCATATATACCTTATTCTCTCCTGTAACACTGCTTCCATCTTGGTGCAGACCTTTATCCCCTCTTGCCTATAATATTGCTGTTGCCTTCTGGTTGGTTTCCTTGCTTCACTTGAGTCCATCTTCTACTTGGCTAGCCAAAAGTGAAATGGACTACCTTGCAAGTAGTGAGCTCCTATTCAACAGCAGTCATTAAGCTAAGACTGGATGACCACTTGCTAGAGAGACAAGCCTCTGTTCAGGCACAGAACAGATTAGATGTCTGTTGAGGTCTCTCCAAGCTCTGAGACTCTGATTCTGTTAAATTCTAAGACCACTTTCAGCTCTGATATCCTAAGAACCTAGGTGTTTATGAGTATTACGAAGCATGAAGGTATGGATATTGGTTGTCAGTCTGAGAGAAAGATGGGAAATGAGACTATGCATGATGAGTCTCAACTTTCTTCAAATGTATAATATCCTGAAGTTGAACAACTCAGATTCCTTTATCTATGATATAGTCCCAGGGTTATAGACCTAGAACTCACAGTGTGCATACTGCTTATTCCCCATTTTGATCCCTTACCCACAGGAATATTTCTCAGCATGACTCTTGATGACTTGCAGCTATGTGGGGCCTCCTTCCTCTCTTATCCTCATCTATTTTTTTGATGTTTGAGATGAGTTTGGAAGAGGTTGGGGCTAGTCATGGGGTATCTGAATTGTTTAGTACAATTCATAGAATGAGTTAATGAATGAAAACAAAATTATTGGGTGCTTATTACATGTGATCTCCTGGCCCTCTCTTTATGAAAACTGCATCCCCAGCCACTAACTTGTTTTTGATTGTAACTCAATTCTGTCTCTACCATCATTCCCAACACAATATACTCCAAGAATCACAGAAAAATCTTCTACCATGTTCCCCCTGTTTAGGAAGGCTCCAACCTGGCATTGGAATCCAGGCAACCATAGCTCTGGATGCTTCCAACCCTGTCCACCGAAGGCAGATTTGGGTGATTATAACTGTGCCTTCTGAAGTCTCTTTTTCTTCTTGGATCTATTTCTAGCCTCCTTCTCTGCTAACCCAGGACAGAGGCCAAGGTGAATAGTGTAAACAGAAGCCACAGGTCTCATTGGTAGGATGACCTTCCCATAAGCCAGGAACCCATGCTGAGAAGACTAAGCACCCTTGTTTATAACCTGAGACCCTTTGATCACATGTCTTCCCCATATAGTAAGATACAGTAATAATTCAGTCTGTCTACTTTCCTGGATCAGTTCAGTCCCCAAAGTGGATTTCTTGGAAAGCATAATAAAATTTACCTCATGCATTTTTGACACAGAAGAATAAAAAAATAAATTACACTTCTCTTGATGGATAAGCAGTCCTAAATATCAATGACAGAAAGATAAAAACAATGGAATGGGGATCAAAAAAAGGGTCTGTTATTTTCCACAAATAAAAATAACAACAGTAACAACATCCTACGTTTGTAAAGTGATGAACACTTTCAAAGTGTTTTTACAGATATGTGATACTCATAATGGCTCTGAGAAGTAGGAAATTTGGGTGTTTTCATCCTTATTCTATAGGCGGGAAAAGTGGGAGTTGCAGAAATCAAGCTGGTGACTTGGGAGGGATGCTAGTGGTGGGCGCAGACCCAGTTCTTTGCCTCCTACATCTGAAGGCCTGGCTTCTCATAGAACTAGAAGTTTGGGGGTGGGCAGAGGAAGAAGAGACCTCAGAAGTCACAGCATTAGTCATCCAAATCTTCCCTGGCCTTCACCTCTATCTGATTTAAAATCAACCAACCCTGAAATGAAGAATCCAGCAAATTCACGAATCATTCATTAGGTCCCTGCTCTGTTCCAGGGAGCAAAGCCAAGCCTTGTGATTTCAAGTCTAGTGCATCGTGAACAACAAAATGATGCCTGCAATGAATAAGGCCATTTTTAAGACATGTCCTAGCTTCCTGAAGCTTCTCCAGACACTGAAGAGAGATTTGATTAGTCAGAGCTTTACTGAGCACTTACTATGTGCTAAGTGCTGGGAATACTAAGAAAGGCAAAAATATGGTTTCTGCCCTTAACGAGCTCTCAAATAGGGGGAGACAACCTGCAAACAGCTTTTGTTACGTTATTTTTAGTCACATCTGATTCTTTGTGACCCTATTTGTGGTTTTCTTGGCAAAAACACTAGAATAGTTTGCCATTTCCTTCTCCAGATCATTTTACAGATGAGGAAACTGAGGTAAACAGGGTTAAGTGATTTGTCCAGAGCCAGAAAGTTAGTGAATGTCTGAGGCTGGATTTTTTTGCTTTTTGGAGGGCAATTGGGATTAAGTAACTTACCCAAGGTTACACGGCTAGGTTTTTGTTTGTGAGTGTTAAGTGTCTGAGGCCGGATCCGAACTCAGTTCCTTCTGACTCCAGGGCTGGCGCTCTACTCACTGCGCCACCTAGCTGCCCCTGAACAAAATCTTTTTACTCCAAACCCAACATTCTCTCCAGTACATCACCTAGCAATTCCAGTAAATAGTTAGGTAAATACAAGATATAGATAGCATAAATGAAAAGTCATTTGGATTTACAGAACGTTCTGTAAAGGCACCTGATGAATGACAACCTCTTTGAAAGGGTAGAAACAGAAGGTTGAGTCTCCAGAGAACTGATAAGGAATATTTTAAAGAATCCCATTTCTTATTCAGTTTAGTAACTCAATGAAACTGAGTATTAGCAAAGCTTAAGTAAGTAGAGGAACCCAGAAATCTATTCCTCTGTTGCTCACTGTGGAGAGATTCAATGAACACTGGACCTGGAGTAGAAGGCCTGGATTCGAATCCCACCCCATATACTTGGAAACTATTCATATAGCTTCATGGGAAAATCATGGAAGGTCTTAGAACTTCAGTTTCCTCATCTGCAAAATGGGGATAATGATACTCCTACCTTTCCTTTGACTGGTTTATTGTGATAAAAGCATTCTGACAACCTCCAAATGCTTATATGAAGATGAGCTATTACTCCTCTGGACCTGAGACACCTCACCTGCAAAATGGAAGCATTGAACAAAGGGTTGCTATGGTCTTAGAGTCAGTTGTATGAGTCTGAAACTATCTTGTTTTTCCTTGGGAAATGGTGAAATAACTAAATAATGCAGGGAAAAAGGGAACGCACACTTTTCTGTTCCCAATGCCAGATTTCTATCCACTATGCTCCCCAGGATCTCCTTTGTTTCATGTAAGGTAGAACATCCTAAACATTAGGTTTATCCAAAAGTGAGATGGGAGACCATAGGCCGTGGTGTTGATCTCCAACAGAAATGCGTCACTCATCTGTAGAGAAGAATTCCTGCTGACCACCTACTGACTTAATATTAAAATGTAATGTAATCTATGGTTATTTTGGTATATTTATTTTGTTAAATGTTTCCCAATTGCATTTTAACCACATTCCTGCCCCACTTTGGAGGGTTCTGGGCTGCATTTGTCCTCAGCCCCATGATATCTCAGTGAATTCTTCCTCACTGTGGATGAGGAGAGGTGGCACAAAAGCAGAGGCCAGGTGCCCATTGTGGGGGAGTTACGTTTTAAAGGGAATTCTTACAGAGGCAGTTGGTACTGGACAGAGTGATGGACAGTGTGAAGTAGTGGATAGAGTTATGAGCTCTGAGATAAGAAGATCCAGTCCCAAATCCTGATACCAATGCTTTGTAGTCCTGTGACCTTAGCGTTCCATTTCAACCTTCATTTGTCTGTGGATTGCTTTACAAAATCTAAAGGGCTATATAAATGCAGACTATTGTTATTGGTCAGTTACAAGCCGGACTCAAGTCAACAAGCTTTTATTACACACTTACTATGTACCAGATCCTGTGCTAAGAACTGGAAACATAAGCAGAAAGAAAGACAATTCCTCTCCTCAGGGGAAAAATAAATGCCTAAAAGGAAGCCAGAATGTGGAGGGCAGGGGATGAAGGTGCTCAGTATGAGGACATTGTAGAGAAAGTCTGGGAGGAGAGTCGGGGGTACAGCTTGGAGAAGAATGGAGACTCCCATGAGTCTCTGACCTTCCCCAAAGCAAGGACCATTTTACGCCTTTATATCCTTAAGGTTTTACAGTACCGGGCATTTACTGAGTACTTAATGAATGCTACTTAATGGATCAACTGATTAAATGATTAATAAGGTTCCTTCATGCTCTTAGATTCTCTGAACAAAAAAAGCCTAGAAAAGAGAAGGCTGAAGAAGAATTTCAGGAATGATCTTTAGATATATTAACCAAAAGGAAATTCAATGAAAGATGGAGAAAAATTATAGTTTGTTCCCACAAGAACATAAGACAAGAAGGAATAAATTCTAGAAGGAATATTTATTTGAGATATCAAGAAATATTTTCTGCTATTTCCTTCTGCACTGGAGTTTTTTGCTAAACGTTAGATGCTCAGCTTTCTGGGGTGGGTAATATGCAATGCTACCTGGAAACGGGAATAGACTATTCCCTTGCAGTTTTGTTTATGCATCTTGATTTGTGATCCCATTAATTCACCTCAAGCACATTGTACAGCAGTGTTGTCCTTTAAATGTGCAGATGCTGCTAATGGTGTTTACAAGGCAGGTAGTTCAGCTGAAGGTTTATTTTTTTCACATTCTGCCTGTTGCTATGTTCCCACTGGCTGCAGCAAGGACTATGGTCTTGGACAACAACAGTAGAGGCTATCGCTTTCTGGGTTTCTATTTTTGGCTGTTTAGATGTGTGTTCTTTATACTTTCCATGCTGAAATATTATTGGAGCTGGCCTTGAGAAGTAATAGACTTTGATACCTCTCTCCTCCTTTAGCTATATTCTCATCGTGGAGGGCAGCCCAGGTAGTTGAAAAGTTATAAATTGATCCCTTTTTAAGTTTGTTTTGTTAGTTATTCTCTCTTCTCTGACCCCAGTTTGTGCTCTCCTAGCCTGGAAGGTGACATATGTGAACCCTTGATTATAAGAGAGGAAATGGGGTTGACCCAGGGCAAATCCATCATCCCACCTGTACAAATACACAAATATGGATGGTGGATCAGCAATAACATTGTCATGTATTAAGGATATGGTATGTCATAATTAACTCATTGTTCTAGTCTTTTCCATAGAGCTCAGATAGAAAAGATCCTAGGACTATCCTATCATTGTTCTTTCATGTTTGTAATCTTTCAAATTCTTTCATATTTAATATTCTGTATTTGTGCAGGTGAAAATATTTGTGCAGGTGAAAAAAAGAGACTGCTTTATGTAATTGAATAAAGGATTGGAATGCTAGCTTGGCCTCCAAAGGTTCTCTGAAAGCATCCTCAGGACAAGTCAAGTAGCAGTAGGGTGATGGATATGATGTACAGCTTTTCCTGTTCCCTTTTATCACATCATAGGTTTAGAGCTGGACAGTATCTTAGAATCCATTAAGTCCAATTCCCATTTAACAGATGAGGTAAGTGAGATCTATAGCAGTAAAATGAATAACCCAACATCACACAGGCTAAAAGCTGCAGAACCAGAATTATAACCCAGTTCTTCTGGTTCCAAATCCTGAGCTCTTTCCATCCCACTCTACTTGTTTTGAGATTGTGAGCATTAGGTAATCACCTTAAAAAGTCATTCTATTTCATCTCAAAGGATTGTTGAGGAATAGTTTTATCTGTGATAATTCTCAGTTCTGGTAGTATGTTTACTGAATTTTCAAGGATATTTGGGGATCTAAATTTCTCATTTGGGGTGCTCCAGCTTATAAGATCAGCAAGATATTGTATTATTGATAGTATAATAATCTTATTCTGATCTTTTTGATCAAGCTTTGGTAGAAACAGTCCTAGGACAAGTTGCTATCTGTTTTTTTATGTTTAATGTTCTTATTTTAGACAATCTGGGTTAAGTGACTTGCCCAACGTTATAAAACTAGTAAGTATCTGAGGTTATATTTGAATTCAAGTCCTCCTGACCCTAGGGCCAGGGATCTATCCACTGCACCACCTAACTGCCCCTATATTTAATGTTCTAAAGACTATTGCACAAATGCATAAAATAACTGCTTTTTGTAGCTGAATAAAAGTGTCAAGATGTAAGCTCATCTTCCCTAGGCACAATGCATAATAAATAAAGTTCCCCAGCTTAGCAGTCAGGTAATGTGGGTGCATGTTTTTGGTTGGCCCTGATCTCTGTGCAGAGGTCCAACAGTGTTGGGTTCAAAGTCAGAAAACCCTGATCTACACAACATCAACAATAGATAAGGGGCCCAAAACAAAATGAACAAAGAAAAACAAAAAGAAAAACAAACCAAAACAAAAACAAACCACAAGCTTCACCTGGTGGTCAACCTTCTAGTGATGACCCTTTCTGTACTTGGATTGGTCCCCAGATAACAGGCAATGCATCACTGAATCCAGATCCAAAATCTTTTCAGATGATTTTGTTGTTAAATGGTTTTTCAGTCATGTCTGACTCTTTATGACCCCATTTGGGATTTTCTTGGCAGAATCGCA
This sequence comes from Gymnobelideus leadbeateri, assembly GCA_011680675.1. Taxonomy (NCBI): domain Eukaryota; kingdom Metazoa; phylum Chordata; class Mammalia; order Diprotodontia; family Petauridae; genus Gymnobelideus; species Gymnobelideus leadbeateri. Next base: position 103,767 of record WOXC01011508.1, on the reverse strand, counting down.
GCTTCTTTCTCTAGCTCATTTTACAGATGAGGAAACTGAGGTAAACAGGTTCAAGTTTGACTCCAGAAAGATAAGTCTGGCTTACTCTAGGCCTAGAACTCTATCCACTTTGCCACCTACCTGCTCCATGATTAGGACTTCAAAAACATGTGCTCTACAACGGCATAGCTCTTGAGAACTTAGGGCTATATTCATGTAACAATGAGGCATCAGTGGAGGACTTTAATGGAGATTTTACTTCTATGAACAAATGTGTAATATATATTAACTGAATGAAAGAATGACTCTCTATTTAGTAGGGGCCATCCTTCCCTTTGAAATCAGGGGAAGTTCTTTTTTATGAAAGATGTATTCATGATAGGGCGAAGGATGAGAGAATTGCTAGTTATTTACATATGAGACCCTGAAACATATTTCCAGGCAGCCTTTTCCCTTGATGATCTCTTACATTTACTTCTAGCCACAGAGTTATGTTGCAGGTTTTTTTTTTTTTAACACAAAACCCACTTTATGGAAACATTGGTTATAATATATTTCTTCCTCTAAACTGCTTTTGTGGGTGCTACAGCCAAAACTACTAGAAACCCAGAAAGAATGTTCTCATCACAATAAATAAATTTGGCAAAGTTGCAGGATATAAAGTAAACCCGCATAAATCCTCGGCATTCCTATATATTTCTAATGAAATCCAATAGGAAAAGATAGAAAGAGAAATCCCATTCAAAGTTACTACAGACATTATAAAGTATTTGGGAATCTACTTGCTAAAACAAACCCAGGACCTATAAGAACACAACTACAAAACACTTTTCACACAAATAAAGTCAGATCTAAGTAACTGGAAAAACATCAATTGCTCATGGCTCGGTTGAGCTAATATAATAAAAATGACAATTTTACCTGAATTAAATTAAATATTTAATGCTATACCAATCAACTTATCAAAAATTACTTTATAAACCTAGAAAAAAACAGTAACAAAATTCATTTGGAAGAAGAAAAGGTCCAGAACATCTAGGGTATTAATGAAAAGAAATGCTAGGGAAGGTGGCCTAACTACACCAGACTTTAATCTGTATTATAAAGCAGCAGTCATCAAAATTACTTGGTACTGGCTGAGGAATAGAGCAGTGGATTAATGGAATAGATTGGGTACATGAGACTCAGCAGTCAATGACTATAATAATCTACTCTTTGATAAACCCAAAGACCCCAGTTTTTGTGATAAGAACTCACTATTTCATAAAAACTGCTGAGAAAACTGGAATATAGTATGGCAGAAAGTGGGCATAGACCATTATCTAACACTGTATACCAAAATTAAGTAAATGGGTGTGTGATCTAGGTATAAAATATGATACTGTAAGCAATCTGGGAAAGCAAGGAATAGTTTACCTATCAAATTTATGGAGAGCGGAAGATTTCATGACCAAACAAAAATTAGAGAGCATCATAAAATGCAAAATGGATAATTTTGATTACATGAAACTGAAAAGCGTCTGTACAAACAAAGCCAATGTAACCAAGACTAACAGGGAATTGGGGAAATGGGAAAGAATTTTTACAACCAATGTCTGATAAAGGCCTCATTTCTAAAATATACAGAGAACTGAATCAAATCTATAAGAATACAAGTCATTCCCCAATTGATAAATGGTCAAAGGATATGAACAGACAGTTCTCAGAGGAAGAAATTAAAGATATCTATAAGCATATGAAAAAATGCTCTACTATTGATTAGAGAAATGCAAATCAAAACAACTCTGAGGTACCACATCCCACCAGTCAAGTTGGCTAAGATGACAAAACAGGAAAATGATAAATGCTAGAGAGAATGTGGAAAAATTGGAACACTAATACATTGCTGGTGGAGTTGTGAACTGATCCAACCATTCTGGAGAGCAATCTGGAACTATGCCCAAAGGGCTATAAGTAATTTCATATCCTTTGACCTAGCAATACCACTTCTACGGTTGTATTCCCAAAGAGATCACAGAAGTGGGAGGAAGACCCATATGTACAAAAATATTTATAACAGCTCTTTTTGTGGGGGCAAATAATTGGAAATTAAGGGGATGCCCATCAATTGGGGAATGGATAAACAAGTTATGGTATGTGAATATAATGGAATAATATTGCACCATAAGAAATGAAGAGCAGATGGACTTCATATCTACCTGGAGAGGCTTATATGAACTGATGCTGAGTGAGACGAGCAGAACCAGGAAAAATATGTACACAATTACAACATATGTGTGATGAACAACTTTGATAGATTGAACTCTTCTCAGAAATGCAGGACTACAAGTAAACTCCAAAAGTCTCATGATGGAAAGATATGTCTACATTCAGAGAAAGAACCAGAAAGAACAGAGTTTGAATGCAGATTGAAGCAAATTACCTGCTCTCTTGCGTTTTTTGTTTGTTTGTTTGGTTTGGTTTCCTCTTTCCCACTGTTCATTCCATATGATACAATCCTTCTTTATAACCTGAACAATGTCTAATGTGAAAGTATCTGCAGATCCTATACCTGATTGTATGCTGCCATGGGGTGGGGTGGGTAGGGAGAGAGGGGGAGAAAATTTGAAACTCAAAGAACTGGGAAACTGAATCTTGTAAACTCAAAGTAAACAAACAAATTAATAAAGACCAAGAAAAAAAAGGAAAAAAAGAAAGTTCTCACCATCAGATAGCTAAACTATCAAATAGCTAAACATCAAAAAATATTATTTTATCAATGGAAATGACTTTAAGGAAGACGCATTCACATCTGTTTTGCTCTGGCATCCCAAGTGCCATGATACATTTCTGTGTGACTTGTAGCAGAAATGTGGTTTCTCTCCCATTAGAATGTGAATTCTGAGAGCAAAAATTCTCTCACTTTTTAGTTTCTGTTCCTAGAGCTTAGCACAGTGTTGTGCACAATGTCAGTACTTAACAAATATTTTTTAAAAATAATTGATTCATTCCTACCTCATCAGTTAAGAAAAATGCTTAATCATAGTTTAAAATATAGTTGTTTTAGTCAAGTCAGACTCCATTTGGAGTTTTCTTGGCAAAGATACTGGAGTAGTTTGCGATTTCCTTCTTTGGCTCATTTTACAGATGAGGAAACTGAGGTGAATAAGGTTAAGTGACTTGCCCAGGGTCACACAGCTACTGAGTATCTGAAGCCAGATTTGAACTCAGGGAGATGTCTTCCTGACTTCTCAGACACTTTACTACCTAAACCATAGTTTCCATGAACAAATGGGGCTCATACCTAGGGAGAACTCCTATTCATTGATTGGCAGTAGAGCCCAACTCTGGGTGATTTATAGAATTCTTGCTTCCATTTTAGACTTATGTTCTCATGGACATTCAATTCAAGGTTGGAATGGGAAAAATCATTTTCCCCAATGTGTTAAGAGTTTAACTGGCTCCACCTGTCACCTGATAGGTGTTTCCCAGAGGTATATAGGAAGTGGCATGAATAACTTGCACCATAGCAAGAACAGTCAAGTCAACAGGAAAAATATCAGAATGGGAATTTCTTGCAGTACAAATACAATAATAATTATAGCTAACATTTGTATAGCTCTTTAAAGCTTGCAAAGTATTCTTTCTACATATTATCTCATTGGATCCTGATGAATTAATAAATAATTCCTCCGATATTCTATTTTGATCTTGATATGGCACTATAAAAATAGTTATCATTTACAGAACATTATTTGGGTGAAAGGGAGAGGAGCGGTCCATATCTGTGATTTCATGGGCCTAGGACATGCCTGATGTGCCAAATTCTTCTGCAGATGTAGACCAGCCAATCATTCTTAAATTGGAATTTTAGGGGAGTTGCCTGGGGTCATGTGATGTTAAGAGACTGCCTCATAGTTTCACATCTACTATATCTAAGAGTCAGGACTTGAGCCCAAGTCCTCCTGACTACAAAGCCAGCCTAGTATCCTCTCTGTCATGCAGCCTCTCACTTTATTGCACTTTATAAGGTTCACCAATTGCTTTATCTACATCATTTAATTTAATCCTCAGAAAAACCCTCTGTGGTAGGCACTTCAAATAGTATTATCTCCATTTTACAGATAAGAAAACTAAGATTCAGAGGAAGTGACTTGGCCATAGTCATCCAGTTGGTAAGCATCAAAGGTGGGATGTGAACTCATGTCTTGCTGCACTTACAATATAACACACTTTACATCATGTTGTTATAAAACTAACTACCTAGAAAATGTGATAAACCAGTTCCTACTTTACTTCAAATAAGTGTATAGGTAGAATTTTAGACACAAAAGCAAAAGATATGTTTAGGCAGGGGAGATTTTGGGAACCTCACAAATCACACTACATAGGCTTCTCCTAACCTCTATCATTTCCAGGATTTGGTGGTCCTTAAGGACCAAATCTTATCTTTGGCCATGCTTCTAAAAATGTAAATGTTATTATGCAGAGCCAAAAGGGTTGATTGAAATAGCACTGGGTTATGAAAGGAGGACTGGGTTCAAGTCCAGTCAATGAGAATTATGAGCTTAACCTGTTACAAGAGATTTGTCCAAATCTCTAGGTGTCTCAGAGCTTTGGTTTTTTTCATCTCTGGAACTGGAATAAAAATATCTGCACTCCATAGCCCACAAGAGGATTAAATGAGATGATATGTAATGTGCTACCAACATGTGGGTCATTACTGTAGAAGGGAGGATGACAAACACAGAGACAGCTGGACTTGAATTATGTGAGTTGTTTGAAACATAGCTCTGCCATTTACCACCTAGTGGATCTCCATGGAGGATTCAACTAATCTCTGACTCTTAGTTATAAAATGGGGATAAAAATACTTGTCCCAGCTATGATCTGAGGCTATATAGCAATAACATATGTAAAAGTATAGGATACCTATGAATGATTAGGACTCTAATCATGCATTTTGGTGGCCTTTGTACTTTTTATCTGAGCACCATTCACTCTGCCTGACTCTTCTTTACAAAGCCCTTCCCTTACAATCACCTTAGGATCAGCCACATTTTACAAAAGAGGAAATTCGGGCATCAGTTTGTCTTGCCCAAGATTACAAAACAACTATTGAATCCTACAGCCAGGATTTGAATTAAAGTCTGTTGATGTCAGACCCAGTACCACCACCCTTCACTGTGTCAAATGACCTCTTGCTTTACCTTTTTTTTTTCTTTGTTGTTACAGTACCATACACTCTTCTGCTCTGCCTTCCTTGGATGGGATTCTGTAGAATAGAGATTATATCTGCAGAGCTAGGAGTATTTTGGTTGTTTTTTTTTCTGCTTTCATGGAAAAATAAACATGCAACAATTATCTTGCTTCAGCTTAATTCCAAGAGGCGCAACTCCTCCAGGGAAAATGAGTAATGCATCACTCAATTGTAAGACACATTTCCTGAGCCCAAAGGTTAGTGGTACAAGCAACAGGAAGCCACAAATCTGCCCTTTTCAGCACCAAGGATAGAAAACATTTCCCCAAATGCCAAAAATAATGGGAAAGCACTGCACCATTTTAGGACATCCTTCATCAAACTGCCTTCATTGACTTACTTTCCTACAAATCAATTGCATCAGTGATATGAAATCTACGATGTTCAACCTACTATAACACATGATAATTTGGACAGGAAGGCTCCCACCAGCTAGGAGGAAGCTGGAATCTGAGGCACATGAGGGCTACTATTTGATGCTTAGTCTTAGCTCTTTTCCTGCCCAAGGACAGGAGACCATTTTGATCTAGGTTCACTGGAGAGTAAATGCCCCATTTTAATCACTTCATTCTCTTGTATTCCATTGCCTTCAATGTCACCTCAGCAAGGTTTCCCTTTGTTTCTTCTAACAAGGTAGGGCTGGTGAAATAGAGGACCTCACCTGGGTTCTCTTTATGTGTCACACTCTACTGTAGCACCTATCCCTAGTAACTCAGTAACAAGTCTTCAGAGAGCCCTCTTGGTGTCCAATGCCTAGTCCCCTTCAAGACTCAATCAAGTTTTTCTCCTACAGGAGGCTGTTCGTGATCTCTCCTCCTTCTCTCCAATTACTTACTTGTGTACATTTGATATCCCATGGTTGAATGTAAGCTGCTTGAAGGCAGTGACTGTTCCATATTTGTCTTTGTGCCCCAGTACCCCAGCAATGGTGACTACAAAGTAGAAGCTTCATAAATAGTTATTGAATTAAGTTGAATCTATATTCTAGTTATGCTTACTACCTATATAACCTTAGAGAAGTCATTTCACCTCTCTGGGACTCAGTTTCCCCCTTTGTAAGATGATGAGCAATTGACGTATATGAAGTCCTAAGTAAGAGGGCTGAAATTCCAATTGTGCCTACTACCTATGTAATCTTAGACAAAACACTTCACTTCTCTGGGATTCAGTTTCCCCCTTTATAAAATGAGGAGTGTTGAAGTATATTGTCTATAACATTATCGGGTTTTTTGCACAAATGTCAAAATCTTCATATGCTGATCAAACATAATGGTTTGAAGCCCTGGGTGAGTCAGATACAAATAATAATCATGTGCCACGATTATTACTCAAAGCTACTAACAATGTGCCACTTCTAAAATAATTATCTAAAAGTGTTTTTCACATTCATTTCATTATTTTTCCCTCACAACAGCCCTGTCAGAGGTACAAGTTATTATCTCTATTTTATGGATGAATAAACAATGCAGAGAGTGAGTCAAAGTACCATGCCTAAGATCCCATGGCTAGTATGTGTTAGAATCAAGATTCTAACCTGGATCTTTTGATTTCCAAAGAAGTAACTGGTGGCACAGTAGAAAGAGCTCTGGACTTGCAGTCAGAAAAATACACATGCAAATTTGGCCTCAGATACTGACTAGCCCTGTGGCCCTAATCAAGTCACTTAACCTCAGCTTGCCTTAGTTTCCTCAACTGTAAACTAGTGATACTACTACTACTACTACTACTACTACTACTACTACTACTAATAATAATAATAACTCCCAGGGTCATTGTAAGGATTGAATGAAATAATTTTTGTAAAACAATTAGCACAGTGCCTGGTACATAGTGATTAATAAATGCTTGTTCCCTGTTCCAGCTTCACCCCCCCCCCCAAATATTATTGCTGTTGTTTGGTTGTTCAGTTGTGCTGAGTCTTTATAATACATGGACATAATTCATCAAGTTTTCTTGGCAAAGATACTGGAGCAGTTGACCATTTCCTTTTTCCAGTATTTCCCCATTGTAAAGATAAGAAACTGAGGAACTGACTTGCCCAGGTTCACACAGCTAGTAAGTGTCTGACCCTGAATTTGAACTCAGATCTTCCTGACTCCAGGCCCAGTTCTCTATCCACTGCATCACCTAGTTGCCTCCAAATATAGCGAACTACAAAATACATTGTGCAAATATAGTATGCTACAACTAGACTCTAATTAGTCCAAATAATGAATCCCATGTAATGGTCACATTTTTGGAATTCGCACTGCATATTTCCACTAGGCTACAACCAATCACCATATTTTATATGATTATAAATTTGAATAATCTGATTTTGAATACATGCAACAACTTCACAGGATGCATTATTCACATTAATTGTGGCTGTCCCAAGGTCACCTAGACAGTAAATGTCAGAGACATGATTTGAACATAGCTCTGGCTCTCATTGGTGACTTTAAAAAAAATTCCCTTGTACCTTGAAATCTTTTTTTTTCTAATCCTCTTATTTTCTAGCTGACGAAACTATAATTCAGAGAGATTGATTTAAAGCCTCTGGATTTACACAGAGGATTCCTGAATTCTGGGCGAAGACTTTTCCTCTAACAGATAGCAGGAGAAATGGGAAAGCCTGAAGGGGAACCTTAGTTAGCATATGTATGGCTTGGATGAAAGGTACAAAATATCCATGTGTATGGAATCTCTTCCAGGCATAATTTCCATTCATATGATCGAGGCTGGGTCTAGGCAACCTTATAATATATGAGAAGAATGATAATTTATATTACTGTAACATTCTATCTCTATATTCTCATTTGATCCTCATAATAACCCTGTGAGATAAATACATCCCCATGGAATATATTTATGTATTTATCTTTCTCTTCCTCCTATCCCCAAAGACTCTGGGCTTATACAAACTAGGTCTATTCCTAAGAATCTTGATTAGATAGTAATAGCTCATACTTATATGGTGCTTTAAGTTTAAGCACTTTACAAATATTTCATCCTCACAACTCCCGGGAGGAAGGTGCGATTAGTATCTCCATTTTACTGATGAAGAAACTGAGGCAGACAGAGGCTAAGTGACCTCTCCAAGGTCATACACTTACTAAGTTTGGATTTGAAATCAGTTTTTCCTGACTTAGGTCCAGCATTCCCTAGCTACCCATAAAGGTTGTTTTGTCTCTTTTACTTTTCCTCAACCTCAGGGGAAACTTTAAAACAAAGCTTTTATAGTTTAAGTATAGGATTTCCCCATATATAGGTAAGGAGGTCCATTAACCTGCCCCCAATTCCCCTTGCCCCTCTGCAAAGGTGTTCTAAGAACAATATGGATATTATTAGGTTATATCAGCTAGATTTTCATTTCCTCCACAGAAAGGGTATAAAACACAAAGGATTGTCAGTGCACTTGAACAAATACAGGAAACATAAACCACCCAAAAAATGCCATTAGATTCATTAGACACCCCCCCCCCCATTCCCACGACAAAAGCTAAAGAGAGTTATACTGAACAAATATTCACCATTCTTCTCACATTGGCACCATCTGAACCACCCACAGAAATAACATAAAGGTTGGACAAGGTCCGAATTTCCTGCCCCTGGCATTACACGGTTTTAGTCCCAAAGCTTCAGGGTGCTTCTGATCATAGCTGTCTTCTCTGAGATGCTTGCTACTAAGTAAATTTCCTCCTGGCTAGGTAACTGGTACCCAACTGTCAAACCCAACATCACCCATGAAGTAACCCCAAGGACTGAAAATGTCTTTCTCAGTATTCATACCCTCTGACCTATAATCAGTAAAGGAAACAGAAAGGGAGAAAATGTTAGCCAAGAAGTCAAGGTCCACAAACTTTCCTCTTAGGGAGATAAGTGTATGTCTCTGGGGCAGCTGGGTGCTGTGGACAGAACACTAGCCCTGGAGTCAGGAGGACCTGAGTTCAAATGTGATCTTAGACACTTACTGACTGTGTGACCTTGGGCAGTCACTTGACCCAAATGAACTTAAACAAAATGTCTCCCATTGCCATTCATTTCTGCTCTAAATCACCGTTACTCCTCATGGCTGGGATGGAGCAGTAGAAATTCCTTCCACTGTCCCTCATTTTGCTACATTTTAGTCTGGAATTTCAATTGCTCACGCTTATAGATTGCATCATGGGTAATTACAATAACCCACCCCCCCCCCCGCAAAAAAAAAAAAATCTATTTCATCTAAATATCAGTCACTAATCCATTTGGAGGAAGCCCAAGACATGGGAAAATGCCTATCTACGGTCCCCTAACCAATATGAAAAGATTATAAGGAATCACTGGGTTTATCAAAGGTTGAGCTAATCAACCATCATTACCGATAGGGCAAGTACTATTTTCAGATACCGACAGACTTGGGACTTTGATATATGTCTTTGCCTCCAAGTGCAATGTTCTTTGACAAAACCATCCTCAGCTTCTTTTTCTTTCCAGTAAACTACAGACCCATAATTCTACTCTTGCCTGTTCTCCATGCTCCCCCCCCCCAGTACCTTTGAGTAAATAAAGTCTTTTATATTTAATTCTTGAGGTAATAGGGAATCAATAGGACTTTATTGATTAGGGAGATGACATTATCAAGCATTCACTTTAGGAAGATCACTTTGATAGATTGTGGTGGATGGGATGGAGTGTGGAAAGACTTCAGACAGAAAGAGTTGCCATAGTACAGGTGAGGGGTAATGAGAATGAGGAAATTAATTAGGGTGGCAGTTCTATCAGTATAGAGGGGAAGGAGGTCATTCTTGTGTAAGTGTAGACACCAGCTAAGATTTAATAAGTAGCTGCCAGACATGCTAGGAAAAATACTAGACCGGGTGGAGGTCAAGAAGCTTGTCTCTAGCCCTGGCTTGGTCACTAACTAGGTGTGCGTCCTTGGACAAATCACTTAAGCTTGATTTCTTCAACACACCAGATGACCTTAAAATTCTCAGTGGCATCCGTCCCATGATATTTCTATTTGAACAAGGGACAAAATTCCTTTTTGGCTAAGATTTTTAAACAAATTAAGCTCTAATTGGGCAATTTTTGGCACCAGGTCAGTGAATCAAATGGATTGAAGTACACCCCTGAAATGACATTGTGAGGCAAGTGTTGGACTCAAAGAATATTAACTCCTTTGAGGGCAGGGTTTATTTTATTTTTTGTCTTTTTCTCCTCAGTATCTTTACTCAGTGTCTGCACATAGTGGGTGCTTTATAAATGATTGATGCCCTAAGGGCATAGGGGCTATGCAATGGAATTTATTTATCCTATATTTTTTCTATCATCCAGCTTATTTAATTAACAAATATGTTGACAGAAAAAGGCAAGGAGACCTACTTCCAAGTAAAGGGGATTTAAAGTTTGCCTTTCCAGAAAGCTTGTTCCTGCTTTTTCTCTAGCTTTTCTCCTGCCAACTCTCTGTTATCTAATTCACATTCTGCTGAGTCCTTCTAATGCAATTCCACCATTCATTCTTCTGCTGGCTATGTATTTATATTTATTTATATATTTTACTTATATATTCATTGATTTATATAGCTATATGTATTTATAGATTTTATTTTCATATTATTAATATGTATATGTTTATACATATTTCTATATAAATATTTATCTCTGCAGGATGTAAATATGAAAAGAACACTGGACTTGGAGTCAAAACACTGGGCTTTACATCCTGCCTCTCATCTAATTAGCTAAGAGACCTGGAGTAAGTCATTTGCATTACCTAAGTCTCTGTTTTTTCCATCTGTAAAACTGGCAGTAACTGGCACTGCCTACTTCACTAGTTGGCTGTGAGGATCCAAAGGAGGTTATGTTTGTGACATCTGATCAAATCCAACAGGCATTTATAAAGCACCACTATAACCCTTGCAAAAAGAACCATCCCTGGCAAGGAAAAGTTTGCATTCCACAGGGAAATACAAGACATCAACAAACAAAAGTGTGAGACAACCATAAATAGTTATTGTTGTTACTATACCTTTAGGGCACTTGCTTGCTCAGCTTTCTACCACAGCTGGCTAATGCACGCTATTCTAACCTACCCAGGTGTGTTCTGAAGATCAAAGTAGATGCAGTCAAACCCTTTGTAGGATGTAAAATGTTACAGAAAGGTCAGCTATTTGTTGTTGTTTATGTCTCCTTGTCTCTGCAATTAGCATCAACCCCTCTGCTTTTAAAATAGAAGTCTGTACCCAGGTACAACAAAACATAGTTTCTTTGACCTCTGGTCTGTCCTTCTTCAGATGTTTCTGAAGAAATGTCTTTACCTGGAGTACTCAGTCCTTGCCTTTACTTTCTAAGCCAGTGGGGTCAAATCCAAGTAGAAATGGGGACCGCCAAACCATTAATGAGGAGCCTTGTGGACATACTGACTTAGCTTTAAAATGTAACATTATCTAGTTTTTTTCCCTTATATTTCATTAGATCCTTCCCAATTACATTTTAATCTGGTTTTTGAGCCCTGCTTGGAAGTGTTATGGGTCTTAAGCAGCTGGGAGTGTTTGACAGTTCCCCCAGACCCTCATTCTCTGTGTCTTGAAATCCATGGCTTGTGTGAAGAGCAGATCCAGGTATCCACTCCTCCATAAAGACTTTCCTAATCTTCCAAGATCACCCACTCCTTCACTGAGCAGCTTACAAAGATTTGTCCCTCCTCAGATTTCTCACAGCACACAGCCCATGTGCTTATCAACCTCTTGTAGGATTGTGACCTCTGCACACTTCTTTCCTGACATTACATGGTCTGTCCTATCTTGCATATAGGGACTGGACCTGTGCCTTCCTTGATACAGGGAACTCCCATATGAAAAATCAGTTTTATAGAGATGCCTAGAGAACTGAAAGATTGAATGATTTTTCCAGGATCTCTCAGCCAGTGTGCGGCAGAAGTAGGACTTGAACAGGGGTCTGTCTGACTCCAAGGTTAATTCTCTATTCACTACATGACGCTGCAAATAGTCCGGATTTAACAAATGAGGGTTCAGTTGAATTGATCTCTGACAGTTGCCAAGAGAACCATAGATCTTGTCTAAAGTTGCCAAGAGAACCATAGATCTTGTCTAAAGCACAACACATCCTGCCCACCAAAAGTGATTACCAATTGATCATTTAATTGAAATGTTCATTTAATTGAAATGACTTGAACATGTGCAACATTTAGTTAATCATCTGAATGATTCAGACTCATGATAGCAAACATCCTGATATCTGTGTGCATTGGTATGGCTGGATTTTTCAGTTTTCATCTGATGCTCGATGCTGTCTGATTAAAATCCGAATTGTCCCCTCCGAGAGAACAGAGCTGAAGCTCAGAATTGGAAACAGCACAGTCCTATTTGTAAAGAAAGACACATTTCTATATTGGTTCACACACTCCCTCCTCTGGTCCTCCAGTAGCTATTCCACCCTAAAATAGACATTTCAATGAGAGTTGGCTAGGCTGTTTGCTTTTTTTTTTGTTGTTATGTTTTTATTTTTTGTTTTTTGGCCCTATAAAGTTTCTAGGCACACCTTTTGCTGTCAGGATGATTATAGGTGTAATCATCTAATCCATCCTTTTTTGAAGAGTTCTATATGCTGTCAGACTAATCACCATTTTACCGGGTTCCTTTTCCCTGTGCGCTCCTTTGCAATATGCCAGGTGTTGATTCAACTTTGGCAAATGTCTACTGAGAAATTAGAGCATCCTCCTGATTCTTATTTGGAAATTGGTGATGATTTGTTTCTGTATTATCTATAACAGTAACCGAGAACAGGTCATAGGAATTATCCACAGAATAGCCCACATGGTGTTGCTAACACTTAAGGTTTCTTGAGACAGCTTCCTTTCATTCTGCAAACCAGACACAAACACAGAGAGCAGAAGGAACCTCACAAACCGTCTAGGGCAGATCTATCCTTTTACAAATGAGAATAGCAGGTGATTATTAATTGACTTCAGGCTGTGAAAGGGCTGGGTAATGACTTCTCAGGTGTCACAAAGCTAGTGACAAAGTCAAGACTAGAACTGATTCCCATTTCAGAGCTCTTGATCCCTGAATTCCCATCTTTTCTGGAAGTCCACACATCTTGAAATAGCTATTTGGTTGGGTATTGCGGTAAAGTTTTTCTCTTGTGTGTGTTTTCTTTCTTTTTCTTCTCTTTTCTTTATCCCCTGTTTATCCATTTGGCATTGTTCATGCGTCAGCCTGTCTTTTCCTCATTTCTCTTCCAAGGGTTGGAGGAGGCAGAGGGGAGGGGAAGCAGTGCCGCAGTGCTGCCCTCTGATTGGCTGACTGGGCTGGACTGGACTATAAAAGAAACTCAGGCAGGTTCCGAAGGAAGACTCTCAGAGGCATCTGACAGCATCCTGCCCAAGACAAAAAGAAGCGACAGCTGCTCCTGCCGTGTTTCTCCTCTGCACTTTGAAGACAAACAGGAAATCAAGATGTGCAAAGGACTTGCTGCCCTGCCAGCCACTTGCTTGAGGAGGTAAGGTTGTTTTCATGCATCAGTTAGGACAGATGTGCTCTATTAATCTGAGACCTCTTATGCAGTGTGTACCAGAAGTCTTGATGCCGTTTGGAGCTCAAAACTGCAGATTTGGGGATACCCTGTGTTTGCATTCAGTCAGTGGAACACCAACTTCCTGGACTTTTCTCAAAGACTGGATATGAATAAGGAATTTTTTTTCCTCCTTTACTTCTAATACCTATGTGCTGTGTAACTGGTCCTCTAGTCATAGTTGAAAGTATGGTGGAGAAGTGGTAGGTTTTTGTCTTGAATGCATAGAAATCTGTATCATTATCTGTGAATGATGCTTAGTTAGTATTCATGGTATTCGGATTTTCTGATTGTATCTATGTCTGTGCTAGCAATGAGTGTTGACTCTAGACAGTTTTTCTCCAATGACATATCAGGCTATTGCTATAAAAAAGTATACTATGGTGTAGTGAAAAATGTGCTCTACCTGGCTGTTTGACCTTGAACAAATTAGCTCCATTTTTCTCTGGGTCTCCATTTTTTGTTCTATAAAAACAAAGATTTGGAGTGGGATTATCTCTGGAATTTTTTTTAGTTCTGATGTTTCAATGCATGGATTTTGTCATTCTGTGTTTGGAGATCTATATTATGCTATAGTCCCTCCTAGTATCAGTGAAATACTCTACCAAAAGGGGCGTTAAAAACTGACATTCATCAAAAGCCTGGTGACTTGGTGTATTATGTTTTCTGTAACACATATTTGGGGTAAATAGCATAGGGATACAGCTGTGACTTTGGAAATCACTTGGTTTTACTATCAGAATTTATGATTTAATTGATAACTGAAAATCCAGCCAATTCAGTGAGCTCATCCCAACCTCCCTAAATTAGCACACAGGGCTCTGGCTAGCCATGACAGTCAGCAACCACAATGTGTTAAACTGAACTCTTAAAAGTTTTGGAATGTTCTCTTACTGTTCATCTGTCAAAGAAAACTCTAAGACATTTTGCTTATTTTGTTGATGTATATTAGAAACTCATAGCTAACTTTTATTAATCTGTCACACTCCCCAACCCTTCATAACTGATGTGATGTTCACAAAGCTGTTGTATGTTGAGGCATAAGGCTATATTTTCATATAAACAGAATGTGTTTTCAAATCTAGCCTCCCTCACTCCTTCCCAGTTTTTCAAAGGCTCTATATGAATGTGCTGTGGCTGAGAGGTTTGCACTGCAGACATTCTGTAAAGGAATCCACAGATGATTACATCTTAAAGATGGTTCCATGTTATTTAACCTTTAAGGCAATTTCAGCTGCTGACATGTATACAGCTTTTAAGAAAATGGAAGGGAGAAAAACCTCCGGGGGACTCTAGCATACAAGCCATTTGAATAAATAAGTGAATGACTGCTGTTATAATAATATATTTCCTCCCATGTTTGTCTTAAAGTGGAACAAATTCCAATTGCTGTTGTTGTTGTTTTTAAAGCAAATTCAGAGCAAGATCATCTGCAAGAGAGAATAACTTTAATTGCTACTGGCAACAGATTTCAGTTTACCAGGTCCCTCTGCTTCTTACCAAAAAAATTGCCAGCAATTCCAGGACAGCCTCCTCCCCTTGTCTTTCCAAGGACAGTTAGAAAGATACAGCTGATCTTAGAAAGGGGGCAGTAATGTCTGGCTCTATACTGAACCTTGAATAGATCAGTACTTCATTCTTCCACCAGTCTAGAGCAAGTCACTTAAGCATTTCTGGGCCTCAGCTGAGCCTCTGCAAAGCAATCAAATATCAGTGTTGAACTTCCCATTAAAAACTAGACCTGAACTCTGCCTCCTAGGTGAGATAACAGGAGTTTGAACAGGAGAGCATCAACTCTCTCAATTTACAGCAGAAGAACTGTGAGGTCCAGAGAAATGAAGACATTTGGCTAAGGTCACCCAGCTTTTTAATAACACAACAAGGGATGGTACCTGTAGACATCTCCTGCCTTCCTGCCCAACACACTTTCTACTAAGCCAGGCATTTCTTCTTTCCCATTTACCTCTAAAATGCCATGCTTCTCTTGATTTGAGAATTGATAAATTACTGGATAGGAGAATGATCCTGCATATAAATGGCTTGTTAACCCAGAGCAATCACCTGGAAGCTAGCTAGGGAACCTAACTGAAAGTTGATTTAAAAAAATCCTCCTTATGGAGTTGAGTAGCCTAGTTACACATCAGCCATAGATAATATGCTTTAATTAAAGCAGGTTGTTGGTGTTAATGATTATCCCAGCTGCTTCTTCCTAAGTCCTGCATGCAGTCCTTCTCCCCCTTTCTCAATCTTGAATGTGCTTATAATTTCCTTTATGAGGAATTTATTAACAATAAACTGTGGGGGGAAAGAGAAGGGAAAGATTTGTTTACAGGTGATCCTAGCTTTAGCCCTAGCAGGCATCTCTGACCAGAAATCTGTCCTTTTTTTTAAGTTTAACAATCCCTTCTCCCTCTCTTCCTCCACTCCTGCCCTTTGCCTCTACTGGCACTGGACACCCTCACTTAGAATTCGACAATTCCCCACACCAGGTACCAGAAACCCCAGTAAAGACTGAATTGTGAATGCCTTGTTGAAGATGCAGGAAGCATCCATGACTCCCCTCTTTCCCTCCCTCCCTTCCTGCCTGATAACTGCATTGCCTTTTTATACTCGTCAGCATTGCGGTGAAGTGTCTGAGTTTGCAGGCAGCCAGGAGGCAGTCTGTGATTTCAAGGCCCCCAGTAGGTAGTGGCACTAAGAAGGACCCAATTTTGCAGTTATTTTGTCATGCTTTCAGTCAATGCTTGCTTTCCTATTTAAAAAATTAACATATGTAGTAATTATCCAGATCATATCCCTGTATTTGGAGGTGGTAGGTTTATTCTTCCAGGGAATGAAAATAAACTTTACAGTTTACACCCACGTGATCCTCAGTAGCTGCATACTACAGGTAGGGTCAGGCACTAAGACCCCTGGTTTGCATATGGAAGCCCCTAAGAGAAGTGACTCTGGCCCCACCTGTTCATGAAAATCAAAGGCAAAAACAGAAATCGAATCCAGACATCTGAATTATGTCCTCTATGTTGCATTCAGAGACTAACCTGCCTTTCCTACCTTTACCACTGAGTGATATGTCAGTACTTAGCTTATGCCTCTTAATTCTCTCATCATTATCAAGGGTCCCTTAGAGAAACGAGAGACATGATTATCAGTTTATCTTTTTTTTTCTTAATTTTCCCTTTCTCAGTGCAAAGGATATGAAGCATCGCTTGGGATTCTTGCTCCAGAAGACAGATTCATGCGATCAAAATTCTTCACATAGCAAGAAGGACAAAGCATCTTCTTCCCAGAGGTAAAGAGTAGTCCCCAGTAATGCGAGCATGTGCAGATCCCATGATTGGTATTCCATTTAAGAATGGTATTTCCATTTAAGAAACTGAGTCTAGAAAGATTATGACTTGCCTAATATCACTTGAGGAGTAATTGACAGAGTTAGAAATTTAACCAGAATTCCAAAAATAAGTGAGCCCTCTTTTCTACTATGCCATGCTGTACCTAAGAGTCAGAAAAACTGGATTTGACTCTCTATGCTCTGCTATGTACTAGTCAAGTAACTTTGAATGTCATTAATCTTTTCTGATCCTCGGCTTCCTCATCTACAAAATGGGAATTAATACTTCCATGACTTACCTTACAGTGGGCATTCTAGGATCATATGAGCTAATGTACATGAAAGGGACTTTGTAAAGGCAAAGAAGTTTTATTAGTGTAAATTACTATTCCTTACATAAACAGAGCAGATTATCCAGTATATCCCAAGATTTTCAGAAGTTCTTCCATCTATATTAGTAAATATCTTTGTGGTTAAGAAGCTAGTACACCTGGCCCCTGGCTTTATATTAGCATGCCAGTGTCCTGGTTTTAAAAATTTATTTCAAGATTCAGCAAAGTAGGTTTTATCAGTGTTGTCTAAAAAGGAAAACTGGATACTGATATTATTGACCTACGGGTATACAATCAAAAGGATTTGTTGATGGGTGTAGAGTGGAAATGGGGAGGAAACAGGTCCCTGCTCTACTTTTAACTAGGGTGAAGATGGGATTTAGGTCTTACAGATTATATCAGGTCATCATGTTCAATTGTTCTCTCTCTCAACCCATCTCTCTTGCCTCTAGGGTGAGCCATGAAGAAGTCAAGAAGTGGGCTGAATCCTTGGAAAACCTGATTACTCATGACTGTAAGTAGCCATTGCT
The DNA here is from genome assembly GCA_011680675.1 of Gymnobelideus leadbeateri. NCBI lineage: Eukaryota > Metazoa > Chordata > Mammalia > Diprotodontia > Petauridae > Gymnobelideus > Gymnobelideus leadbeateri. Next base: position 85,803 of record WOXC01011508.1, on the reverse strand, counting down.
CTCCATTCCTTATAATGAGGGGACAAGTATAATTCTCTTTTATAGATAATTCACAAAAACTCTTTACAATGGGAGTACTTTCATGTAACATATGGATTTTCCCAAATAAGAGGTCCATCCTTTGTATATGAAGATGGCACTAATAGCCTTTCATTTTGATCTAAGCAAGAATTAACAGAGTTGTCAGAAGAGGGATGGTTTGCTTTTTATGACAGTGAGTTGATCTTCACTGGAAGTGTTCAGACAAAGGCTAAGTGATTACACTGAAGGTCTGTCACAGAGAGGAGACACACACATGCACACACACACATATCAGTTCTAGAAGGTCAAACTGAATGACTTCTCAAGTCCCTTCCACTTCTGATTCTGAGTTGGCCTTATAGAGAATATAGGTATCCTATCAACACAAAAATGTTCATCACCTTTGTTAAGGAAATAGAAACCACCAGAGCCAAGGGTGTGTTAGTGAATGGAAATTCAGACTCCACTTAATAAGTCATGAGAAGGAAATGTACAAGTTTCTTTTCCCAAGATCAGACGGTTTTGACCACGCGCTTTGTGGAAGTACTAATATCTAGATGGTAGGACACGCTTAGCAAATGTGAGAACAAAGGTGAAATAAATGTACATGAAACCTCATTTCCTTGCAGATGGAGCCATGTGATTGGAGGATTCTTTGGAAGTCTTTTTTTTCCTCCTACAGATAGAAGTTTTTAATCTTCCAGAGGCTAGATCTTGTTCCTTTACTAGATTATCACATGACACTTGATAAACCAGGAATGTTTTTCTATTTCATGACTTTTCTTGTACAGTTTCAAAAGATTTTTTCTTTAAAAAAAAAAAAAGCCCTTAAAGACAGACCTAGTAAGGGATTAGGCAAAAATCCCACAACAACTAGCCCAGGAGCATCTGACCCTTTTTTCCATTACCCACAAAAGGAAGAACATCTGATGTATCAGCCCCAAGAGCAAAGACACCTAACCCCAAATGCTGCCAACTAATGACAATAACCTTGGAGGAATGTTTCCTTCACCGGCCTAGTCCTTCAGCTTTGTCTTAAACACAGTACCTCACAGGAAAAGTCCAACATAGCAAACAGAGGTTTGTACCCTATTTTGTTACAGGTGGCCTAGCTGCTTTCAAAGCTTTTCTGAAGTCTGAATACAGTGAGGAAAATATTGATTTCTGGGTCAGCTGTGAGGAGTATAAGAAGATCAAGTCACCCAGCAAACTCAACCCCAAGGCCAAGAAGATCTACAATGAATTCATCTCTGTCCAGGCAACAAAAGAGGTAAGTATCCATAGTGCAGTGCTGTATTGGAGAGGAGATGGGGGAAGGAAATGGGAGAAGAGAGATCTCAGTGATGTAGTGCTTTGTCTGTGCCTTTAGTTACAGAATAGAGGTAGCAAAAGTATATAGAATATGCAAATCCTGTTCCCTGCTTTCAGATCCTACTTTTTCTCGAAGCACACTTATCTTTTGCCCAAATTATCTGAGCTCTTAAGACAGTATTTTTCTATTTGATGGTGGTAGTAGTGAATGTGTGTTTCTCAACTAGATATCTGGGATTATTTCCCCTTATGAATCCTACAGGGTCATATGTCCTAACAGAATTCTTGACTCTTCTCCCCAAGGTGAACCTGGATTCCTGTACACGGGAGGAGACCAGCCGGAACATGCTGGAGCCTACAATAACCTGCTTTGATGAAGCACAGAAAAAAATCTTCAACCTCATGGAGAAGGATTCATACCGCCGTTTCCTCAAGTCTCGATTCTATCTTGACTTGGTCAACCAAGCCAGCAGCAGCTGCTGTGGATCAGAGAACCAGAAAGGAGCCAAGTCCACCTCTTTAGACTGTCCTTTGGTCTCTCAGTGTGCCTAAGTCCCAAGGGGAGGGAAAGGGGGGCACTTTCAAGACTCTCATCTGAAACCCACTAAGGCAAATTACTGACCTGTATTATTAAGCATCAGTGCTGTAAACAAGTAGTAGCCTAGTGTCCACATCATGGCCCCAATAGCACTTGCCATCTCAGCCACTGCAGGCATGTGCAATGGTTTATTCACCTGTAGATGTTGATTTCAGTGTTTCAATGTCTGTTTGTCCTGGTATTCATCAGGGCAGGAACCTCATCCAGGTCCTCTTTCCCTATATCCCCTTTAAGGTTGCCATCTGATTCTCTAAAATTCATTGTCAAGGCCTTAAGAGCTTTCCATCCAGCTCTTTGATCCAGGGCTAACTGCTCTACATTGTGTGGTATCCATATGTGCATATGTATGCTGTAAGTTAATGCTGTAGATTTTGTATGGGGGTGACCTATATTATATATGCAGACACAGCTCTAAGGGGAGACAAAAAAGGACCCTAGGTGCTCAGAACTACAGTGTGTGTGTGTGTGTGTGTGTGTGTGTGTGTGTGTGTGTGTTTGTCACAGGTGATCATTGTGCTTTTATCATGAATTTGAATGGAGAAAACCACAGCCACCTTTTCCCCTTTGCTAGGCAAGCTTAGAAAGAACCTTCAAGAAACTGCATGCTGAATTTATAATAAACTCCATGAAGATAGAGAATGAAATGATCTCTAACTTATCTTATTAGACAGAGCAAAAGGAAAGTATGAATGGTTGTTAGGGTCAGACTTAATGGCCCCTTAAAATGCTCTACTACTCCTTTGCTCATCCTGCAAAGCCCCATGTGATCATTTCTTTTAGCCGCTAGACAAGAAGCGATTTGTCCATCATTCTCTTTGCACAGGGCTTTATTAAGTACCCAGGTATTTTGTGGGTGCTTATTAAATGATGGAATTGGAGATAGAGATGGAGAAGTATTTGAACTAAGAGAAGAAAGGAAGCTTAGGTCTTTGCAGACCTACTTACGAAAAGCAACGTTTTGTCCAATCCAAATTCTGTTCAGTTATCAGCCCATAAGATCCAAGTGATGTTGCAGAATTCAAAATGCTCTTCCTCACCTCTGTCCAAGGTACTCTCAACCTTTTGTTTCTTTCTGCTGACAATGCACACTCAATGAAAAAGAATCTTAAAGCTGGGAGGAACATGTGCCCTCCCACCCCAGTCCCCTCAGTTTAGAGATGAGGAAAGTGAAGCTAGGAAGGATGCAGTGACTTACCCATTCAAATAAGAAAATATATGTGAAAGTGCTTTGTGAATTTCATTTCATTTATTATTATTCTAAATCGTTAATCTCATCCCCCAAGGTCCCTAAGCTAGTTCTTGCATACAATTGCTGTAGGTTTGGTTGCACCACTCAAGAAGGGAAAAAGTTTCAGTTTTATAAAGGAAAGGGAAAGTGGTCTGGGGCATCCCCAAATCCCCTGTATGCATTCTCTTTGGGAGTTTGGGCCCTTTGATTTCCCTCACTTCCATTCCCATGCACAACCTGCACACAAGGTCTGGCCCTGCCCTGCTGGGAACATGGCAGGATCTTGGTTCCCGAGGCAAGAAGAAAATTCCCACAGTTGGCAACTACTGTTTGGAATCTGCAGGCAGGCTGAATACTTGAAGACTTCTCATTTTTGTTATTTATGACTTCATTTTATATAATGTTTGTTATTGTTGTTATGTTTGCTAAGTGTAAGGCGTTTTATCAATTACTTTTAAATGGTTGGAGAGACTAATTTTATTCTCATTCTTCTGGAGCTGCCATTTTAAATGTGTAACCCTATTTACAGATATATGTATATACATACATATATATTTTTAAAAATCCTTTTCAAATATTCATATGCACAAGCTCACTTTTGGCTTATGAGTCACTCCCTCAGACTTCAAGATGGAGGCAAGAGAAGTTTATGATGTGCCTCTGTGTGTGTGTGTGTGTGTGTGTCCATCTAATACCATTTTGTATTAGAGAGACGGGTTCTTTCCATTGTATCCTCTTAGTCTCTCTGGAAGTCATATTCACACTTCTTTCCTGATTTCCCATTCCTGAAGGATGTTCTTTGGTCCCCCTTCTGTTTCTCACATCCTCGCTGCTCTGCTCCCTTCCCCCTCCTTACTCCACATTGGACTCCAGGACTAGAGTACCCAACCTACAGCTACTCTGGTTTATTGTGGTTATCTTGACCTATATTCTTGAGCTGGTACTTTGTAGGGGATAGAGATTGAGGGATACCCAGGATATTATCCAGAATGAGAAGTAAATTATTTTGTGTAAGCTTTTTGGAAGTGTGGCTTTCCTTTGTATTTTCCCTCAATTCCAGGCTCCATCTGGATCCATGAGCTTGATCCATGCAGAGACCACTCCTTCCAAACTGTGCATGTATTCCCTTGGTACCCTTTCTGTGCTGTTTGGCAAATACCATACAATTCAATGCTAATGCTTCCAGTGGGAAAAAGAACCCTGATATTTTATTAAGGATGAATAAATGCTTCATACAAAATGTCTGCTTATTGACATATTAATGAGCCATGATTGGGGATGGTGTGTCATAGAGTGGAAAACCCAGAGGGATGCAAACACTCAGCCACCCACCCTTTTCACCTTTTCATTCCATGCCAATATTGGCAAAAGAGAGCAGAAACTGAATCCCAATCCCTCCCACCCTTCAGCAGCCACTGAAGGCCAGGGGAATTGTGACTAAATATTTTATCAAATAGTTCATCTAGAGGTTTTCATTAGCTGCTCTTAATTTCCCAGAATATGAGTTCAAATTTCATACCTGAACCTCCTCCCCCCTATAATGTTGAGTGGGGATGGGGGCAGTGACAGGAAATGTTAGTGACAATTAGACAGAAAATGTATAGTGTTTGGAAATCCCCCCAAAAGTGTTTGGAACTACTCCTTTCTCCTTGTTGATCTTCTCTCAACAGTTGTACAATTATCAGGTCAGCAATTTGGAGTACCCCTCTCCTAAGTCAAGCGCCCTCACCATGGTCAATCCCTCCTTCCTCCTACTATACCTTTTACTGGAGTTTACTGGAACATCATAGACCAACCAAATGATGACTGATACATGTAGTTTTGGAAAATATGAGAGAGAAAGGGAGGAGGGATGTGCAAAAAAAGGAGAGATAGAGAGAGAGAGAAAGAGACAGAGAGAGACAAAGAGAGATAGAGACAGAGAGAATCAATTGATTAAAGGCTTACAATGGGCAGATGAGAGCAATTTGTTCCAATGGCCATGATGACAGCTGAAGCAGGCACCATGGAGGGCTGAGATCTTAGTCAGACATCACATTTGCTAAGGTCATCCAATATAACCCAGGCCATTGCCAGTTGCCTTGACTTTTCTCCTGCCATTGGACCGCAGTGACTCAGAAAGAGAGAGTAAGGCTGATTCTGTGCAACTCTGCCACACTTAAGTCTAATTCACCTGTGATATCATTGTTTCTCTTTGAAAAAGAAGGATGAACAACAATCACAATGTACTAGACACTTTCATAAGCATTGGGAACACAAATATTACAAAAAAATAAAGGCAGTTCCTGCCTTCAAGAAGCTTATATTCTACTAAAACAAGGCAAGACATAAAATGGAACAACAACAAAACAAACAAACAAACTGGTACTGATTCTAACTTGGGGCCAAGGTGGAAAAGTAACCCAGGTAGTCTGAGGCAGAGTCAGGTTAGAATCGAACAAGGCAGGCATGGACATTTTCCTCAAATGGGAGTTCCAGAGGAAAAACTTACAAATTGGAATAGGATATGCCATAAGGGTGGAGGTGTTACCACTGTAAGAAGGATTAGAGATCATTCAATGTAATCTTTTCTTCTTACATGAGGAAACTGAGGCTCAGAGGAACCAAATGTCTAAAGCCACACAGGCTATCAAGTCTTCTGACTCCAAATCCAGAGTTCTTTCTGTGATGCCAAATACTGTTTCCTACCTAAAGCATGAATATCTTCTGCAACCCTACCTCCCAGGGTTGCTGTGAATACTTTGTGAACTTCAAAGTTATATATATATATATATATATACATACACACATAGATATATATGGATATGGATATGGATATGGATATATGTACGTATGTATATGGGCAGCTAGGTGGTGAAGTGATAGAGCACTGGCCCCGGAATCAGAAGGACCTGAGTTCAAATCTGGCCTCTGACACTTGACACACAATTACTAGCTGAGTGACCTTGGCAAATGGCTTATCCCCAATTGCCTTGCCGTCCCTCCTCTAAAAACAAAGAAACAAAAACAAATAAAGTGCTATATAGTGAGGATAGCTCTTACTATTGTGATAGCTTCCATGGATTTAATCATATTTTCTATATAAATGACTCACAAATCTATGAATCTAATCTTCATCTCTCTTTTGCACTATAGATCCTGCATTTCCAGCTGCTTACTGGACATTTCAGCCTAGATGTCAGATATATATATCACTCTCAGTGTATCCAAGGCCAAATTCATTATCTTTCTATCTAAACCTAGTCTTCCTTCTAACTTCCCTGTTTTTGTCCAGGACACTATCATTCTTCCAGTTATCTAGTTTCATAACCAAGGAGTAAGCTCCAACTTTTTTTTTTCTTTTTGGAGGGGGGAAAGTAGGGCAATTGGGGTTAAGTGACTTGCCCAAGGTCACACGGGTAATTTTTGTGTTAAGTGTCTGAGGCTGAATTTGAACTCAGGTCCTCCTGACTCCAGGGCCAGTGCTCTATTCACTGTGCTACCTAGCTGCCCCCAGTTTTAACTTTAAAAAATATTTCCAATCACTTTGCAAGTCTTGTCATTTTCACCTCCTTAACATCTATTGCATTCATTCCTCTTCTCTCCATTCATAGCACAATCTCCCTCATTCAGGTTCTCACTCCACTTTCCTAGGGTATGGCAATAATCATGTAATGAATGTTCCAGCACCCAGTCCTCTCCAATCTACATTTTACACAGCTGCCAAAGTAGTATTCCTGAAGAACAGCTCTGTTTCACCCCCATGACAAGACATTTCTATGGCCTTCTGTTATCTGTAGAACAAAGCAAACAAACAAACAAACAAACTTCATTTGGTATTTGAAACCCATTGAGATCTGGCTCAGGAATATCTCTCCAGACTGATTGCATATGCCTTCTACATCCCAGGCAAAGTGGACTACTTGGTATTCCTCATACACAACATTAAATTTCCTTTATCTGTGGCTTGGCTATAATTCTAAGCACAGTGCCTGGCACATAGTAGGTGCTTAATAAACGTTTATTGATGGATTGATCTTATGTTTCACCTGCACCTCTAGGACCATCTAGTTCAAGTGTCAAGGGAAGGGAAGGAAGGGAAAAAAAAGAGAAAGGATAAAAAGGGAAATTAGTTTAAAAGAGAAGCCATCAAGGGAATTATGCTAAGTGTTGAGACAAAAAAAAAGGCCCTGCCCTCAAGGAATTTATAATCTAATAACTTTGATCCTGGAGATAATAGGGAACTATTGGAGTTCATTGAGTGGTGCGTGGGGGCGTGTGTGTATGTGTGTGTGTGTGTGTGTGTGTGTGTGTGTGTGTGTGTGTGTGTGTGTGTGTGTGTATGATCAGGCCATATATCATTTTGGTGACTAATATTGATTGCATTAGCCAGCTGGCCCAGTATAGCAGGCACTGATGATCAAGATCTTGGATGTGAATGGCAGACATTCAATGCACCATTCCATGGCACCATGATGCCAATTGACTGACCCTGCTGGCACCTGAACACACTGACAATGTGCTAGCAGAATCAGCATCCTAAGGATTTTGGAGGGCTAGAATATTCAGGTCTAATCTAAGATGCCAAAGTGTAATGGGGGTAAATGTGTAATTTTTACTTAGGCTCAAAAGAATCAAATTCACAAGTTTAATATAGAGAAGATTTGGAAAAAAAAGATTTGGCTCAAAATGGTATCATTTGGATGTCCCCAAAATGTCAATGCAATCTCATGCTACATTAAGAGAGCTCTGGCTCCTAGAGACAAGGAGATAATTGGCCGACTGTACTCTGTTCCAGTCAGACCATATCTGGAACACTATGTTGAATTCTGCATGTCACATTTTAGGAAGTATATTGGTAAGCTAGAATGCATCAAAGAGGGAAAGCAAATAAGGCGGTGAAGGGGATATGTTTTATGTAATGTATCAGCTGAAAGAACTTGGAGTGTTTAACCTGAAGAAGAAGAAGATACCCAATAGGGTCTTCATAGCTGTCTTCAAGAATTTGAAGGACTGTCATACAGTGGAGGGATTGGGTTTATTCTGCTAGAGCCCAGAGGGCAGATCCAGTAGCAATGGGTGGAAGTAGCAAAGTGGCAAATACAGACCTGAAGTCAGGAAACCTTCTTTGCAATTAGAGAGGAACTGCCTGCATTAGGGGATAATGGAGTCTTTCTCACTGGACGTCTTCTAACAAAGGCAAGATGACCACTTGTCATGTATGTGGGGTTTTTATTATTTATTTATTTTTTAATTTATGGAATAAAACAAGCATTTCCATAACACAGTATAATAAAAAAAAGATATTTGCATATGAAACTGCAAACCAATTATGTAAAATATACTATTCCTTTTAAATATATAGTAAAGTTATATAAATTTCTTCTTTTTCTTTTCCCCTCCTTTTTTTCTTCCCTTCCACCACCCCATCCTAGAGTTAGTTATCATTAGACACACACAGATGTAAAAACATTCTATACATATTCTTTTCATCAGTTCTTTCTCTGGATGCAGATAGCGTCTTCCTTCATATGTCCTTTGTTTAATGGGGATTCTTTTTCAGTAATAGCCTGGACTCTGTGGTCACAAAAGTCCCTCCAATGAGAAACTCTATGATTCGAATTCCCTGATTCTCACCCATGCTACACTTGTTTGACCTTTATACTTAGCTAAGCCAAGTTTGCTAAGAAATGACTTGTCTTGCTGTGGGAACCCTGTTTTCTATTGGTGGAAGACTGGATTAGGGTCCTTTATGCTACAATATTTCTTTTTTTTTCTTTTTCACGTTCCTGAAATTTGTCATTTTCCATATTCCCTGAATCAATAGAATTTTTTGTATGTGTCATCACCACCACCACTTCCCTTTCCCCATCCCTCCAAAAAAAAAAAAAAAACAACAAAAAAAACCCAAAAACCTGTTAGGTTAACTTTTAAGTTTATGTTGTTTCTTTATTGATGGAAATAGAGGTTCAAAGGGAGCCAGGGTCATACATTTACTGTGGAAACTGCACGCAGTCAAGCCTCAAAATGGAAACCGGAGGATTGCTCCAGGATCCGGTCACGTTGCTTCCAGTTTTCCCTTATGAAGATGTCCAGCTGTCATTGATGGCACTGGGGTTAAGTGGGAACAACTCCAAGCAAGGGTCTGGCCAAAACAACAGGATGTCCAAGTCATTGCTGAACGAGACTGTGGGAATCAGGGCTGACCTTAGAAAGCAGCTCTCTAGGGTTGACCTCAAGGGCATTACTTTGTCGGGGGAAAAAAAAGAAAAGTTTTGTATTTAGCTTCAAAATAAATAAATAAACAGATTTTGCTTGTAAAATTCCCAGCTTCTTCCCCTAAACCATCTGTCATTCTTTCTGGAGCCATTTTCTCTCAGGACAGTATATCCATGATATTTCCTCTCAACAATGCTGAAGGATTGGAACGACAAATTCTGTTGTGGCCATCTTCAATGTGGTGGCTACTCTTTGATGCTCACCTCTGACTGCCATATGCAAAGCACTCTGCCTTTGGGGATCCTCTTAAGGATGTCTCTTTGACATGCTCACTCAAACTCAACAAAATGTCACCCATTTATCTATCTGAATTTTCATAGGAACTTTGGAGAAAGAGATTTAAGTTGGATGATGGAGTAGAGGAATCAGACAGAGATTCAAATGAGTATACTTTCCTTACAATGACCTATCAAGCAGGAAGCACAGTAATCATTCTATTTGAGAGATGAGGAAATATAGGATCAGAGAATTCAAATGACTTAATAAGGTCCCTTCTCTGCGCATGGCTCAGTTTGTCAATGTCTTCCCTAAAATGTGCTGCTCAGAGTGGATCACAATACCCAGACTGGGATCTGACCAGGGCAGAGCCATCACCTTCTGTGCTCTGGACAGGGCAACTTTCCTCATGAATGCAATTTTTTTGGCTGCTCTGTCCATCTTTTGACTTATATTGATGTCACAACTCATACATCCATGCTGCTCCTTTGTTATTTATGTGGTTGATTTTTTTTTTAAACTCAAGGGGAAAATTTTACATGTATCCCTATTGAATTTCATTGCATTAAGTTTGATGCTCCAGTTTGTCTAGGGGAGAGATGGCATTGTGGTAAACAGTGGAAAAACACATTCAAAACCTACTCATTTCTACTCTCAAGAAGTTTATTTTCTAATGGAAACGGACAACATACAGAATGGGTTTAGAAAGCAGAGGAAGAGAGGTAAAAATGGGGGTTAGGTGGTAAAAGTGTGAGAGTCAGAGGAGGATTCAGGAGAGAAGAGAGCATGGATGGACTAGGAACTTTCTTCAATGGTAGTCCAATTGGAAGAGAGAACCACAGGGTCTGAGGCACCTCCAGGGTGAGAATGCTACTAGGGAGGAGAAAGGAAAAATCCAGAGAATCAAGAGTGGATCTAGGAGGAAAGTTTTGGTTTTCTGATTGTCATACAGCACGTTAACTACCCCTCTCAGACTACCTATATATCCCCAACAAATTTGATAAGCATTCAACCAATCCTTCTGAGATATTGCTAAAAATGTTAAATAATACAGGTTGAAGGACAGATTCCTGAGACTCCACTAAATACCATCCCCTAAATCAAGGATTCTTAATGTTGTGTGTGTGTGTGTGTGTGTGTGTGTGTGTGTGTATGTATGATGGATTCCTTCAGCAATCAGGTGAAATTTATGTCCCTCTTTTCAGAACGTTTTTAAATACACAAAATAAAATACAGATGATTTAAAAGGAAGTCAATTATATTGAAACACAGTGACATAATTATAATAAAAAAACCAAATGTACAGACCCGGATTAAGAACTCCTACTTTACGTTAACACTGATCTTTCAATCATTCACTATTTTGGGTTCATTAATTCAACCATACTCTGTCTGAATCTCCCTAACTGTAGAGTCATACTCTCCATCTTGTCTATAAGCATATTTTGTGGGAGATTTGTGAAATACCTTACTAAAATCTAGTAAAAACATGGTTACAACATCTCCATGATCTATCAGTGATAACTCCATTAAGAAAAGAAATAAGGTCAGTATGATGACTTATTCAATATATGTTAAATTCCAAATTTGATAAATAATAAAATAAATGTATATTAAAATTTATAACATTATATAAATATGTATGCTTTAAAGTTTTACAAAACACTTTCTTTACAACAGTTCTCTGAGATAAGTATTATTAGCCCCTTTTTACAGATTAGGAAAGTAAAGCAAGTCATTTATCGACGGTTACACAGTTAATAGTGGAAGAGTCAGGTATACAAACATAGGTTCTTTGGTACCAAGACCTTTACACTAATCCGTTTTAAAGGGGCTGACTCTTGGCAGTTCACTTGTCTGGGGCACATCAGCTTTAGTGTTCTAAGAAAAGCAGTGTTTGAATGTTCTCAGAGTGTAATTGCTGATTCACATATGACAGGCTAGAGAGGTGTCAATTATCACTTACTACACAGAAGGAAAAGAAGTGAAAAGGATATACTCTGTCATCTATTGTTAGAAGGAATGAATAAAATAAGAGAAAGAAGGAAGAAGAGAAGGAGAAAGTAAAGGAGAGAGAAGAGATATTTCTTTGCATTGCCCACTGTTTGAATGAGTGGAGATTAAAAAATATTGCCAAACCAGCAAGGTTGGAAAGGCTTTTTTTTTTTTTTGCCAAGAATAGGACATAGGTCTTTTCGTTTCCGAAAAGAGGGTCACACTACTTCAGCTGAAGGCATCATCTAAGTGTAAAGCTGACAGCGACAGATACTATAATTTCCATCAAGGATAACGTCTAGATGAGCAGAGGACGAGATTTTAGTCCAGCATGGCATGGATCAGGTCAGCTTAGCAATGGAAGCATTTCTTCACACAGAGGAAACCCCCATCAAACAACATTTTGGGGGGACATTTAGAGAATATTGATGTCAACAGTTCCAGAATTATAAATTTCATTTGCTATATATATTCCTTATACCTGTACCATTCTAACACTTGGTCTCCAAGTTTGTACCCATTCTCCCCATGGACATGACTTGGTGTGAGAGTGCGGTTCAAGTTTATGGTTGGAATATTATGTAAATGTGTGCTTGCTTTGCATTTTCATTAAATATGTTGTTTAGTGCCAATTAAATATCAGTGGATGATCTTTTAATGTGAAATAACCAAGTGACGGTTCATGGGACAATTAGGTGGCCCAGTGGATAGTCAAATCAGCAAGTATTTATTAATGCTATGTGCCAGGCAGCGTGTTAAATGTTGGGATATGTAGAAAGGCAAAAGATAGTCTTTGCTCTCAAGGAGCTTACAGTAGATTGAGGAAGACAACATGTAAACAAGCATGATACATACACAAGCTATTTATATATGTACATACATACATATACACATATATACATACATATACACATGTGTAAATATATACATTATATATGTATATAACTGGAGACGGTCAACAGAGTAAAGGCACAAGTATTAAGGGATAAAACACTGTACTTGGAATCAGGAAGATCTGAATTCAAACCCAACCCCAGACATTTATTAGCTGTATCATCCTCCATAAGTCACTTAACCTGTCTTCCTCAGTTTCCTCATCTGTAAAACCAGGATAATAAGCCTACCTCCCACTGCTGTTACAAGGATCAAATAAGATAATATTTGTAAAGTGTTTTGCAAACCTTAAAGTGTCATATAAATCATAATAATCATTACCATTATCATTTACAGTAGATAGTAGGAATAATCATCCACAAGGATGACCCTTAGGATACTTAAAGTAATGAGTATAGCAGCCTTCCTACTCTGGGAAAACCCCAAGTTATCAGCTTGGAGGCAAGTCAAAGGGAAACAAGCCACACACAGAGAAAGAAATGTGTCCCCAGAAGGGCAGAAGGTTGGTTGGGAGATATGCATTGCACCAAGATATGCACTGCATCAAGAAGGTACTGCACCTTCAAAAAAAAACGTGTGGGGGGGTGTAGCCAAGATGGCGGAGTAGAAACAGCACTTCCAAGGTGCTCTCTCCCACACCACTTCAAAATCATGTAAAAGGGGACTCTGAACAACTTCTGGAGCTCGAGCACTCACAGAACGACACAGAGAAGCTAACCTCCCACTGAAGACAGCCCAGCAGCCCTGCAGGGAGTGGCCAGTGCAGCACTCTGGGAGCTGACAGCAGAGTGCTCGGGGAGCCAAACCCAGGTCCGCATGAGTCGTGGTTTTAGCCCTAGGGCTGCTGGGCCAGCAGCCGGCCAGAGGGACCTCAGAACACCAGCAGCTGTGGTGATTCCAGAATTATCAACACAGACGTGCCTAGGACAAAGTGAGAGGTCAGTACCCTATGGACTTTGGGACCAGTATTTGGGGAAGGTGTCCACTTCCCCCCCTGGGGGGTAGAAGCCACTGAGGAGACACAGCACACTTGCCATTTTGAAGCTTCAGTGGCAGCTTCAGCTCCTGGCCTTCAAACTGTAGGGAGATTCAGCAATCAGTCTTAGGGGGTACTCTCTCTTGCTTTAAACTCCTTGGATCTGGACTGTAGTCTGGGGTGGAGGTCTTGGGATGGGTATCCAGTTTGCCAGAGCCTGTGGAGGCTTCACAGAGGACACCCAAACTAATACCTCTGGAAGTTGTGAAGACCCCAACATTTGGGATGGAAGCTCTCCTGTCTGGTGCAGAGTCCTACTGTGGCAACAAGCCCAAAAGTCAAGTAATTAAGTGGCAACATGCCTAGGCAAAGGAAACAAATTAAACAGAAAAATTCAACATTAGACTCCTATTTTGGGGGCAAAGAGGATCAAAGCATGGAACAGGAGGAGGACTGTGAGGTCAGAAATACTGCACCAAAAGCCCCAAAGGAAAATATGAGCAGGTTACAGGCCATAGAGGACCTTAAGAAGGATTTTAAAAACCAAATAAGAGAAGTGGAGGAAAAATTGGGAAGAGAAATGAGAAGGATGCAGGAAAAGTATGAAATGAGAGTCAACAGCCTGACTGAGGAAAACAACACCTTAAAAAATAGACTAACTCAAATGGCAAAGGAGGCTGAAAAGGGCAATGAGGAGAAGAGTGCCTTAAAAAGCCAAATTTGCCAGATGGAAAAAGAATCTCAAAAGCTCACTGAGGAGATTCATTCCTTCATAGTTAGATTGGAGCAAATGGAAGCTAGTGACTTTATGAGAAATCAAGATGCTATTAAACAGATCCAAACAAATGAAATAATAGAAGGCAATGTGAAATATCTCATGGGAAAACCACTGACCTGGAAAATAGATCCAGGAGATATAATTTAAAAATTATTGGACTACCTGAAAGCCATGATCAAGGAAAGAACCTAGAAATCACCCTTCAAGAAATTCTCAAGGAAAATTGCCCTGATGTTTTAGATCCAGAGGGCAAAATAGAGGTTTAAAGAATCCATAGATCACCTCCTGAAAAAGATCCCAAAAAGAAAACTCCCAGGAATATTATAGCCAGGTTCCAGAATTCCCAGATCAAGGAGAAAATACTACAAGCAGCCAAGAAGAAACAATTTCAATATTGTGGAAACACAATCAGAATAGCACAGGACCAGGCAGCTTCTACACTGAAGGATTGAAGATCATGGAATATGATATTCCAAAGGGCAAAAGAGCTGGGATTAAAACCAAGAATTACATACCCAGCAAAACTGAGTATTTTGCTTCAGGGGAAATATGGTCATTCAGTAGAATAGAGGACTTTCAAGCATTCAGAGCTGAATAGAAAATTTGACATTCAGACAAAAGAAGCAAGAGATGCCTGAGAAGGTAATCAGGGAAAAGAAATCAAAAGGAACTTACCAAAACTGAACTATTTACATTCCTACATGGAAAAACAATAATTGTGACTGAGGAAACCTTTCTCATTATGAAAATAATTGAAGAAGGGTATATGGTCATATGAATACATATGTGAATGTGTGTATATATGTTTACAGGTATACATGGATAGTGGGCACAGGTTGAATTTGGTGGGGAGGGATGATACCTAAGGGGTGAAATTATGAGGTGAGAGAGGAAAGTGGCAAGAGGAGATGGGGAGAGACAGGGTAAGGTAAACTATCTCATGTAGAAGAGGCAAGGGAAAGTGGTTTCAGGGGAGGAGAAGAACAGGGAGGTAAAAAGGCAAACCACATTCTCATTGAATTTGGCTCAGGGAGAGAATGACATACATACTAAATGGGATATCTCACCCTGCAGGAGAGTAGGGGGAAGGGGAATGAGAGGAGGGATGATGGAGGGGAGTGCATTCTGGGGGGAGGGGGGGTTGGAAGTACCCATTATTGAAGAGGGACAGGATCGAAGTAGGGAATGGACCAGGTGGGGGGGTGGAATGGGTGGGAAGGAAATATAAGCAGTCTTTTACAATATATCTACTATGGTAATGTTTTGCATAGCTATACATGTACAACACATATTGAATTGCTTATCTTCCCAGAGGGAGTGGGTGATAAGGGAAGAAGGGAATGGATCTGGAATTTGAAGTTTTAAAATTAAATGTTTTAAATATATATATGTACTATTATTAATACTATTTTGCATGTAATTGGGAGATAAGATGTGCAGGCATTGGGACACAGAGATTCACCTTGCCCTAATGGTAAAGTCAAAGGGGGTATGGGAGAAGATATGGGAGAGAGCAGATTGGATGAGGGGATATCTTGTGGGACTGCTATTCTGGGGTGGTGGGTAGGGGGAAAATGGGCAAAAAATTGTAACTCAAAATTTGGCAGAAATGAATGATGTAAACCAGAAGTTAATAAAGCATTTGTTTAAAAAAGTGTGTAAATTGCTTTGTGGACCTGTCACTATATAAAGGGTGTCCCCCTCCCCCTTCTCCTCCTCCTCCTTCTCCTTATCATCATCATCATCATCATCATCATCTTCATCCTCATCCTCATCCCTTGCTGCCTTGTGATTCTTGCTTTACTTTCAGAATGCTTACAAACCAATGCCTAAAATATTGATCTCTAGAATTGTGCCAAGAAATGAAGACAAATTCGTTGGCTTATAGTTTAAAGGATACAACTTGAGATGCTTACAGTTTAGGAGTGGGAATCAAGATTATTATCAGCCCCTTCTCTGGGAAAATATTTATGGAAACAGCCTGGGAAATTAAATCATGCAAAAGGGTGGAACATCCTTCTGAACCAATAATGTCAAGAAGATTTATGGGATAGGATGGGGAGAAAGTTAGAAGGGAACTCATTCCCTCCTCTATATCTTTCTGCTCATGTTGATTCTCTCTGCTTGGGTTCTGTTCCTTTTCTCTCTCCATCGATCATGAAATGATAGTGTCTCAGAATCAGAAGGAACCTTGGAATCCCTCTAATGTCCATCTCATATATATGGAATATATATATATATATTATATATATATATATATATACACATATATGTGTATATACATTCCTTTTATAACATCCTTGTTTAGTGTTCACCCTCTGTTTGAAAGTCTCCATGATGAGAAGACTCAGTCAATCTGTTCCTCTTTGGGACAGCCTTGATTGTTCAGAAGTTTTTCCTTATATGTAACCGATTTTTCTCTCTTGTTCCTAGTCATTCCTTCTTCTGCTCTTTAGTCCAAGCTGAAGAAGGCTAATGCTATTTGATATGCAACCCCTCAAATATTTTAAGGACATGATATCATGTTTTCTTATTCAGAGAAATGTCCTCAGTTCTGTCAACAGCTCCTCATATAGCTTAGTCTCAAGTTCCTTTGCCATCTTCATTTACATTTGTGTCCCCTAGCTTGCAGGTT
Organism: Gymnobelideus leadbeateri; assembly: GCA_011680675.1. Lineage (NCBI taxonomy): Eukaryota > Metazoa > Chordata > Mammalia > Diprotodontia > Petauridae > Gymnobelideus > Gymnobelideus leadbeateri. The sequence goes on along the minus strand of WOXC01011508.1, from coordinate 68,893 downwards.
CCTGATAATATGATGCTGAGAGTTGGATGTCATATTAATGTGTTCTGACAAAGGTAAAAGACAGCACAACTATCATCTCCTCACTCATTCTGGACACTATGAAGAACTCTCTCAGTGAGATCTTGTTCATAGTTCATGGCTTGGCTCATTTCCCAAATGCTACCTTTAAGCCTCTGGTGATCCCTTTAGCCTCTCCTGACATTTGAACCTAAATTGTTAGAGCTAGAAAGTACCTCTGCATCCATCTAGGCCAGCCACTCAATCTTTCTTGTTCCTGAATTCTTTCAACACTTGAATCTGTTACAGGGGTGTGTTGGCAAATTTTTAACAACTGGTACTTCAGAGCAACCGGGCAGCTAGGTGGTGCAGTGCATAGATTGTCAGGCTTGGAGTCAGGAAGACTCTTCATGAGTTCAAATCCAGCCTCAGACATGAACTATCTGTTTGACCCTGGGCAAGTCACTTATCCTTGTTTGCCCATTTCCTCATGTATAAAATGAATTAGAGAAGGAAATGGCAAACCACCCCAGTATCTTTACCAAGAAAACCCCAATGGGGTCACAAAGAGTTGGACACGACTAAGAACAGCTGAAAAATAGCAACACTCTAGGAAAAAATGCATATGACATATTTTAAAGTTCATTCTGTATTATTAACATGTTCTCTATCACTTTCTTAAGTCTAGACTATCAGCAAAACAATGAATCAAGCCCAAACTTATAGCATTTGCTGATTTATGAGTTGTAAATGCTTACACTGAAATTTTAAATAATTGGTTCTCATGAGCTGTTTGAGCTAGTTCCAGCACATGCTTGAGTTTGTACCACACAATTTATTAATTAGCTAAATAATGTGTGGTCAACTAAATCATGTATGGTCCTTTAATGCATTTCTGTTTCTTATTTCCCCTGTTAGACTATAAACCCCTCGAAGGCAGGTATTACATCTTCCATTCCTTCTATAACTTTCAATATGAAGGACAAACTCAAAATTCAACAAGACATTGAGGAGCAGTGGGTGCTCTGATAATACTTATTGAGTAGACTGTGGAATCTGGTAATATGAGAGTGTCATTATACATGCCTTTATCTATGCAGATACCCTGTTATCCAGGGTATGGTGCAGGGAAATCTCACAACTACAGAATTCTGAGTTCATAATTCTGAACAGGGTCTAGAGAAAAATATCATATAGGAGGGAAAATGCTGACTCTGGATTCAGATTCTACCTCCAGCATTTACTACCTGTGGGAGCTTGGGCAAGTCTCTTAAAGTAACTCTTTGAATCTCAATTTCTTCATCTTCAAAAAAAGAGGATTGGACTAGATGTCCTCTTGAGCCCCTTCCAGATCTAGGTCAATGATCCTGTTAGCTTATTTTTTTTCCTTTCCTCCACCGCATTAAGCTTGAAGTCTTAACACATATCTAGTGCTCAATGAATACATGTTGGGTAGATGAATAAAGAAACACATGGTGTGGTAATTTAGTTACAAACGGATGCTGGGGGAAGGGAATTTTCCTGAAAGTTGGGAAAATTAGAGAAACAAAAATGTACAAGTTAGAAAGTGAATAAAGATAATATATTTGAATAAGAAATATTATGGGAAGGAAAGTATAAGACAGTCATTTGCTGTTTAAACAAGCCCACTGACTTCCCAATTAAACAAACACATTAAAAAGACCAAACAGTGGATTGAGATTACTGGGGTTGCTGGGATTGCCTAATTACTGCAGAATGGTCTGCAAAGACCACAGACCATTAGGAAAAAACTGTCCCAATTAAAAGAAAAAAACAAAGCAGGTGAAAGAATCTCCCATGCTTTCAAATTCTCCTTTCTTAGTAGTCTAAAAATTGTGCAAGCTCTGGGCTTTGGATTTTCATGAACTGGATTCAATATTGGAGACCTCCTTATAAAATCATACCTCTTTAGGTCATATCTAGCTCATATACACAGTAGCTAAATAAAAGGGTACCTGACTCCTGTGTAAGCTTGCAAGGTGACAATGAATATTAGGCACAGGAAGGGAAGTCTTTATTTCAACCCATCAAAAAAATTAGAATGCATATAAAGGTTTCAAAGTAGAACTATGAGTCCTACCTTTTCTCCAGGGCCTCTACCTAGTCCCTAAGACTCATATACTACCCTCTCATTTGGACTTTGCTTAGAAGCAAAATGAACTTGTGGTTTCTAGAAATGTTATTCTTTTCCCATCACACTTGAACAGTCAAGGAAACTCACGATAATAGTAGTGTGAGAAGTCCATGTATTTTACTCTCCCGTGGCATGACATTTGTCCCTTTCTGATATTCTAGCTCTGGGGGCAAATATATATGATCCTTTTCTCCAAGGAGGATGCTGTTGCTCACAGACCTCCATTCTCTCTTCAGGATGATGGAAACTGGGACTTTCAAAATTGGGATTTCTATAAAGATAATCCCAAATCTGACATAGCTCAGGAAATCTCCTTGCTCTGCCCAGGGGAGTAGGAGTAGCAGGTGGTACTCCCACCACTTGGCCATAACCACCATCTGTCAGGCTGAGACGTTGCACCTCTGTCTCTCCAAATCTGAGGTGCAGGACCTCAGCTCAGACTGCATGGGTGGGAGCATCTGCCCCTACACTCCATAGGACCTAAATCTGCTATTAGCTTTGCTGCTCTCTGATCTGTCCTCTGAAAACAACAGCATGATATTAAATATTGCCGAAGTTGTGTGTGTAGCCCTCAGCTGAAGCACTGGCTTTTAGGAGGTGATGTAACACCATGGAAAAACCAAATTAGACTTTTAATGACTGGGAACCAATTTTGACTCCAACCTCTGACACTTCCTACCTGCACGACCTTCAACAAGTCACTTCTCTAAGGCTTAGTCCTCATCTATTAAATGGGGATAATAATGCTTCCATTACCCACTTCTTAACAGGTAAGTAATATAACTCAATAAACACTTACTAAGTACCTAAAAAGGTTAAGGCATTATGTTAATATCTAAAGACACAAATAAAATAGTCCCTGCCCTTGAGGAGCTTACCTTCTACTGAGAGATAGAATTAATACACAAGTAACTAAAATATGAGTAGGGATAGGGCAATAGAGAAGGACTTACAAAGGACATGAAGAGGGAGCATATTCTATAGATGGGGGATAGTTAGTTTGAATTAACAGAGAGAGGAAATGGAATATGGAGCCTGGAGAATAGGTAAGTAACTCAGTTTGACTAGGCTTAGAGTTGTGAATGGAAATCAGATGAAATAAGGTTGGAAATATAGGCTCTAGTCATATTCTAGAGGACATTACATGCCAAGCTAAGTTTTGTTTTTTTTTTATCATTTGTCATATGGATAGCAGAGAACCACCAAATATTATTGAATAAGAGAGCAATATAGCCACATCTGTGGCCCAGGAAGATCATGTTGCCAGCTTTGTGGAAGAATGACTAGAAGCAGAGTCAAATTAAGAAATGGCTCATGTGAGAGATGCTGGAAGCCTCAACTATGATGGTGATGAGAATAGAGAAGATCATGGGTATGATATACATGGCGAAGGAAGGATCAATTTGATTTGGAAACTGATTGAATAAGGTGGGGGCAAGGGGTAAGGGAAGCACTGGATTCCAAGTCCTTTCTAGATATCATCTCATTTGATCTCTATGTTGTTCAGTCTTTTCAGTTGTGTCTGACTCTCTGTGATCCCATTTGGCATATTCTTGGCAAAGATACTGGAGTGGTTGACCAATTCCTCCTCCAGTTCATTTTACAGATGAAACAAATAGGGTTAAGTGACTTGTCCAGGGTTCTGCAGCTAATGTCTAAGACTGAATTTGAATTCAGTGGTACCCTCAAGAAAAACAGCAAAGTATAGAGAATGGACGAGTTAAAGGGAAGGAAAATGAATTCTCTCTTGGATATTTTTGAGCTTCACATGTTTATGGAACGTGAAGAATGAGCTACCCAATAGTTAGTTGGCATGTGACTAGAGTTCTGGAGAGGTACTAGAGCTAGAGATATAAATTTGGAAGTCATTTGCATAGAGATGATAGTTGAACTCCTGGGAAATGATAAGTTCTCAAGAAGGAATGTAGAAAGAAAAGGCCCATAATAGAGTCCCATGGGACAAATATAATAGGGGAGGGAATAGTAAAAGATCTATAGCAAGGGAGACTAAGAAGGAGTGGTCATAAATGAAGCAAGAAGACCAGGAAAGTGAAAGTATGGGGGAGGTATTGACATTATCAAAACCTGGAAAGAAGTTGATGAAGCTAAGGAAACCAAATTTCACATGAGATCATTGATAACCTTGAATTAAGGAGTCTCATTGAGAAGCCACAAGGGTTTGGAAAGTGAATGGGTGATGAGAAAGGAGAGGTAACAAGGGTAGGCAGGTGTCACTAAGAATTTGACTTTGCCTGTGAAATGAAAAGAGTTATAGAATGACCACTTGAAGGGTCAAAGTGAAGGTTAAGAAGAAGATTTTTAAGGGCCACTAGATTGGGAGAGAGTGAAAAACAAGAGAAATAGAGGGAATAACCAAAAGGAAATGTTCCTGGAATGGTGGAGAAAGGATAGATTAAGGGGACAGGTCAAAGATGTGGTCTTCTCAAAAAGAAGAATCACTTCTTTCTCAGAGACATAAATAAAGGTGAAAATAGGTAAGGATAAAGGGGTTTAATATGTGTGGAGTAGAGCAGAAGGGGAAACCTAGAGTAGATGGCCTCTATTTTTTCAATAAACTAGGAGGCTATATGATCTACTAAGGGAAGGGAGCAAGGTTTTAAGAGACTGTAAGTTCCTTGAGCATAGGGGTTCCAGCCTACCCTTCTTTATGTTCTTCATTGTACCTCACACAAAGTAGGTACCCAACATATATGTGCCAAAGTGGGTTTGCTGCTTTCTGGAATTATCTATGCATCAGAAGAAGAGAGAAAAAACTTTTTTTAAAGTGCTGACATTAATGTTGGGCTCACATCCCAATACTCTTTTTAAGAACAGACTTGACAAATATTTGCAGGGTGTAGGAAAAGTGCTTTATCAACCCCATTGCTTAAGTCAACAGGCTTTACTGAAATGAAGCACTGATGCTGAGCTGGTCCAGCTGTGGCTGCCTTCTCTTGATAAACACTGGGCTACCATGAGTAAGAAGTCAGCTGAACTGAACTTACAAGTGCCCAATCATTTCCAAATAGCATCTTCTTTCTGTCCCTTCCCAAATGAATTTGATCCCATAATACACACTGAAGAACACTAAATGAAGAAAGATGGTAAGAGCTAAAAAACAGCCCTCAGAGATCATTTAATTTGGAAGTGTCAGACATGAGGTCTCTGACTGGCTACAGCCTCTGACACGCTCCAGTGTGACCTGAACCAAATTAAAATGTAACTGGGGAATATTTTTAAAAATGAATAAAAATACAATAGATAAAATTATGTTTTAAAATAAGTAAACACGTATCCTGAAGGGATCTCAAGATTGGATTAGTGGTTTCTATTTCAATTTGAATTTGACATTCCTGGTCCAGTTCATCCTCATCATTTTACAGACGAGGAAATGCGCCCCCCCCCCCAATTAATTCATGGCTTTGGCTTTCTAGTGTCATGTTCCTTCCCATATATCATGCTTCCGTTTTATAAAAGCTCCTTTACAATCCAGGATCCCGAAGGCCTGAATTTACCACTGCTGGAGTCTGGGATAGCCTAGGGTGCAATAATCTCTTTGGTTCTAAGTTCCATTGGCCAGTGTTGGGTCTGCAGTGACCACAGAATGGGAGAGTGCTGTCATGTTTAAGGAATAGGAGGGAGGTGGAAGAAAGAAAGAAGAAAGAGAAAAGAAGCGAGAAAATAGGAGACAATAAGGGAAGAGGCATGGAATTTCAGAGTTGGAGGAGATTTCAGAGGCATTCTAGTCCAACCTGGTCTACAAGACCCCGCAAAAAGGGCCATCCAAGAAAAAAAGAAGGGGACCAGTGGAAGGGGACAAGGGACAACCTCAATCATGTGGTTCTTTCTGCATGCCAAGTGTTTTCCAGAAATTAACTTATTTGATCTCATCATTGTTGTTCAATCTTTTCAGCCATGTCTGACTCTATGATCCCAATTAAGGTTTTCTTAGCAAAGATACTAGAGTGTTTTGCCATTTCCTTCTCCAGCTCATTTGACAGATGAAGCAAACAGGGTTAATTGACTTCCCCAGGGTAGCACAGCCAATGTCGAAGGCTGAATTTGAATTCAGGTCTTCCTGACTCCAGGCCTGGTGCTTGCTGTGCCACCTAGATGCCCCATTTGATCCCTACTCTGTGACATAGCATAAATATTACTCTCTCCATTTTTTCAAAGACACTAAATTATTAGCTCAAGGTAATACACCTAGGAGTTATGAAGGGAGAGCTTCCTAGGTTACACACGTATGTGGAGCTCCGAATTTAACATGACCATATTAAATGAACAAAAATCAGATTGTAAGTACTATATTTTCTTCAAAGATGCCAGACCTAGGGAGGAAGCTGTTTATTTTTCAGGTAAACATATGACTGAGAAAGCAAAATCTAACACTTCAGGTGAATATGGTGAAAGGAAACTTGGGGAAAAGGAAGGGAAGGAGGTAAAAAGAAAAAGAATAATGAGACAATATATTAAAATGTCTGAAAAGCAGATAAAGTGGTTCTTGGAGGAGACATTAGATTATTGAGCATCTAAATAATTAACAAAACAGTAAAAGAGCATTAAAGAGCTGAATATGGGATTTCAAAAATTAGAAAATCAATCAATAAATAAGCCCCCAAAGAGTATAAAGGAGGAAATGTTGAAAATTAGAGGAAGAAGTATATTATACATTTTCTTTCTTTTTTTTTTTAAGCAATTGGGGTTAAGTAACTTGCTCAAGGTTACACGGCCAGTCATTATTTGTGTGTGGGTGCTCATTTTCTGAGGCTGGATCCGATCTCAGATCATCCCAACTCCAAGGCCAGAGCTGTTACTCACTGCACCACCTAGCCGCCCCAACATTTTCTTTTAAATAGATGACTAATAAAACTAAAAACTGTTCCTTGAAAAAAACTAAGAAAATCAAAATCCATTTACCTAACCTTATTAATAAGAGGGAAGAAAATGATATTGGTATAATAAAAATATGAATCACAACAGAGAAGGCAAAAGGAACGATTAGATCCACTATAAGCTGTGTTCCCACAAATTGGGAATTTACAAGAAATGGTGATTAACCTACAAAAATACAAAATAGTTAAATGAAAATAATACCAGCTAAAGACTGCATTACTCTGGAGGAAGAAAATCTGTCTTCAAGATTGAACTTTCTCAGATACTTGCTTTCTGTGTTACCTGGAGTAAGAGATTTAATCTTACTGGGTTACAGTTTCTTAATCTATAAAATTGGGAGGATGGACTAGATGGTTTAGTGGATAGTGTCCTAGGCCTGGAGTCAAGAAGACCTGAATTCAGATCTGTGCTCTGACACTTTCTAGCTGTGTGCTTCTGGGGAAGTCACTTAACCCTGTTTGCCTCAGTTTCCTCATTTGTAAAATGAATTAAACAAGGAAATGGCAAACCACTCCAAATCACTTTGCCAGGAAAATCCCAGATGGAGTCACAAAGAGTCAAACAACTGAAAAATCACTGAACAAAATAACACTATATAGTACCTGATGGATCTGGAAATATCTTTCATCTTGGGATGTATGAACTTAGGAACCAGCTATAAAGAATCTATAAACGGGAAACAAACAAACAAACAAACAAAAACCTCTGGGTGGATTTACTAGGTTGGTCAAAAACTTCTGAGAACTTATTTTATAAAAACTGGAGTGAACAAAAACAGGAGATATTTTCTCATTGCTTGAGGAAACTTGGTGCAACCCTGTGAGGTTTAGGGAAAATAGCAAGCTGATTGAAAACTTGAGGGTGTCTGGCAGCTTAGCAATGGAAGCCATCCAACCAAGCCTCTGAAAAGAAGGTGCTAGAGGAAGAGGAGATGAGGAACCCTGGCCCTGGTCCCTGTCTCTTCCCTCCCTTGACTGGAGGAATATCTTGTGAACTTCAGAGGATTTTGTACTTTCCATTAGCATCCTACTCCTATCAAGGTCCTCAGAATAGTTGGCATATCACCCACATTGGGAGCCAAGGGTAAACCAGGAACACGGGGAAAGGCAACTTCAAGGTTCTACAAGGATCTTAGCAGGAAAGTTACGACATGCCTAGGGGGAATCATTCTTTAGACTTCAGTGAAAGGATTCCAGGAACCGTTTTATCTGACAAGAAAATGCTGGGGAAAATGGAAAGCAGTTTGGCAGAAATCTGGTTTACAACAACATCTTACCTCATGCACAAGCTCAAAATGGACTTGCCGTAAATATTAAAGTTTATACATAAAATAATCAGAAGAGGATCAGATCAGATGCCTTTCCTAACTGTAGCCAAGTGGAGAAATCTTATCATGACTAAAAAAGAAGGGAAGTTATTGATTGGAAAAAATCTTTGCATTCATTATCCTTAATATTTTTAATAGTTCCACATAATAACACATGCATAACCTATATCATATTGTTTACCATCGGAGGGAGTAGAATTCAAAACTCAAAAATAAATAAAAATGTTAAAAACATTTAAAATATGTATCTTTAACAATTACTATCAATAATAATTATATTTAATAACAAACTTTAATAATAATAATGACTCTTTTCAATAGTCCAAAATACAAGCTATGAAGGCAACGCAAATAAATAAGGGCAAAAGCTATTCCCTAATGTGTAAGGATAAGAACAAATATTCCCCTTCCACAAATGTGAACTAATAACCAACACAGGAAAGACTGCTCTAAATCCCTATTAAGAAGAGGATTTAAAAAAAAAAAATCTCAGTTTCTACCTTATATCCAGCAAATTGTTCAAGACAACAAAAAATGGGCATTGTCCAAATTAGAGTGACTGTGGATGGATAGGCCCACTTGTACTCTGTTGCTTGTTCTATAAAATTGGTTGAATGGTTCTGGGAAGTAATTTGGAATTATGCTAAGAAAATGGTTACAATTTCCCTGCCCTTTGACTTACGGATCAAACTGTTAGGTATAGAAGTCAGTGGGAAAAAGAAATGTCCCATAATACACCAAAATATTTACAGTAACATTTTTTTTTGCCACACCAAAGAACTGAAAACAAAGCAGATGCCAATTTTTGGGGAATGAACAAGGAAATTTTTTTTCTAGCACAAGGCGTCCCAAAAGTCTTAGTGCATTTTAAGCTTAAAACAGCACCAAGATTGTGGTACAACCAGCCCCTGAATATAGATGAATTACTCCCCTTAAGAACATCCACCACTGGGATCTCCATGACCATCCTCCCTGAAAACTTATTTCCACTGTCTTCATACTTCTTTCCCCTCCCAGATAACTCCCGTATTCAGAAATCACACATTCCTTTCCTTTCCATCGTTCTTCCTGGAAGTCTATCAAATGTCAGTGAGTCACTGCCAAGCAGTTAGAACAGATTGATGCTCCTGCCAAGTATGTGCCACCCAGACGGTTCCTTGGATCCTTCTTGTCATGGTAAATCTTTGATATAATGTTCATGCTGGAAGGGATTTTAGAGATCTTGTGTTGCAACCTTCCCATTTAAGAAATGAGGAAGGGGTCCAGAGAGGGAAAGTAAGAGAATGTTGTCTTAGAAACTAGAGTCAGTTAATCTCAAGGTAAGGTGACAAGCATTTATTAGGCTTTTACTCTGCACTAGGCACCATTGACTTCACATTTGATATACACTGGCTGGGTTCCGTGCTGGGGCCATCTAATTAGTACAGGGTTAGCAAAAGTAATCATTTTAGATAGAAAGCTAGTTTCTTCTCTCTCCTTCCTTTCATAGCCAAGATCCTGTGTTGGAGAGGAGGCTTGTTGATTAGTTATGGAGTCATTCAAAAGGCCAGCCATCTTCAGTCACTCTTTCTGCTTCAATACTCTTGGTCTCATTAGGTGACTCCTTTGCTCCTGGCAACTGGCGAAGGGACTAAAGTCAATGGCTTTGTAAATCTAAAAGGCCTGGAGCATGTTTTAGAATGCTGATATTCCAGAATCAAAGTTTGTAGTTAGTACAGTGTTGATGCCCCAAAGAACAAGGAGTTTTTAGGATTGTAGCCCAAGGATACCTAAGACGAGAACACAACTGGTAGAGATGCTGCCTTTTGTCATGAATTTCATTAAACCAGTGCTATGTGGGAACTGAGTTAAGTCTGCAGCCTATTCTCCCCAGAAACTGAGGTAATACAGGGAAGATTATGCCTTTGAACTGTGGGGAAATATGTGTATGACTGATCTCGATATATTGGTAAAGCAAATATCCCTTTGTAAAAAGCTCATTGGCTAAGTGGAATTGGGGGGGAAATGCCCCCCTAATAATGGGGGAAACACAGCTGATGAGACAATGACAGTAGAGAAAAGAAACACACCTGCAAATTTCTCATGGTGGCCTAAAGCTCTAAGGAGTAGGTATAGTGGCGCAGAAGGCTCTAGGAGAGTGAGTTAGAACATAGCTGCTTATACTTGGATTGGATTGAATTGGATTAGAAGTCACCAGATGATCCGCAAAAGCTTCCTTTCCCTTTGAGCTATTGTCCTTGGATCGTTTCTTTTTCTCTCTGCAGCCCCCAAATGAGGGTGCCTGTCTTGGTTCTTGCTTTGAGTTAAAAAAAAAGCCTTGATAGGGTTCTGGTGGATTGCCACAGGACATGATGAATGAATAATAGGGTAAAAAGCCTTTATTGAGTACTTACTATGTGTCAAAAGCTGGAACATGAGTACAAATGCAGAGACAGATCTACTAAATTACATCCTGATAAGGTGGACAGCATAGACAGGAGAGTGGAGGTATAGGAAAGTTGTTTTAGTCTGGAAAGTCATAGCAGTGTTGAACAGAATAATTGGGCAGTTCATCTACATGGCTTTTTGAGAGGCATTGGTTGTGTTAAGTTGACTATAGTTCTCAGAGCAAGAGGTAGAAAGGTGGCAGTATTATGTGAAAGGCAACAAGGAGGGAAAAGGTAGCAGGCATTTCTGGTCCCAGAGAGTACAGTTAAGTGGTTTAGCTATATGCTCTCCAGTGGTCCACTTTGGAGGGTGGAGTAGGAGTCACAAAGTGAAAAATGTCAAGGGTATAGTATAGAGGCTAGGAACTGAAATGCACTACTGCTCATATTTATTGAATAAAGATATTGGCTAGGCTGTTGGTGCTCAATGCTAAATATGAAGTAAAGAAGAACTGAGTTCAAATCTTACCCTGAACATTTACTAGCTTTATGACCCTAGACAAATCACTTAACCTCTTTTGGTCTAAGTTTCCTCATCTGTAAAATGTTGATAATAATACCTGAACTACCAGTTTTATAGGAATGCTGTAAGGAAAGATTTTTTTCAACTTTTACATGCTATATAAACGTAAATTGTTACATATACCAGGTTTCTGTGCAAATTCTAGGCACATTTTTATTTTAAATCTGATCCCATGCTAAATGGGGGAAAATAGGATGCAGAACAAATTTAGAGCTCTCTCCACCCCTTCCTCCCCCACTGTTCCTCCTGCGTAGTTGTTTCATGGATATATTTTCAGTCTCCAAATCCAAAGGCAAAATAAAGATATTTCAGAGGAAAACAGCAAAAACAGAGGTAGTTGAGGGTAAGGAAAGCTGTTCCTGCATACTCCCTCTATAGGCCAAGCTAAGAAATATTATTTGGGGATGTTGTAGAGTCATATCATTTTAGACTTGGAAGGACCTTGATGATAATCTAGCCAAACCCCCTTCTCTTACAGATAAAGAAAATGAGGTCCAGAGAGACCTACCCAAATACATGCAGTCAGTGGCAAAAAGAGACCTAGAAGCCCCAGGCCAAAGTGTTGTGGCTGACTTCTTTGGGGGCAATATATTTGGAAGCTCAGGAGAGAGACTGGGACTAGGTATACAAAATACATACATATATTGTACACACACATATATGTGTGTAATTAAATATGTGTGATAATTAAATTCATAGGCATTTATAAATTCACTGAGAAAGAATAGGGAAGGAAGTTCCAGGACAGAGTCCTCTAAGTAGGGGTACAATATGGATGAAGATCCAACAAAAGAGACTTAGCAGGACTTCTCACCCAGATAGGGAGAGAAACAAGAGATGGCAGTGCCACAAAAGTCAAGAGAGGAGAGAGTCAAATGCATCTGAGAGCTCAAGAAAGAAGAAGACTGAGAAAAAATGATCAGATCTGGAAATTAAGAGATTCCTCATAAATTTAGAGAGAACAGTTTTAATTTAGTGCTGAAATTGAAGCCAGATGACAAAGGATTGAGGAGGGAGAGGAGAGGAGGTAGAGGCAATAAGTGTAGACAATTCTTTCTAGGAACTTGATGAGAAAGGGAGGGTAACTTGAGGCGATGATTAATGAAGAAATTTTAAGAATGGGGGAGATTTGGGTATGTTTGAAGATAGGAGAGAAAGAACTAAGAGACAGTAAGAGGGTAAAAATTATAGAGGCAGGGGATAATTGAAGGAGGCAACTGCTTGAGACGATGCATACATACATATATACATATATATATATACATACACACAGACACATACATAATACATATCTGTGTGTGTGTATATATATATATATATATATATAGAGAGAGAGAGAGAGAGAGAGAGAGAGAGAGAGAGACAGAGAGAGACAGAGAGAGAGAGAGAGAGACAGAGAGAGAGAGAGACAGAGAGAGAGAGAGACAGAGAGAGAGACAGAGAGACAGAGAGAGAGACAGAGAGAGAGAGAGAGAGACAGAGACAGAGAGACAGAGACAGAGAGACAGAGACAGAGAGACAGAGACAGAGAGACAGATGGATACAGACAGAGAGACAGAGACAGACAGAGAGGAGAGAATGTGTTCAAGGGCACATGTAGAAAAATTGTTGGACTTAGAAGGACTATTGCTTTAGTAGAGACTGGAGAAAGGAAGAAAGCGAGCAGGGGTGACATTAAAGGGATTAGACAATCTATTGAGAACACAAACTACATAGCCTTAATTGCTGAATGGGTGTTGCCTCAGTCAAACTGAGACCTATAAAGACCTTAGCTTAACCATTGCATCCTGGGCCATCTCCAGTTGTCCTGGTCATGTTATGATGCTCTTCGAGAATGAAGGGCAAACAATAACAGCAACAACAAACAATAATATGTATTGAATTTATGAGAGAAAGCTAGAATATATGTGAAGACATCCTTAACACATACATGACTTAATATAAAAATCACTGAACATCTAGTCAGAAGGCTTGGGTTTGAGTCCAAGCTCAGTCATTTACTAGCCCTTGTGTTCATATATTTTGAGCCATCTAGTTCAATACTCTCAGTTTACAGATGAAGCCCAAAGAAGTTAAGCGATTTGCATCAATTGATTGGTTGACCAAGGTTATAAAGAAAATCAGTGTTATCGATGGGATGTGAACCCAGATCTTCTGATTTCTGAGTCAGAGTCCTTTCTTTAATCTTCTACCTTTTCCCCCTATAAACATGGATTATATTATATGCACTCTGTCCTACGTAGGTTTATTTGGGGGATCACATTAAAATATATGTAAACATAAAGTGCTATATAAATATTATTTCAGTCGGTCAATAAATATTTATTAAGCACCTACTATGTTCCAGGAACTGTGATAAGCACTGAGAATACAAAAAAGGTAGTTCCTGCCCTTACAAAGTTTGTAATCTAAAGCTTAAAACTTAATTTCAAGGAGACAATGTCCTTCCAAATATAATTATATAAGTAATCATGCTTCACAATTTTTAATATAGTATTTAAATGTTATCATCACTGTCATGCTGGTACTCCTCATCATTATTCCATAAATCATCCTTGGTGCCAGGATGGTGGGTGGAAATTTGTATGTTCACATAAAACACTGGGGTTCAGATAGGATACTGGAATGTTGTCCTAGGCAGAATTCATTGTGTTCAACTTTTCAGGGCTGATGAATATCATTTTGTTGGCATATAAATGCTTCGAGAATCAGTGTATTAGAAGTTGCTTGGTCATAATGGGTTTCTTCCTGCATACTCAGTGGCCCTTGGATCCAAATAATCTCTCCAAGAGGTAGATTTTCTTCTAAGAATTCTCTACTAAACTTCCTTCCTTCTTTACTGACCTTGCATTAAGTGTTTTGGCTTAACAAGGGATGAGGTGGGAAGAGGGGAATCAATCTCTTTCCTTTTAATTTCTCCAGGAAGCTGATTATATTCATATTTTGTTAGAGGATTTGAACATTTTTTAAAAGGACCACCCCAATCCCCACCCACAATGGTACCTGCTAAAGAGTCATACACTTGAGAGGTCAAACTTTGATTCACTTAACCTCTTTGTCTCCCAAGATGTATCTATGAAGAGGTCCTGAATGTAGCCACCAAACTGTAAAATCCTTGAGGGGTAAGATTGTCTTATTTCATCTCTCTATCCACAGCCTTGTGCATATTATTTCATCTATAGGGTGCTTAATAAATGTTGCCAACTTGTTTGTTGGATTGGAGTTATTGCTAATCGCCTAGGCTCATCACTTGGTGGCTTCTGTGCATGCCTACAAGTACAAGGGAAGAAAGCAGAGCCAGGTGGAATGCCCTTTGCTTCCAAGTTTTCCATGAGTATTCTCAAGTTGGCTGCCTTGGAAAGAGGCCTTGCCAAAAGGGCTGTGTCTGTCCTCACCATTTCCCAATAGACTGAGTGTACATATACTGTGCAGAGGGCTGAAACCAGATTGGATCCCACTAATAACAACACAGGCTTTTAAGGAACTCAGATCCATTGAGAGCCTAAAAAGCATGATCCCCCTTAACTCTTAAATGATTGCATAGAAACACATTTTCATCCATTTCATACTTGAATTGCCCTAACAGTAATTCTAGCATCCTTCTAGATTATGGACAGGGCTTGAGGAAATAAAGGAGGTGGATTGTTTTCTCTTTTCTTTTCTTTCTGTGTTCTCTCTTTCTCATGCCCACCCCAACTTTAGTCTTTGTGGTAGGGGGAGGAGAAAGAAAGAAGTTTAAGAAAAAAGAGAACTATAGAATTTTAGAGTCAGAAGAGACCCAAGAAATGATCTAGTCCCACTCCCTTTTTTTAGAGATAGATGAGCTGAAGTCCAGAAATGAAAATCAACTTCTTTGAGGTCATAGAGATAGTAAATGGCACTCTAGACTAGGGTTATGAACCTGGAAAAGTACTGCCTTTCCCCTAACTCACTGGATGAGAAAGAACATCCTTTAATAAGCGTCTAAAGATTTCTTCCTTTTGGTATTCAAGCATCCTTCATTGCCTTCTGAAAATAGCCTCTTGTGTCCCCTTAGAGATTTCAATTCAAAACTCTTTAAGTTACTTGACCAAGGTTGCACAGTTAGTAATAGAGTCAGATTCATAATTTACCAAGACTTTTGTCTCCTGAGTGACTTTAAAAAACAATACACCTTGCTTCCTGTCAAAATAATAAAACAGAAAATAATAAAATTTTGGTGTTTATATATACTATAGTGGTATATATGCTATATACCACTATATATAGTATATGGTATCTTATTAAATAATAAATTGTCAAATACATTTTTAAAATAAACCAAATCAATCCAATAAAATTTGGCAAGTCATTTAACTTCTCTGGTTCTCAGTTTCCATTTTCATAGAATTATAGGACAGAATAGTGAATTTATCATAGGATCACATGATTAAGAGTTGAGGTCACCTTAGTCATTGTCTAGTCCAACCCTTTTATAGATAAGGAAACCAAGGCCCAGAGAAGGTAAGTAAGTTATGCCAAGGTCACATTAATAGTGATTGACAGAAGTGGGATTCAAGTACCAAGTCTTGTGATTCCATATCCCGTGGTCTTTCCACTATATTACAATAATCTTCCTTGAAACCTCTAATTGTATTATTCTCCACATGTTCTACCTATCCCTTATTTCCTGTTGAGGTTCATTTTTTGTGAATAGTATTCTATTTTTTCCCAATTACATATAAAGATAGTTTTCAATATTCATTTTATAATATTTGAGTCCCAAAATTTTCTCCCTTCTTTCCCTTCCCCAAGACAGAAAGCAATCTGATATAGGTTATACATTTGCAATAATATTAAACATATTTCCACATTAGTCATGCTGTAAAAGTAGGAACAGAACAAAAGGGAAAAACCATAAAAAGTCAAAATAGCATGATTGAATCTGCATTCAGACTTCATAGTTCTTCCTCTGGATGTGGATAGCATTTTTATCATGAATCTTGGAATTATCTTGGATCATTGTATTCCTAAGAAGGGCTAAGTCCATCACATTTGATCATTGCACATTGTTGCTGTAACTGTGCAGTGTTCTCCTGGTTCTGCTCGCTTAACTCAATATCAGTTCATGTAAACCTTTCCAGGTTTTGCTGGCATCCTCCTGCTTATAATTTCTTATAGCACAATAGTGTTCTATTACATTCATATGCCACAACTTTTTCAGCCATTCCCTAAGTGAAGGGTGTCCCCTCAATTTCTAATTTTTTGCCACTACCAAAAGAGTTGCTATAAACATTTTTGTACATGTTAAGTCCTCCCTTTTTACGATCTCTTTGGCATACAGAACTAGTAGTGGTATTGCTGGATCAATGGGTACATACAGTTTGATTGCCTTTTGGGCATAGTTCCAAATTGCTCTCCAGAACTGTTGGATCAATTCACAACTCCTCCAACAATGCATTAGTGTTTCAATTTTCCCACATCTTCTCCAACACTTATCATTTTCCTTTTCTGTCATATTAGCCAGTCTTATAGGTGTAAAGTGGTACTTAAGAGTTGTTTTAATTTGCATTTCTCTAATCAATAGTGATTTAGAGAATTTTGTTTCATATGACTATAGATAGCTTTAATTTCTTCATCAGAAAACTCCTTCTATATATTCTTTGACCATTTATCCATTAGGGAATGTCTTGTAATCTTATACATTTAACTCAGTTCTCTATGTATTTCAGAAATGAGGTCTTTATCAGAAACATTTGCGATAAAAATTGCCTCCCAGCTGTCTGGTTTCCTTCTTATCTTGGTTACATTGGTTTTGTTTGTGCAGAACCTTTTTTAAATCTAATGTAATCAAAATTATCCATTTTGCATTTTGTGGTGCTCTCTATCTCTTATTTGGTCATAAATTCTTCCCTTCTCCATAGATCTGACAGTTGAACTATTCCTTGCTCTCCTAATTTGCTTATGATATTACTCCTTATAAATCATGTACCCATTTTGACCTTATTTTAGTATACTGTGTGAAATGTCTGCCTCTGCCTAGTTTCTATCATACTATTTTCCAGTTTTCTCAGCAGTTTTTTTCAAATAGTGAGTTGTCATCCCAGAAGCTGGGGTACTTGTGTTTATCAAACAGTAGATTACTATAGTTATTATTTTTTTAAAAGAAAAAGATCATTTAGTTTGCTTCCTTCAGGATTCAGGCTCAGTTCTTTCTAGTTATATCTCTGGATGGCGCATTTCTCACTTTCTTGAGTCTTTCGGGATTGACTTATATCACTGCATTGCTGAAAAGAGTCCAGTCTGTCATAGTTGGTCATCACAGATATGATATGTCTGTGACTGTATACAAATTTCTTCTGATTCTACTCTTCTTGATCAGCATCAGTTTGTATAAGTCTCTCCAGGTAATTATGAAATCCGTCACCTCCTCGTTTCTTATAGCACAATAATATTCCACTACATTCATATACCCAACTTGTTTAGCCATTCCCCAATTGATGGGCACCCCTGATTACTATAGTTATTTACTATGGTGTCTTATGTGCCTCCCTGTTGAGCTTCTAACCTGCCTTTTACAACTGATGCAAATGTTTCTTCTTTCAGTAAATCTCTGATTATCTCAATTAAGAATACCTTCTCCTTCCTCGCCCAATACTTCAAATAGAACATTTTAAAGATTCTTCAATTCATTTAGGACATATTATTTTCTATAAGAGTTTATTGTGTATTTATCATGTTCCCTTACCAAGACTTTGAGCAGTTATTAACACTAAGAGGATAATTACTGTGTTGTCTAAAGTTTGTAATTCCCTCAGCATCTAGCAGAGCACTATTCATACAATCAAAGCTCAAATATTTGTTGACTGAATGAATGAGTGCCTTAAATTCCTCCCCTTCAAGCTATGTCTCTTTGAATCTTCAGCCCAGCTGCCTCCTTCTCTCTAAAGCCTTCCCTGACCTACCTAATTGCCAGTGTTGTTACTTTCATTTCAAATGAACTTTTTGGGGTTGGGGAAGGCAATCAGAGTTAAGGGACTTGCCGAGGTTCATATTGCTGGTAAGTATCTGGGTCTAGATTTGAATTCAGGTCCTCCTGACTCCAGGTGCAGTGCTCTATACACTGTGCTACCCACATTATCTTTGCCACCAAATCACATATAGCTGCTCCCAAATTATCTTTAATTGCCTTTTCTGCTTACATGTAGTACACCCCTCCCCCCAGGAGAATGTGAACACCTTGACATCAGATGTTATTTTATTCATTTTTGCTTTTGCGTTTTTACACCTAATACTAGGTATTTGAGAAATGTTTGCTGAATGAATGAGAAGGAGCATACCAGTCTCCCAGCTTTGCCGAATATAGAACAAAACAAACAAAAACAAAAATTCTCCTGTCCTGGGGCATAGTCACACTGCTAGACCAAGCAGGCTACCTTCCTCATATCCTCTTCCATATTCTTTACTCACTTCTTAACCACTAGTCAGCTGGCCTCAGTCTCTACCAGTTGGCTGAAACAGCAATTGTAAGGCTACCAACTATAACCTAAACAAATAAAAAACTAATGGCTAAATTGTTATTATTATAAATCCAATGACTTTTTTCGCCCAATTCTCATTTTTCTTGACCTCTCTGAACCTTTTGTCACCATCTCTCCTTGGATTCTCTCTTCTCTATTGGCTTCTATTAACTCTTGGTTCTCCCCCTTCTCAGTCTCCTGATGCAAACCCACCCCTCTAGGAGGTAGAGTGGCCTGAGTCAAGAAAATCCGAATTAAAATCCAATTTCAGATACTAACTGTGTGACCTTGGGCAAGTCATTTAACATCTCTCTTTCTCAGTTTTTTCCACTCTAAATTGAATGATAATGATACCTACCTCCCAGCATTGTTGTGAGGATCAAATGAAATCATATATGTAAAGCACGTAGCACAATGCCTGGCACATAGTTAAATACTTATTTCCTTCCTTTCCTTGCCTTTTCCAAAGGTGCCCATTTGCTTCAAAGGATCTTTATTTTCCTCATAGTTTTATCTCCTCCAAAGCCTTCCTTGATTTCCCTATTTGTTAGCACTCACTCCCTTATCTTATATTTATTTATCTATGTACATGTCATATCTACCAAGAGAGTGGAAGCTCCTTGAGGACTGGAATGGTTTTTCACTTTTGATATTTTGATATTAGGTTTTTTTTTTTTGTTTTGTTTTTTGCTTTTTTTTTGGAGGGCAATGGGGGTTAAGTAACTTGCCCAAGGTCACATGGCTAGGTTTTTGTTTCTGTGTGTGTGTTAAGTGTCTGAGGACGGAACCAAACTCAGGTCCTTCTGACTCCAAGGCTGACACTCTACTCACTGCGCCACCTAGCCCCCCTTGATATTAGTTTTTGACGGTGCCTAGCCATGTTTTCCCCATAAGAGTTACTTTAAAAATGTATGTTGCTGAAGAGGAAGTCTTTATGATATGAAAAATGGGACCAGGGGCCTTGAGATTTTTGAGTTGGTTTTGTTTCTACTGAATATGCCTCATCCTCTGCAGCCCATTGCCTCCAACTGTAGGACAGGTAAATGAATAAATGTGCCCTCTTCTCTTCAGCTCCTCTCTGTAGCACAAAGGGACTAAGTATAAGTGTGCTTTCACTTCACACAGGCTAAAAATACAGGCTCTTTTGCCCTCCTGTATATCCTTAGTTATTCAGGGGTGTTTTGGCTGGTAAGATTTGGTGAAATGAGGACCAAATAATCCCTGAAGATTATTAATCCCTTTTAGAGGGATAAAGTAGAGCTTCAAAGTCTCCAGAAGTGAAATAGAAATGGAATTAGGATGCAAAACTCCTCTTTCTGCCCATAATAAATAACATTCACTTAATTGGTTTCTTCTTCTTCTTCTTTTTTTTTAATAGTAAGTAAATTGTCCCTTGGATGTGTTGGTGAACACTGTCTGATGGATGACTGACCTATTTATCCACTGAAGGGAACACAGCTTGGGGGGCAGAGTCCAAGTAAACTTAATTGACAATTACCTATGAGGAAAAGGAAAGAAAGGATCCTGTAAGCTGATGTAAATTGGAGAGGTGCTACGAGTCTTTGTCTGCCCCCTGAGATCTCCTCCACTGGACTGGCCTCATGTCTGGCCAATTAGGCTATAAATTCTCACTAAAATGTATTATTTTGGGTTAGACAATCAAAAGTCAGGAGGTGAGGTGTCTAAAAGCCATGATTAAGATGTTTACCTATCAGCCAAGAGAATAGGGATGCAGGAAAAGCGCTCATGAATTATAAAAGCTACAGAAGACTTCATAGATAATAGATATAGAGCTGGAAATCAGTCAGTTAATAAGCATTTATAAATTGCTTACTAGGACCTTAGAGGGAATTGGGTCCAACTCCTACATTTCAGAGATGGAGGAACCAGAAAGGAATGACTTGCCTATCCTTCTGGCCTCTTCCTACCTGAAGGTCAGGTAACCTTCAGGAAATGAAGGTAATATGTCCACCCTCTTCCAGCTTTCTCAAGAATTCTTTGGAGTACGGTAGTGTCAAGCTAGGTTGTCGGTTTAAGCCTTCACCACCTGTAGTCCTCCAATTGCTGTTATCCTTCATACATGAAGAGGACCAAAATGCCATCATGAAGTTGGGGTCAGGTAAAGTGTGTTCAACTGTGGCTAACCAGAGCAATCCGAGTTTGATTAGGCACAAATAGCCCACTTTAACATTTCCTCCAATTAAAGGGGTCCAAGCACCCCAATTTAATAGTTAGATTTGCTTTTACAAAGGAATATTTACTTCAAAGGTTTAACAAAAACAAATATAAGTTTTCCTCTACACCCTGGGGAGTATAATTCCCATTAGGTCCCCCTGAGTCTGAGGGAGGATTCACAGCCTAACTCAATTTCTAAATGACATCAGTTCCATTAAATTCCAAGTCCAAAGCGTCTCAATGGACTTACAGCCTTGGGCCCTGACTTCTCTGGTCTCCCCTGATGGACTGACTTGGAATCTTGGACTCTAAGGATTATCACAGCTTGAGATCCCTAATCAACACCATGCTTTCTATATCTAGAACTGAAAAAAAAAAGACAAGTAAAATGAGACTATAACCCAAGCCAGCATGCTTCTCAAGTCTACATGGCCTAAGGGAAAGGAGAAGGTGGTCCTGCCCTGCCCAACTCAGTGCATGGCATCTGTGCTGTGAGTAAACAAGGCCTTCACCCCTGGACTCTACTGGAAAGAGAGAATTGTTATGCCTCAGTAATAGATTTAAAGATGCAGGCAGTTTTGGCTACATAGCCAGAAAGAGCCTGTTTCCAACAACATAGATGGCCAAAGTAGAATGTTTTCTCCCAGAGGAAAATCCCTATTGTCTCCCGTGGAAGTGCTCCCATCTTAGGTCAGCCATTCCCATTTAATGATTTATGAATCCCTTGAGAGTTCATGATGATGGTTCCAAGGAGTCTGTGCCAACTTTTTAATGGCACATTGAGCAACAAACAATTGTCAAATTATGTTTTATATATATATATATATATATATATATATATATACACACACACACACACACACACACACACACACGTGTATGTGCATTTCCTTTGTGACAAGCACATGAATATTTAAAGCATTGAATGTTAATTTATTCAGTGATTTGAAACTGTCATAGTCATGAGCAAAATGATTTTGGAGTTTGTACAAGAATTTCATCAAACTCTGGGCACTTCTAAGTACAGTATTTTATTATACTTTCTTAACTCATCATCAAATTATTTCCAAAAGTGTTACAAAAGTTCAACATTTTAGTGCAAAGTGATCCCCAACACATAGCCTGATGTGTGTGAGGACTCTCATACATGTTCTGGGCACTAAACCAGAGTAGTTCCTCTGTTTCTTCTCTGTCTCCCTGTAATTGGATCTTATTAGCTGTGTGATCCCATAATCAAGATGTTATGAACATTTGAAGTCTTGCAAACCCCAGGGTATTTGAAAATAGTGCTGAAAACTGTGTGTCATGTCATCTTAAACCCATCATGGAACATGGCAAACATTCTGCGGAAAATAAACTTAGGGTGCTTTTCACTGAAGTGATAAGATTGTTTTTCAGTTTAAATGAATCGTCCACTTATATTATTCTGTCTGGTGGATTTTCAAATGATCTGGTTGGCAGCAACTCTGTCATTCAGTAGACTTACTGTGAGAAAGCTGCTGGCATGTCAATGGTAGAAGAAAAGAGAGTCATATCTGAAAAGATTTTTTAAAACAAAAATTAATTGAGAAATAAACATTGCTAAAAAAAAACAAAGCAATACTTGGAAATGAACTTTAAGTACCTATTTTCTTTGGCCTCAGGACTTGGATTGCACTATACTATCGTCTATTATATGTACAATAGTACTGCGTCTAAAATAACTTTAAATTAAAAATACTTTATAGCTAAAAAGTGCTATATCTGAGGCTTCAAAGAGTCATAATCTTTTTTGCTGGTGAAGGGTCTTACCTTGATGTTGATGGCTGCTGACTGATCAAGACACTGGTTGCTGATGGTTGAGATGACTGTGGCAATTTCTTAAAATGAGACAATAGTGAAATTCACTGCCTCAATAGACTCTTCCTTTCATGAAAGATTTCTCTGTAGCACACAATGCTGCTTGATGGTCTTTTAGCAAGAGTAGAACTTATTTCAAAATTGGAGTTAATCCTCTCAAACCCTGTCACTGCTTTGGCAATGAAGTTTATGTAATATTCTTCAGTTTTGTTGTGTCTCAGGGAATAGGGGGGCCATCTCAGTCATCCTGATCTATATCTGGCCACTGGACCCAGATGGCTCAAGAAGAGAAAGTGAGGGTGGTGACCTTGCACAGTTCTGCCTCACTTAAATCCAATTAATTCACTTTCGTGTCATGGCAGCATCTTTCTGATGTCATGGTCCTCTTCAAGAATGAAGGACAAACAAAATAACAACAACAAGGAATAGGAAGGAGAATTTGAGATGCATGGAGGGCTGGTCTGAGCCCTTCCTCAAAATGGAGTTTTTGGAAAGAAAGCACCAATGACAGGATTATAGACACTTTTCTTGATTGTCCTTTTGAAGTTTTTTAGTTTTTGAGTGTCCTTCTTAAAGTGTGGTATTCTGAGTAAAATATAATGTAAGGAAGTTACTGACTGATAAACCCTTAGTTTACAAATAACCCAACATAGAAATATCTGTGTGTGACAAAGGGCTCTCCAACTACTGACATATCTTTTTTTTATTTCAGACATTTCCTGCTATTGATGTCCCTCACTCAGTTCCACGATCCTAGATCTCTTCTCTGTCATGGCTACAGGAGTCACCTTGCTAGACCCCAGACCATTCATATGCTATAGTAGCCCTTTTCCTATTTTGCTGAGGAAGCTTCTCAATCATCTGAGACTTCCTAGGTTTCACCCTCTGCCTCTTGCCAGACCCAGTTAGAGCCCAGAGTAGTCCAAGACTCAGTGGGACTCAAGGGCCAGACCTTAGAAAAACGTAATTCTCAAAGAATTTATAGGGTCTGGGATTCTAGGGACTTTTACAGCACTGAATTTGGAGTCAGTATATTCTATTATGTCCTTTAAACAAACCATTTTCCTCATCTGTAAAATAAAAATACTTACCTACCTCACAGAGCTCGTGAGCTGAAGAAGTATGAAGCAGTTTTCTCAGGGCTTAGTTTCCAGGTTCAGACCTAGACCAATTTAAGTAAATTTGTCTTTAGTGTTCCCACTACAAGTTTTCTCACCTTGTTCCCTCCCATAATTCTAAGGTCTCAAATTCTTCCCTTTCTGGTCTTTCAAGAATAGTTTCAGATGAATGCTTTCACACTCAGGGTTAGGTATTTTGTGTTACTTTCCCCAGGATTCTTTAGAATTTAAGAGAGCGCCTCAGAGAAGACAAAGATGAACAAAATGGCATCAATCACCAAGAGGGTAAAATTTCAGAAATCAAGGGAGAGAAGCATTTTCTGCTTCCCTGATAACAGAACAATCAGGGAAAACGGAATTCTCATAATGAAATGCAAGTCACAACTTCAATTGCTAAATAAAGAATGTGTCAGAATAAGTGTTCAGAAAAAGGGGAAGCAAAGCAAAGCAAAGGGGAAACCAAATCCCCATGCAAATAGGCTCATTACACCCTCTCCACTGCAGGAGAGGTCCTTCCTAAATGGCTCTTTTCTAAGTAGTTCTGGGAATTCCTCTTGATAGGGGGCCTGAGTATTTGGGAACACAGTGTTGGTGTAGACGGACTAACAATAGATTTGATTTAGAAGATATAAGTTGAAATTCAGATTTTGCCACTTGGGTAAGTCAGCCTCTCTGGGCCTCAGTTTCCTTCTCTGTAAAATAAGTAGGTTAAATTAGATGACTTGTGAGTTATAAATCTAGGATCCTATTTTTTTTTTTATTTTTCTCAAAGGTAAGTTCACTTCATTAGCTCATTGAAAGAATTGTTACTTTTCTCTGGAGGTTAAATGCAGCATGAAAAAACATTTTCCAATGGTTCCCTCATTAGAAATGGATGGCAAATGACTCATCAATGGAGGCAAATATAAGTCAATTTGTTGGGCTGTAGGGATTAGCTATCTAAGCCAGAGCTAAATCTTCCTCCAAGGGCTCAGAATTGTTTTGTCTCCCTTTACCCATCTTTTTCTGCTCCCACAAAGGAAAACCCATAGCACTAGACTATGAACTTGTCTTATTCGTGTTTATGGCTCCCAAAGTCATTAACAGTGCTTCGCACCTAAATATTGGTTGGATAAATGAGTTAATGCTTTAGATGAGAGTTCATAGGTAAAAGCAGAACCTCTCAGGGAAACGACCAGATCAGTCTACCCAAATGCAAAGATTAATCAGGACTATTGAAAGCCAATTGGTGTGTGTGTGTGTGTGTGTGTGTGTGTGTGTGTGTGTGTGTGTGTGTGTATTGTATTTATGTATGTATTTGGGTTGTGGTTGCCATGTATGCTACAGCTTCCTAGAGCCACATGTAAGAGTTAGATGAAGGTGGACACCAAAGGTATCTAAGCAGCCCTAAAAAGCACTAGCCTATGCAAGCCCTCACACCGGAGGTGCTAGTCCTCCCTGAACACCTTATATACCTTACACACACACACACACACACACACACACACACACACACACACACACACACACACTCTCTCTCTCTCTCTCTCTCTCTCTGTTCCCCAATTGATAAATGGTCAAAGGATATGAACAAGCAGTTTTCAAAGTAATCAAAATTGTCTATAGTCATATGAAAAAATAATCTAAATCAATATTGATTAAAGAAATACCAACTAAAATAACTCTAAGATATCAACCTACACCTATCAGATTGACTAATATGACAGAAAGGGAAAATGATAAATGTTGGAGGGGATGTAGGAAAATTGAAACACGAATGCATTGTCAGTGGAATTGTAAAATGATTTAACGATCCTTAAGAGCAATTTGGGACTATGCCCAAAGGACTATAAAACCATGCATACTCTTTGACCCAGGAATAGCACTATTAGGTCTGCATCTCAAAGAGATAAAAACAAAAAGGGGAAGGATCTATAAGTACAAAAATGTTTATAGCAACTCTTTTAGTGGTGGCAAAGAATTGGAAACTGAGGGAATGCCTATCAATTGAAGAATGACTGAGTAAATTGTAGTATATGATTGTAATGTAATTTGTGCTATAAGAAATGATGGTCAGGATACTCTCAGAAAAATATGCAGAGATTTGCATGAACTAATTCCAAGTGAAATGAACAGAACCAGGAGAACATTATAACAGCAAGATTGTACACAGATCAACTGTGAATGACTTACCTATTATCAGCAATGCAGATCCAAGACAGTTCTGTAGGATGTATGATGAAAAATGCTATCCATCTCCAGAGAAAGAAATGATGGAGACTGAATACAAATTGAAGCATATTTTAAACTTTATTTTTAGTCTATATTTTTTTCAATATATGACTAATATGGAAGTATGTTTTACATGACTGCATATGTATAACCAATATCAAATTGCTTGCCTTTTCAATGAATGGGGCAGAGGAAAAATGGAGGGAGAGAATTTAGAATTCAAAGTAAAAAATGTTAATAATTGTTTTCACATGGAATTGTAGGGAAAATAAATTATTAAATACACACATTTTTTAAAAGAAAGAAAAAAAAAATTCTGAAAGATGAGATTCCTGAGGAAGAATACATGAACACATTAATCTTTCTAGGATTCTCTAGATTTTGAAAGAACCCTGTACCCCACCTCCCAACCCCCCAGAGAGAGGACAAAATTAAACATAATGAAATAATTCACTAAGATAGCAACATTTAAGTAATCAAGGAAGAGAAACTTTATCTACTTCTCTGAAAATGGAACAATCAGAAGAAATGAAATGCATGTAGTGAAATATAATTCCTCCTCAGGAGGGATACAGGATTGCCCTCAGGTTGGCATGAATTTGGAAAAGGAAAAGGTTTTATATATATGAGGAAGACCTGGAGCAGCTTCATATATAGCAGGAACTAGAGAATAAAAAGCATGAACTTGGAGGAAAGCATCAAGAATTCATGCCTTGTTGCTATATGCTAGGCACCTGCCCAAGTACCTGGCATATAGGATAAAAGGGTCTAATAAATGTTTATTGATTAATTGAATGTGAGAGCCATGAGGGCTGATGAATGATTGGAGCCAGCAGCAAAGGAAATGTGAGAGATCAGTTGCATAGCATGGCCTAGACGTAATGTGTCGTTTCTATAGCCATAGAGAAAAGGATTCAGTGTTCATCAGTCTCACCTTGACCAGAAGAAAAGGAACTCAAGAGAGAGAGAGATGATATCTTACCCTATGCACCAATTGCTACAGTGAGTCTGAACAGCCTATGTCTTCTCCTATTATGGGAAGAGGAAGCAGAGGCATCAAAGGTAAATTTAAATATCACTTCCTTAGAGGTCTGAAATATGGCATTCATTTTGTGATTCCTATCTGATTCTTGTTATTATGCCTTTATTTAACGTCTCTTGCTTAATAAATGTTTTGCTCTGTGCTTAATAAATGTTTTGAATTTTTGGAGTCATGGGCTTTCTGTATGATCTGGTATAAGGGCTGTCTGGTGGCTGTTCAAGTTAAGGTTTTTATATAGCTAATAATCCTAAACTTCACAATGAATCTGAGAAATAGAAAAGGAGTTCAGAGTTGCAAGAAACCTATGGTGACAGAGTGCTAAGAGACAACCATAAAATGCATTAAAAGGTCTTTGAGTAATGTAGCTTTCAAACATGACATTTGTTGGCTTTGAAATATAAAAGATCTAATTCCCACTCTGGAGTGTTTCCAAAAAAAATAAAATAAAATAACATCGTTGCTTTTCCTTTAGTTCAAGTTCAAGTCAATAGTGCTATTGTTTATGAATGATCCTACAGGGGTCTAATAATGTCCTGGATGCAGGAGAGGTCCTAAGGTTTAGCCTTAACATGTGACCTTGGACAGGTCATTTCATTTTGCATTCAAGTGAAAAGTGTGGGGATTAGATCAGTGATTCTTAAACTGTTTGGGCTCATGATCCCTTTAGGCATTATACAAACAGGCATACACCTATCTATCTATCTATGTATATATACACACATATGTATATATACATAGAGAGAGAGAGAGAGAGAGAGAGAGAGAGAGAGAGAGAGAGAGAGAGGGGGAGGAAGGGAGGGAGGGAGGGAGGGAGACCCAGAGCTGTTGTTTATGTGGAGCATATCTATTGATATTTACCATGTTAGAAGTTAAAAAGTCAACATTTTTATGAAACTACTTTTGACCTTAGAGGTCTTAGAGGACTTAGAGGACCCCCAGGAGCCCCCAGAACACTCTTGGAGAGCTGCTATTAATATAGCTCTTTAATCATCTAATAATGATGCTCTTTAAGGTCCATTCCAGCTCTGTGATTAGTTGGCAGACCCAAATCTAGCCATTTTTAGATGCACCTTGTGCTTCTGTGTGTGGGTTATGTAATGAATGATCCTTCTTAAAGGAGAGCAATCACTACCTATAGAGTGTGCCTTAAGAAATTCCATGCCTCTCTGTGTCCTTCCAAAATGCCTCCCGCATCATCATGCCTAAAATTCCCACCATTTACTTCTCTCTGAGTTTTGGAATTACTCCATTGTTAAGTTGCCCTTATTTTGATGTAAGGGAGTAACTCATTAAGCCGGTGGATCCAAAATGAAGGAATTATGATATGGGATCCCTGAATACACACTACTATTCTCATCTTTATTTAGCATCAACAAAGTGTGCAGCATGACTTTGTAGAAAAAATAAGCAAACATACTTTCTGTAGGCTACATAAGCAATGACTTTTACAGGTGTGTTATATTTTTTTTTTAAATGTAGGTAGACTTTTGTGACAAATAAAATGCAAAGTAATTTTAAAATGTTGCTGCTTTTCTAATAGCTTGCTGCCATTACATTTCCTTAACCAATGAATATTAACAGCACAACTGCATTTTTTCCTCAATCAGTTAATATTATTAATATAACTATAATTGTGGTGAAGGGAGGTGGAACATTTTTTGAGGAGGGAGGGCAAGGCAATTTGGGTTAAATGACTTGCCCAAGGTCACACAGCTAGTTAAGAATCAAGTTTCAGAGGTCAGATTTGAACTCAGCTCCTCCTGACTTCAGGGCTGGTGCTCTATTCACTGCATCACCTAGCCACCCCAGGACATGGAATTTTTAAGATGTAATGTTTAAGAGGGTATTTGTGCTTAAATAGGTGGGGGATCACTACATCACTTGGTTGAGCATTAAGTTGACACAGTGGCATAGATGAGTGTATCAAATTAGTTGGGAGAGGTTAAAATATGGGCTAGAAGCCGGTAGAGGCAGGGGAGGGCGGAGCAGAGCAGAGACACTTGCTGAAAGAACGTGGACTCTACCTACTTCGATTTTGCTCAGCCCAAAGACATGGAAATAGACTTATCCCATTTGATAGAAAGTAAGATGCAACCTCTGCTCTCCCTGTGATCCGTCCTCCACAAAGCTGCCATTTTGATATTCTTAAAACATCATTTTGACCAGACCCTCCCTTCCTTAAGAAGTCCAAGTATCTCCTTTTCCTCCTATCATATTAAAAACAAATTTAAAATTTCCGACTTGGTATTTAAAGCCTTTTATAATCTGGCTGCAACCTATATCTCCAGGCATATTATACAACACCGCCCCTCATACACTCTTTGTTCTAGACAAACTAGTTTATTTGCTTGGAGTATGCTTGTAAATGTTTAACAACCAGCTTTCCAAAAAAGAAGAGGCATACAGAGCACACTTTTAAGTTTAATCTGCTTTATTAAAATTTTCTCCATCACTTTCTTAAGTCTAGACAGTCAACAAAACAATAACTCAAATCCTGATTTGTGGTATATGCCAATTTCTGTGATCTAAATGCTTAGACTGAAAATTTTAACAGTTGGTTCTCATAAGCCTCTAGTTGGAGCTTGCTAGAGCAAACCTCTGCTGGTACCTAACATTCCACAGCCCTTCCCCATGATTTCGGACAAGCAGTTTCCCATATATGGATCAAACACTCTCCTTACCCTATATTGAAGGTCAGGGACTATCCTTTTGCCTTCCTTTGCATTCCTTGTGACTGGCACAGGGTAGGCATTTAATAAATGCTTATTGACGACCCATTGAATCCCCTAACTCCATTTAAGACTCAGATCAAGAACACCAATAAGAGGTTTTAACCAATTTTGCCCAGCTGTTAGTGTTTTCTCTTCCTCATAGGTAGTTGCTCTGCATTTATTTTCTATGGATTTGTATTTATTTTACATATTTTATATGCATATCATTTTACTTATCTGTGTATAATGTTGTCCCCCCCCCCCAAGTAGGATAGAAGCTTCTTGCAGTCAGGCATTATTTCATTTTTGTCATCGTGTCCCCAGTGCCTTGCACAATGTACGGCATGTCTCCAGGAACTGAATAAATGTTTGCTAAATTAAACTGAATTCAAGGGGACTTCAGAGGGTGAAAGTAATGACCATGGCCTTCTTACCTTCTTATGTGATGCTCCATCTTCTATCTCCTTTCTCTTACTCAACCTTTCCCCTGTGGCTAGAACACTCGCCTGTCTGAGCTCTACTGGTTAGAAATCCTAGTTCACTTCAAGACTCAGTTCAAATGCCATGTTCTTCATGGGACTTTTCCTGATTCTGCTAGCTGTTAGTGACCTTTCCCATGAATTGGAAATAGTCATTGTGTTTAATTTTTATGCCAGAATTTTTCTCCCATTTTTTTCTCCCGAAAGAATGTAAGCTCCTCAAAGGCAGGCATTGTTTCTTTTTTTCATCTTTGTATCCCCAGTGCCTAGTATAAAAGACCTAGAGCATAGTAGAAACTTAATAAATGCTTTTTGAGGTAAAAAGAATTGGAAACAAAGTAGATACCCATTGCTTAGGGACAGTTGCACAAATTGTGGTGCATAAATATTACTGTGCTGTGAGAAACAATGATTATGATGAGTCTAGAGAAACACGAAAAGATTTATATGAATTGATGCAAAGTAAAGTAAGTAGAGCCAGGAAACCAGTTTACACAATGACTACAACCTTGTAAATGGAAAGAATTACAACAAAGGAATAGAAAGTGAATATTGCAAAATGTAATTATTAAGCATGGGCCTCAAACAAAACTCTTTTGTAGTGGTGGGATATCTATGGGGTGGAACATTTTATTTTCAGACTTTTTCAATGTGTTGATCAGTTTAACTGATTTTTTCCTCTTCCTTTTTTAAAAATATTTTTGTTATTTGATGGCTCTCTGAAAGACAGAGGGGAGAAGGATACTAGAAGAAATTTAAGTGATATGAAAACAAAAAGTATAGGCTAAGATTTATTTAAAACATAAATTCTTTTTGACTTATGACAAAGATTCCCATTTGAAATGCCTCTACCTTAAAGTTTGTAGAGGGAACTAATGTAGATTATTACTTGTGACTTTGGTATATTGTGGCTCATTTAAGATTGTCTTATTGAAGGAAAGAATCAAATTTCTTACATATCCAGCCTGGTAAAGTTTGCAAAATGCTTTCCTTACAAAAAACACCTGAATCTAGCACAGTGTCTGACCTATAGTAGATGCTTTAAAATGCTTATTGGTAAACTGATGGATGTATATTATTATCCCCATTATATAGAAGATGAAACTGAGACTTAGATGGGTTATACAACTGGCCCAAGGTCATGCAGATAGTGAAAGGTAAAGCAGGATGTGAACCTTCAACTCCTGGGGTCTTTCCATTGCCACACCTCTCACAACAATTTGAGGGTTAACAGGAAGCACAATTGAAAATCTAGTTGATAATTAAGGGCATGATGGGGCCGGGGGACAGTGAACAGATAGACCTCTGATGGAAGACAGGGAATCAGGAAAGACCAATTTTATGCCAGTTACAGAGACTTTTTAGTAAATATATCAGTCAAGCACTCTCTCTTTTCATCACTACAATCTCTCCAGAACATTTATTCTTTGCAACTGTATTTAATGATTAAAAGTTTGCTACTTTATAAAAGGATGAAGCCTGGGACAGTGGAGAATGTGACAGATTTGGAGTCACAGAACCTGAGTTTAAATTCTGACTGCGTCCTCTAATGCCTCTATGACTTTGGCTAAGTCCCTCTTCCTGTCTAGACCTCAGTTTCCTCATTTGTAAAATAAGAGAGTTGGTCTATATCAAGTTTAAAGTCCTTTTTAATTCTAAATCCATGATCTCTTTCTATTTGGGATGGAAAATAATTTATGGCCAACATGCTTCTAGTATGTTATGATTTTTGCCGAAAAACACTGGCATATTTGAAAGGAAATAGCCTTTGGGAAGTTTTAGATAGGGCAAATCTAGGTGAAGTGAAGTGTTTGGGAGTGTTTTTTTTTTTTTTTTGGTGTGTTTTAAATTTAACTTTTTTGTCACGTATAAAGTAAAGGCTTTGATGATACTAACTCCCCTGCACAGACTGGTAAGAAATGACTAACGAAATTACTTAGAAATACAGATTGCTACATAAATACTGATTATACATTCTTTCTTGGTCTCCAAGGGAATGAATTAAATGTACTCCCTGTTAGATCTATGTGAGATGTATGTGTCTTCTGAAGTTTCTGCCTTCTTATTTTTCTGATCTTTCTGGGACCAACTGGGAATGGTACCCATTTTTGACACTACTTACCTTACCTGGGAACTAGGCGCAATAACTGTAAGCGCCCAGTGGGCTCTGAAAGCCATTTGAGAAGGGTTCAGAAACCTGGGGTCTAGTCCAGACTCTACCACTAATTAGATACATGATCTTGAGTAAATTATTAAACTTCTATGACTCACTCCTTCCTGAGTCTCTAAAAAATGTTGCCAATTAACACTTGCCTGGACTCTCTCCCAGAGTTGTAAATCCCAAATGGGAGAATGTTTATCAAGTTCTTTGCAAACTTTAAAGGGCTATAAAAATGTCAGTTTCCACTGCTATCACTATTATAACATAGTGTGAAATTTACTGCAAATCAAATCTCCAGAGAGATTTGACCTACTCTGCTTCCAATCTGGACTGGTTTGCCTTTCCCTAGGCAAGACAGTGACTCCAGCTCCCATTGACTCACTACACCATTATTGGATTGAGTCTGGACACCCGAACAGTACTCTGAAGTTCAGAACTCCCAGGCAATTCTACTTAAGATACCTCTAATCATTAGGAAATTTTGGCCTAAATCTACTCCTTTTCAACTTTTATGCACTAAACTTCCTAGTTTTCCTCTGGAACCAAAGAGTCTAATACTTCTTTCAAATACTACTTTCATTTATCATGTCCTCCCTTTCTGCCCATTCCAGCCTCCTTTAGTCTCAGCTACATGTCTTTGGTCCCTTCAGTCCATTGGCATATGGCATAGACTCAAAGACCTTCACTATTCTGGTTGACCTCTCCTGAGGACAGTAAAGCTTGTCCTTTCTAAAAATATGGTGCTCAGAACTCAACACAATATTCCAAATTAGGTCTGACCAGGGAAGAAGCCAGTAAGATCATAAACTCCTTACTCTTATACACTGTGCCTCTCTTAATGTAGTCCAAATGGTCTTAACTTTATGAGCTGCTATCTCACATTGTTGACTTAATCATCTTTTTTCAGATGAACAAACATAACTATTGGATCTTTGCTATAAGGAAAACTGGTATTTTATTAATATGGAAATACTCCCATTTAAGCCATTCCATTAAAGGCAAGAGTAGTCCATTCCTAGAGCAACATGTTTAGATATAATGGAAACAAACCAATGAATAGTACAGTGCCTTACACATAGTAAGCATTTATTAAATGTTTGTTAACTGATTGACAAGCAATTATTTCTCTCTCTTTTTTTTTTTTTTTTTGCTTTTTTTTTGAGGGCAATTGGGGTTGTGACTTGGCCAAAGTCACATGACTAGTAAGTGTTAAATGTCTGAGGTCGGATTTGAACCTAGGTCCTTCTGACTCCAGGGCCAGTGCTCTATTCACTGTGCCACCTATCCACCCCCAAGCAATCATTTCTTGAGATAGTGTTAAAGTGCAGAAAATGCCCACAAGGTTATATACTTAATCAATCCATGTATGTGATGTTTTTGAGGGAGAAAACTCAGCTCTATTCTTTGAAATATTTTTACACATTACCACCAAATGCTTGTGCCATCTGTACTGGCCTAGGCTAGGTGTTGAGCCATGGGGCTATGATTCTGGGCAATTATAGCTCAGCATGCTGGAGAGCCTTATCACATGATGGGATTGGGTAGGATACTAAAACCAACTATTTTTAAACTTATTCAGAGACTATCAGGCAGGAAGCAAAGCATGACAGAGATAAAAAAATCTTACAGGATCTCAGTTGCTCTTTTTGGAGGTGGACATGGGAGAAAGGAGTCCAATATACTTGAATGCTTGTAAATAGGGCAAACTAACTCGTTCAGGGAAAGACATTGAAAATAAGTCCAAAGGAGGATTTGTTAACTTCCCATACACAAAATTAGAATCGAGGGTCTTGTGGCATGCCATTCAAAGCTCTCTCATTGGCCCCACCTTAACAGATGTGTGGATTTCTAATGTCAAGTCAAAAAAGACAGATGAAGACTAAACTATGGGTCATTAATTTCAAATGATGTAAGGAATGGATCCACTTAATGATAATCAAAACTTTGCTATGAGGACATCATCTAACAACTCAACACAGAGGAGGGACATCGCAAGGGTGTCATGAAGAGTAGGGGATTCTAGATAGTGTAGTGGATAGAGCATGGGACTTGGAGTCAGAAAAACCTGGCTTCCTATCTCCCCTATTAGACACTAGCTGAGAGTCCCATAATTTCTCTCAATCTGGGTTTCCTCATTTGTTAAATGGGATAATAATAGCCTCTCTCACACAAGGTTAATGTAAGGATCAAATGAGATACTACATGTAAGGTACTTTGCAAATCTTAAGGCTCATAAAAATACCAGCATTAGCATGATTACACCATTTCATCTTTCAGTCTGATAGATTAATTGGGCATTACAGCTGATTCCTCCTAGTATCAAAAACTTGGCCTTTCTCCTATTCTCCAGACCTTATAAGCAGACTAGGAAAAAGAATCATATCCCTAGTTAAAACATATTTTAAAAATATCTTAAGAATCAAGGAGGACCCACATGAGGCTAATGTTAACATATAGAAGTGAATTTAATATATTATATATGTGTGTGTGTGATAATGGTTACATGATACATGTTTGTTGTTTTATTCATCACAATATATGTTAGGATACATAAAGCATTAGATAACAAAATGAGAAGGAAAATACA
Organism: Gymnobelideus leadbeateri; assembly: GCA_011680675.1. Classification (NCBI taxonomy): domain Eukaryota; kingdom Metazoa; phylum Chordata; class Mammalia; order Diprotodontia; family Petauridae; genus Gymnobelideus; species Gymnobelideus leadbeateri. The sequence goes on along the minus strand of WOXC01011508.1, from coordinate 33,768 downwards.
AATGTCCCTGCAGTAGATGGTCATTGGCTAAATGTCAGATCATAGGTTTCCAAACCCCTTCCCAGTACTTGGGTTGTATGAATAAAAAGGAAAGTGAAATTGAGAGTTGAGGTAAATACCAAATTGAGGACCACCCCTCCCCCTAAGTCCTGCTTTTGAGGAAGGGGAATTGTCCTTTTAATCAAATTTATCCGGATGACCCAATTCTAGTGTTCTGAGACACTGTCAAATTCTCCAACTCCATTCTACCTTTGTCAATGTGACCTTGAACTTTTTTCCTTCACAGTAACAAGGGTTTTTAAAGTTGCCCATTTTCTTTCTCATCCAGACAGCTAGTTCCCATCCACAATCTCTATTTCCCTTTGCCAGGGGCTAAGTTGGTAAGCAAGAACAGTTTTGGAGAAGAAATAAGAAGCTTCAAGGAAGGAAGATGGATAGATACCCTACAAGGAACTCATTTAAACTGGTCATGCATGTTGGGGAATATATTGATAGTTTATTCAGCAAAAAATCAAAGACTAAATGGATTAATATTAAACAATAAAATTAAGTTTCTAAAATGTTTGGTTTTTTTATTTTGGATTTGTTTTTCTCTTAAAATCTTATGCAGGTTTCCATTCAGTTTCAAGAAACTTATCTCAGATGGAACATTAGATGTCTTAAGGATAAACCCCTCTGGCAGGCCCCAGACATACCTCCTGGGGAAGAAGGATTGATTTACCACCAGCAGCTTCAAGAGGGGTGACAGAAGTAAAAGGTGAGCTTGGTTTACTCCAGGTGCAAATACATGACAATTCCACTCAGGGCATTGTTGAGTTTCACTTTTATCCCAAGCCATGAACCCTCAAAGAGTTAGTAGGCTCTTGGGGTTCAGACTCCTTGGGTCATGGAAACTCCCCAACATCCCCAGTCCAAGCTCCTGCCTTTCCAGCTCACTCCAACTCAACAGGAATGTCCTGACACCTGACTCCAGCTACTCTTTACTGTAATCAGAGCCCTGCCTAGAGTTAAATTGAAGCTCCCATCTAGCTACTTTTCCATCATTCAATGAATTGTGAAGGGTACTGATTATTAAGAAACAAGTGCCTTCCAAACAATCTGAAAAGTGGCAACAGGAAGATATTTGGGCTTTGTAAAAAAACAGGGTCTGATGGCTTGTTCAAAATTGTTTCCTAGCCATTAGGAGTATTTTTCTTGGTGATTTGTGAGAAGAACTTAGCAGCTTTGATTCCCTTTAATAGATGGCAGACACATATGTCTGGCACATCTCTCCTAGCTCACCCCTGTCTGCCAGGAGGGATGGGGCCAAGTGCCTCTAGATAGAACATTTTTTATGGGAGGAAGTTCTTTTCCTGAAACATTCTTGGCCAATAAGATTATCAAATGTCATACAAGCTATGGCTCAATGATGAGATTAATGCTCCTTAAGGTTCTTAAAAAAAAAAAAAACGCAGCCTAGGCAGATTAAATATTCAGAGGGAGAAAGGGAGAAAACATCTGTCAGTCACACAGTCCTCATAGCACTGAGCAGACGACAAGGGATACAACAGAAGTCAGAATGATTGTATCAGAATGTGTCCATTCCCCAGAAGCAGGCCAGCTCTGGTGCCTTGAAGCTGAAAGGCTTTGGGTAGCCTAAACTGTTAGTGACATCACAATCCATGTCAGATTGCTTCAACATTGGCCCCATTATTAAATTGGTGGGAGATTCTGCGGGCATTTCAATTTTATCAGAGGCATAGGAATGGATGGTCTTACTTGTATACATATTAAGTACAAGGTCTAATTTTATAGAAACCAACACTAAATTTACCGATATTGGAAAGTGAAAGGTACACACATAAAGACATTCAGTTGGCATTGTAGTGAATGAGCTGGAATCGGGGAATCTTAACTTAGAGAAAAGGAGAAATCACATTGTTTTCATACATTACAGCTTATTAACTGACATCTTTATCTCAACCTCAATTTCGTCTACAATGGACTAATTTGGGGGAAAGATAGAGAAGGAAACTATATAAAAGTCACTTTTCACATCGTTTCAACCTGTCCCTTCACAATCATATTGATCATGCAACCTTATCTGTCCAGAATATAACTGAAGGGGAGAAAGAGGCCCCAGACTTATTTCATTTTGCTCTTTTTTTGGCCTGAGTAAATTGCTTTTGCTTCTATGAAAGTGCCGCCCCCCCCCCCCAACTTCATGACATCTCTGGGTTCGTATGAGAGAGAGAGAGAGAGAGAATGTGTTTCTATGTGTCTTCACTCATGAATATCTCCATGCCAACTCATAGCACACAAATGGGAGCAACATAACCTGGATTTTACTTCCCAATCATTGCCCTGTTTCTTTGTCCCAGTCCTGCTTCAGCTGACCCAATGCAAACCCAGGCAGTAAAAGGCTTGGTTTCTTGGGCTACTCTTAATTTTTTTTTGTCTGGGATGAGAAATATGTTCCCCACTTCTGTTGAACCCTGTTTGCTTCCTCCACCATCCACAACTTCACACAGTCCAAGCCAACTTACAGCAGCAGCTATATTTTCAAAAGGAAGGCAAATGGAAGCACCACAGTGCTCCCTTGTCACTAAATCTCATACTTTCCCAGGCAATTTGCTCAAGGGAAAAGAGGGGAAAAGATGCAAGACTATTACATTAAAAAAAATTCTGGAATAAATATCCCCACTCCTCCTGTTCTCCAGAAAAAGACATTATTTTCATTGTGTTTCTATGGAAACCACTTGTAACAGGGATTTTTCGGTAACTACTCTTTTTTGTCTGATTCTTTAAATATAAGACATTCTCAGATAAGTTTCTTCAGAGTTTTAAAAGTACTTTTTTCCAATTTGATTTTCAGTCTTTTTTTCTTGTTTATGGTCTTTTCTAGTTATCTAATCTATTAGGAGGATGTCTGTCTGACATTTAAAAGCATTACCACATTTACTTTTGGGGGTGTCTACTGAAAAGAATCAGCTTGACAGGCTTGGAGACAAACATACTGTTAGAGCCTTGTCCTCCTGCTGATGCAGTTCAGGAAAAAAAATCTATAGAAGATAGTTCTTACCCTTCTTCCCAACAATTCTCCATCATCCTGAGCCAACATCTATGCTGAGAACTCTTAAGTTCTGCCTGCGTGACCTCAAACACATGCAGGAAGACTAAGAAGTCAGGTTCCAGATAAATTCAAACAGCAGAACATTTGATATATTCTAGATAAAATATCTGAATTTTTTGCTGAATTGTCTTTATATTTTTGTGGCCCTTTTTGACACAATTAAAAGCAGTCTCCAAGTTTCCTCAGTCTTTTTAAAACTTCAGGTTGCCAACGAGGGTCCCGCTTTCCCTGTTCCCTACCATGAAGGCCTGAACCATACAGTCCAAGAAGTTGTCACATTTTCCATTCTTTTTTTTTTTTTTGTCTGTATTGACAGTTACTCTGGAAGTTGTGGGCCAGTAAGTCTTCCTTGGGGTTTTCTTTTCCTGTGGTTGGTCTACACTACCCACTGAATAAGTAATTATTCTACCCTAGGCTTTACGTTCTCATTGCAAATCTTTTTTTTTTTAAGTCATTGAATAAAATCCTGGTTTCCTGAGCTGTTGGAACAAAGAGCTATATAAATCGTGGCAGGGAAACGGGAGGGTTCATGGAGAGACACAACTATCTAGACACAGAGTCATTCTCTATTTTCTCATGGATTGATTGTTGTCAGAAGTGAGCACCTGACCCAAGATGACAGATTCATAGCGAACATGAAGGAAACTATGGGCAGTGACTTTTGGCTATTCTTCCTACCTCATCCCCTCTCTGCCTTGACATTTGCCAGATGTGAAGCAGTGGCTTAGCAGGAGATCTGAAGTATCCTGTGAAAATTCTGCCTGGGCATGGGTTAGTGTTAGGGTTAACTTTGTCTTAAAGCACAGGATAAGATTGGTACAATCCTTACACTCTCCTTAAGAAACAACTGAATTAAAGAGTAACAATCTTATGAAAGTAGAGGACTGACAAATACAAAAACAAACAGAAAAAAAGGATGGGAAAGGGAAATAGATTGCTGGAAACTAAACAATTTATTCTTTCTGCTTTAAGTATGACATACATCTTATTCCTTCTGCTAGTATGAGAAGCCTTCCTCTCTGATTGAAATTCATCATCAAAACCTCAATTACCCCAACAAATTTGTTCAGAGACACTATTTAAATCGTGCTAAATTTAAATCAGGTTTCCAGATTCATTTCTATGTCACAACAACTTGAAGAAAGATGATTTTGGCACGTCTACTACAGGGGAAAGAAATAGAACAAGGTTGCTTACTTACAAGAGTACAAACACACCACAAAATACCTTGGTACCATGAGTTAGGGGCTGTATCAGGCATCTTGGGGGCATGTATGGTTACTGCAATTATGAGTTTACTAGTGCTGATAGCAGAAACTGGGGGAAAAAATTGGGGTTGCTAAAAGACCACATTGTTTTGGAAAATACTGACTTTTCCATCTCACTTTAGCTCTAGGGATAGTCACTGTAACTTTTCCCAAAGAAAATAAGGGTGATTCAAAGTTAATGCTATTTCTTAGCAATTAATTATGATGGTATTTGGAAGTAGGTATGTATCTTAGGTAAAGTTTTTAGATATTTTTCCACCTTTTCTATGTGTAGAACAATTAATTGCTCAACCAAGGGAGATTAAGTATTCTGTGAAAATATTCAATTTGGGGTGTGTGTGTGTGTGTGTGTGTGTGTGTGTGTGTGTGTGTCTGGGAAGGAAGGGGGTCTTTATCTTTTTCTTAAAGAATACAGTGGTATTCTGACTGTTCTCATTTACTCAAGGTCTCAAGCACTGCTAGAGGGCTGGACATCTCGAGGACTTGGCCATGGAATAATTGTTATAGGGAGAGCATTTCGAGTTTCTCCCCATCTATACTATCTCTTACCTCACTGGATCACAAATTGGTTCTACATTCTGCCCCAGTCATCCCCTTAACAATGGGACTGAATAGAAGTGGGCTTTATTTTGCATAAATTGGTATTAGCGGTTTTAGAAATTTTAGCTTTTTGGTGTGCAGAGAGCAAATTAAAAAGTCATCTTTTGAGCCAAGACCCTGGGATAATAAGAGATCACACTGTTACCATTGGACTGTAAGAGAAAAAGCCTCTAGAACTGTTAGACTCTTTTATATGGACATAAATGATTTGTGATTGTATTTTTAACTTTTAGCTTATGTGAAGATACTGAAGTAATATCCAAAATTTTAAAGAGTTTCTTTTTAAAAAATCCAAATCTATCATATCTTCTAGCAAGAGATCTTCTTGGGTCAGCTAGGTGGTTCAGTGAATAGAGTACTGGTCCTGGAGCCAAGAGGACCTGAATTCAAATCTGGCCTCAGGCACTTACTAGCTGTGTGACCTTGGGCAAGGCACTTACCCCCAATTGCCTTGCCTTTCCCTCTCAAAAACAATCTTATTTATAAATACAGACCAGCATTTGTTCAGTAATTTGTAATTTAAGAGAGTTGCCTGCTCCTCTGAGAAGTTAAGTGACTTTTCTGCATGTATTTGAAGTAGGTCTTTAATCCTGGTCTTTGAGAGACCAAGGTTGGCTCAGTAACCAGTGCACCATATTTTCTTTCAATAACTTAAATAGTATCTGCTTAAGAAAATAAAAATTGGGCTACTTCACAAGATCTCTGCCTCTTCCTGGAAGATGGTTCAGAAATACATGAGGAAGTAATCACACTTACTCTGGCATTCCCATTTCCTCCAGGTCATGACAACAACAAAAATCTATTTGAGTACCCATTAAATGACTTTATAGAATCAGGCTTGTTGTCAGCCCAGTTTGTAATCATCTGGTTGTATTTTCTAAACTGGATTTGCCCACATCCTTCATTATAGCTGATTCTCCTCATCTCCCCTTGCTTTCGTTCTGACACAGGGGACCTTTCAGTATGTTGCGTGACTGATCTGAGTGGATGATGAGGCCCTGTTCACACAAGAATTGGATGAACACCCCCAAGAATATAGTAGAAAGGATCATCATTCAGGTCTGCACTGGACTGGACAATCTCTGTGGGTTCCAATTCTGAGATTCTCAAGTTTTATGACTTTGTAAAAGAGGGAACACTGGTCAAACTTGAGTATATCCAAAACAATGTGGGGGGAATATCTTAGCAACACTGCCTGAAAGTTTTCAGGTTGGGTCATCTTCAGGATAGGGCTACTATGGAAAACTTTGTTAGATTACTGGAAAGAGAGAGGTTGCTACTGGATGTGGCGGGGGGGGGGGGGGAGTGGGAAGACTCCCAAGATGCCTTTCACATTGCTACTTGATCAGTTCCTGATAAAACTCCGACCGGATGAATCTTGGCAGGGAATCTTTCTCCATCAGGGCATGGATTCTCTTTTGGGCCATGTCAAAGCTACTTGGTGAAGGTTCCACCAGGTTCTTCATGGTCACGCCCTTAGTGAAATGGTCAATATTCACCTGCAGAGAAGGACACAGGGAGGGGAAACTTCAGTCTGCATAGCATTTCTGGAGAAGGGAATATATCACATAAAAAGGAGAATGAGAAGGAAGAAGGGGGTGGTAGTTTTAATGCATGACTTCTTTCTCCTTTTGTCCCTCCAATAAAAAAGATTGCTAAATTTAAAGTCATGGTCTTTCTCCCTGAAACACTCTTCTTGGGGTATCTAGGTGGTGTAGTGAATAGAGCAGTGGTCCTGGAGTCAGAAGGACCTGAGTTCAAATCTGATCTCAGACACTTAACACTGACTAGCTGTGTGACCTTGGGCAAGTCACTTAAACCCAATTTCCCTGCCTTCCCTCCTCCAAAAAGACAGAAAAAAACCCCACTCTTCCTTCTAACTTTCCTATTTCTTTCAAGGGTACCATCATCCCTCTAGTCACCCAAGTTCAAAATCTTAAAAGGCATCCTCCATTCATCAATCTCCCTACCCATCAGTTACCTAGACTTATTGATTTTTATCTCTTCTGTCTCATTTTTATCTCTTCTGTCTCATTTTCCCTCTTTATTCACTCACATGGCTACTGCCTCAGTACAGGGTCTCCCTACACCTTACCTAGACCACTGCAACAATCTCCTGATTTTTCTCCCTGCTTCTTCTCTCCCATCTATCTTTCACACTGCTGCCAAACTGATATTCCAACCAGCATTGCTCAAGAAGCCTTGGCGATTCCCTTGCCTTCACAGAGCTACAATAACTAACACTAAGTCTCCAGGGTTAACAGATGTTTCATCCAGTATAAGAACTTTAGAATAAGGATAAAATGCAACTCATCTGTCTGGCATGCTATGTCCATCATAGTCTGACTCCAAGGCATTTTTTTTTTCAGACTTATTCCACGTAATTCCTTCTCATGCATTCCAGCCAAACTGCCCTACTTGCTGTCTCCTGTCCTACCTGAGTGCATTTGCACAGGCTTTGTATCTATCCTCCATGTCTAGAATATTCTGCCCTCTTCCCAGTACCTTTTGGAATTCCTAGTGCCCTTAAGGTTCAGCTCAGGTGTTTTCTCCTACACAAAGTATTTCTTGATTCTCTCCCAGCCCCGCCCTTATTGGTATTCTCTGTCCTTTCTAATTACTTTGCATTGGATTTGTATATACTTTGAATTTACTTATCTGTGTTTTGAATACTGTGAATTTAATAATAGCTAATATTTACATGGCATTTACATGTGATAGGCAATGTGCTAAGATATTTACAAATATTACCTCATTTGATCAATTCAACCATTGTAGGAGATAGCAGATATTATTATCCCCATTTAACAGTTGATGAAACTGAGGCAAATAGAGTTTAAGTGATTAGCCAAGCATCTCCCAGGTTGTAAGGGTCTGAGAGACTGGATTTGAACTCAGGTTGTCCTGACTCCAGGCTGAGTACTCTATCTGTGTGACCTGTCTCCAATTTACTTACTGCTGTAGCCCTCTAATAGAATCTAATCTTCCTAAGGGCTGGGTTTATTTTGCTCATCTTTGTATGTCACACCTAGAATAATACTTGGCACATAGTAGGTATTTAATAATTGCTTGATGACTTGAAAGAATTTGGAATCAGAAGAACTGATTTGAAAACTCTGATATTTACTAGTTGTGTCTTTTCCTTCATCTAAAGAAAGGCTTGGAATAAAATTGTTTGTACCACTAAAGACAATCTGGAGTATCACTATTGCTATGCTGGAATTAAGATACACAAAATTAGGCTCAGCTCCCGCCTCCAATGTTGACTAATTAGGTGATTCTGGGCACATTATTTAATACCTCTAAGTTTCAAGTCTCACACCTGTAAAGTGAAGATAAAAATAACTTCCTGCCAGGGGTCCCTGAGGCTCAAAGGAAAGAACAGATGAGCCAAGCTTTGGAGAGTGAACAATGTCAGCCCTTCATATTACCTGCCTCACAGAGTTATTGTGAGAAAAGCATCTGGTAGCCCTCGAAACAAGATGGAAAGGTGGGTTATTATTCTAGTAAGGACAGGAGAAAGCAAAAGTAGAAGATAGAAAATGGGTGAGTAGGGGCAGGAAAACTCAGCAAGTTCAAATTAGAAATAATATTTATAATGGCAATATTATTAGCTAAAATTCATATAGCGCTTACTATGCAATAGGTGCTTTATAATTGTTGTCTCATTTGATTTTTACAAGAAACTTGGGATACAGAAGATGCTGTTATAACCCCAGTTTATAGATGAGAAGACTGAGGATTCAGTGATATGCCCAGGGTCACACAGATCATGTCTGAGGGCTGGATTTGAACTCAGGTCTTCCTGACTCCAGGCCTGTGCCCCCTAGCTGTCTTGGGAAATGGCAACTCTGACATCTGAGGCTGAAGTGTAGCTTGTAGGATCCTTACATGGTGGTCAAAAAATGGGCAGAGGTTTGTTTCAAGCAAAGCTTAAATAGTCTATAAGAGATATGGATAGGGCCTGGACCTGCAATTTTATTAGCAATATGAGCTCCCAGATGAAGAAATTCCTTCTGTCAATTCAAGTTTGCAAGTCCTCTGCAGCTTATGGGCTTAGCAAGGGACCTAGAACATTGAGTGGTAAAGTGACTTACCTAGGGTCACCCAGCCAGCATATGTCAGAAGGTCATCTTGACACTGAGGGTCACTCTCTATCCACTATGCCAAGCTATGTCTTCTAAAAATTTTATTAGGCCAGATCCAAAATAAAGAAAATGAAGTATCTGCTGGTTATACTCAATTGGAACACTAGAGAGTGCTATAGGTCATATGTGTAATGCTCCTGAGTTCCCCAGGGCTAAAGCCCAGAGCCAAAAAGTGGGAGACGACTCAGAAAATAACAGGAAGGCTTCAGAGCCATCAGAGCAGGGTAGAGTTACTGCCTGAAGAGAGAAAGAGAGTTAGGCTTAGGAAGCGAGGGTTGAGCAGCAAAGCACAGAGAAAGAGAAGAGGATGGACCTGCTATCCCCCTTAGCACAGTCAAGGTCACACACATCCTCAATATGGGGGCCTATGTTCTCAATGGTCCTCAATAAATGTTTGTTAAATTGAATTGGATAATTGAGTGGGTCCCTAAGGTCACGTCTAGGTCTTAACTTCTAAACTATACAGGATGTTCGTTGATGTTAGAAGAATAGATGATCAGTCAGATGCTTACAAGCTATGTGACCCTGGGAAAGTCATATAACTTATCTCAGTCTCAGTTTCCTCATCTATAAAATGGAAATAATAACACCTACCATATATTATTGTTGTAAGGATCAAATTGTAAAATAAATATATTTGTATTGTGTACTTTACAAACTTTAAAATGCAATATATAAATTAACTATGATTATTACTATTACCAATCTCAGCAGGCCATCCCCTACAGTCTGTTCAACTCATCAAATGACCTTAAACACTTATTCTATTGTGTGCAGAGTGCTGTGCTAGATGCTAGGAAAGATAAACTTTTATATAAGATAGAATATCCCTTCCCTCATGGAGCTTATAGTCTAGCAGGTTGACAAGACACATAAGCAACTACAACACAAACTAATTCCCAATAAGTGCATTGCAGAGACACAGAACAAAGTGCTATTGGGAACTGAACCAAGAAGGTTGACAGAGAAAATCAAAGAAGTGTACATGGAAGGAGAGATACTTGAGTTGTGCTTTTATCTATCTTGCATTTAACAACTTGGTTATATGCACAAATATACATGTATGCATTTCTTCACTTTAAAAGCAGCTAGATGGCACAGTGGATAGACTTCTATGTCTGGAGTCAGGAGGACCTGAGTTTAAATCCAGCCTCAGGCACTTCCTAGCTGTGTAACCCTGGACAAGTCACTAACCCTGTTTGCCTCAATTTCCTCATCTGTCAAATGAACGGGAGAAGGAAATGACGAACCACTCCAGTATCTTTGTCAAGTAAACTCCAGATAGGATCCCAAAGAGTCAGGCATGACTGAACAACAACAAATTTATTCACTTGATACTTAAGTTGTATATATTTGTATATGTACTTAGCTTTCTCTTGAGAATTCACGTAGGAACTGTCATTCTTTGTACTTGAATCCCCAAGCCTAGCCTAGTGCCTGACACATAGTAGGTGCTTAGTAAATGTATGTGGGCTGATTGAGGGATTTATTGACAGCTCTTCAGGAATCACCAGAGTGGGTTGGGGAGATCCAAAGTAACCTAGATTATTTGAAATATAAAGTATTTTATATTTCAAATAAGAGGAAGTAGGGGTAATGAGAGGAAGCTGAAAAGGTATCATTCTCGTGGATGGTAGAAAACCTCAGCTATCCTCTCAAGATGCTTGAACTATACTAAGTTTGGAAAAAGGAAGAATGGCATGAACAGAGGTAAGGAGGCATAGCTGGGACTACCACACAAAAAAACTAGAAGGCTAGTAGACATGTTACAAGGCTATTGCAACTGTCCTGGAGGGAATTGATGGAGGCTTATCTTAGGATGGTGTCCATGGGAATAGCATTTTATTTTATTTTATTTTATTTTTTTGCTTTTTGGAGGGCAATTGGGGTTAAGTAACTTGCCCAAGGTCACACGGCCAGGTTTTTGTTTGTGTGTACATTAAGTGTTGGAGGCCGGATCCGAACTCAGGTCCTTCTGACTCCAGGGCCGACACTCTACGAACTGCACCACCTAGCCGCCCCTGGGAATAGCATTTTAAATGTAACTGTAAGAGAATGTCTCAATTACGTATGTACTCTTTTGTCAGCCCCTACATTCCAGCCTCTTCTGATGTATGGCTTCTGTCACACAGCCTTTGGACCAAATGAAACATTTGCAGACCCTGGAGACTAATCGGGACTGATGTTAGTTATTCTAATTTGAGGAAAACATGGCCTTCACAGTCCCCTGTGCAAACACAGGGGCATCTTAGGCAATGACACTATACAAAATCCTGGCTGCTTTAGCTGATAGAACAAAGTACCATCAGAAGTATGACACTGGAGAAGGGGTCCATGGACTAAGCTACTTATCGGTGACCTACTACCAAGCAGTTCTGAATTATCTTGCAACCAGAGGTGCAATGGATAGACCCAGTGTTGGCCTGGAAAGTCAGGAAGAAAGACCTGAGTTTGAATCCTGCCTCAGATACCTCCTAGCTGTATGAACCTAGCCAAGTTTCTTAGCCTCCCACTCTCAGTTTTCCCCTCAATAAAATAGAGATAATACTAGCATCTACCATACATGATTGCTGTAACATAGGTAAATCTCTCTGCAAACCAATAAAGTACATAAATGTTTTTAAAAGCATCAGCCACTTGTACTTAATGGAAAACAATATGAAACAAGCAGGTGATTCCCACAATCCTATGTTTAGGGCTTAGATTGTATTATTTAACTCATGAGCATAGCAGATTTGTCGACAAGCAAGACTTTCTGTACTCCTGTGCTAGACACTAGAGTTGCAAAAATACAAAGAAGACATTCCTTTCCCTAGAGAAGTTACGGGGAGACAACAACAAATAAAAGGGGGAAGGGCAATGGAATTAGTAGTGGACATGACCAGAAGACAGCTCCTCTATAAGGTGTCAATTGTGTAGAGTTAGGAAAAGAACCAAGGGATTCTAAGAGGTAGAGATGGAGTGGGGTGTGTTACAGAGGGAAGGCACAGCTAGTTCAAAGGTAAAGTCAGATGGAGTAAGGAAGGGAAAAAGATAAAGATCTACTATGTACTAGGCACTATTTTAAGCTTTTTTTTGTTTACAAATATTGTTTCCCCCATTTTATAAAGAAACTGAAGGAGACAGATAGTAAGCAAAGGATCGTGGGTGGTCATTAAAAGGCTAGTTGGGCTTCCTAATTGTGGAATTCCTAATCATCTTTCTAGGCCTCAGTTTCTTCATATGTAAAAGAGAGGTAGGGGGCAGCTAGGAGGCACAGTGAATAGAGTACCGGCCCTGGAGGGTCAAGAGGACCTGAGTTCAAATCTGACCTCAGATTAACACTTATTAGCCGCGTGACCTTGGGCAAGTCACTTAATCCCAATTGCCCTGCCTTCCTCCCTCCAAAAAAGCAAAAACAAAAGAGAGAGGTGTTGCATTAGACAATCTCTAAGGTCCTTTGAATGGTATGATCCCATGCCCACAGATCACTTACACCCTGTAGTCTTCAAGGGCACAAGGAGGAAAGCTGCTTAAGCCAGATCAGACTCTGGAGTCCCAGCACTGACTACTAAAGAGGAGGTTCTATGGGACAGAGCAGCCCCATCTAGCAGCTCTGCTGTGCTCTCACAATTCTCTACCGCCTGCCTCATTGTATATAGAGCAGGAGAAGACCATGCCGCAGTGGTGGCTGACAGAAAGAGCCATTGGACAGCAGCACCTTATTCTGTTCAGTTGTTTTGAATCTCATCCAATTTACCTCTTCCCAAATAGTCCGATATCCCCCTTGCAACCTTACTCCAGTGTTCAATGCTCAAGCCTCTCCTTCCCACTCTAACTTTCCAAACTTCTCAACTCTTTGGTGCCTGCCCTTGAGCTGGCCCACTTCAGTGATGCTCACCCATTTACCCAGTGAAACCAACCTCTTTAGGAGCCTCGGTTCGGATGAATTCTTCATAAATTTTCTTTGCCTTCTCAGCCATCTTGATGGGTGACTTGGTCTTCTTATAATCCTCACAGGCAATCCAGAACTCAATGTTTTCCTCACTGAACTCAGATTTCAGGAAACTCTTGAAGCTGGCAAGTCCATCTAGCAAGGGGAGGACAAGTAGAAAAAATGAGATGCTAATCGGTCTGTCCTTGAGGAATTTTCTAGATTTGTGGTCAGTGTCAAACAGGGGACAAGAACCTTTTATTTTTGACTTCTCTGAAGCTCAGAACTGGGGAATCAAAAGAGGGACACACATCTTTACATACTAAAGAGGGACTGGAAGTAAAGAGAAGAAAGAATGATGTCAGTCAATAAATATCTACTAAGGGACCAATATGGGTCAGGCACTGTGCTAAGCGTTAGAGACACAAAGAAAGATAAAAGACAGTTCTACTCTCAAGGAGCTCACAGACTGATAGGGGAGACAACATGTAAACAATTGTGTATGAACAAGCTATCTACAAGATAAATTAGAAATAATAGAGAGGGAAGGAACTGTGTGGGGATGGTGGTTAGGCTTCCTGTAGAAGATGGATTTGACCTGGGACTTGGAGGAAGCCAGGGGGCAGAGATGAAGAGAGATAGCATAGGAGACAGAGAAAATGGTCAATGGGATGTCTTATGTGAAGGTAGTAAGGAGACCATTGTTACTGGATCACAGAGTCCATGGTAGGGTGGTGGTTAAAATATAAGAACACTGGAAAGTTAAGGGGTCAGGTTATAAAAAGTTTCGACTGCTAAATTGAGGATTTTATGTTTGATCCTGGAGGAGATATTGGGGGGGTTGCCTTTGAAGTTTTTTGAGTAGAAGAGTAACATGGTAAGATGTGATTTAGGAAGATCAGTTTGACAGCTAGGTGGAAGCTAGACTGGAGTGGAGACAATCTGTAGCAGATAGAATAACCGGTAGGTTATTACAAAGGCAATTAGAGATTTGAGACTGGAGGTTCAGCAGAAAGGCTAGGGCTGAGTAAGTAGATTTGAGAACCATCAACACAGAGATGATAATTGAATCCATGGGAACTGATGATATTGCTGAGTGAAATAGAATCAAGAGAGAAGAGAACCGAGCCCAAGATGGGACCTTGTGGGATACCCACTATTAGCAGCAGTAACCTAGATGAAGATTCAACAAAGAAGACTGAGCAGCAGTCATATAACTAAAGAAGAGGAAATGGAGTCACAAAAACCTAGAGAAGAGAATCCCAAGAAGAAGAGGGTGGTTGGTAGAGCAAAAGGCTACAGAGAGATCAAGAGGGATAAGGATTGAGAAAAGTCATCAGATTGGGCAATTAAACACTCATTAATAACCTTGGAGAGAGGAGTTTCAGGTGAATGATGAAGTCAGAAATCAGACTCTAGAAAGTTAAGACAAGGGACAAACATGTCTCCTCCATTCCTTGACCCCTGCTTCCTGCTGCCCAAATGTTCTACCCTCCTCATGTTAGAGTGGGAGCTCCTTAAGGGCATTCATTGTGTCACTCTTTGTACTTGTATCCCTAGTGCCTAGCACAGTGACTGGCACAAAGCAGGTGCTCAATTAATACCTGTGAATAGATCAAAAGGTGATTGACAAATACTCATTTTACAGTTTAATGTTTCAAGGTTCTGGGACCTATTAGAAACTTATTCTCAAGAAGTGTCAAAGGTGGAGGAGGGTGTGTTTAATGTGTTCACTGGTCACTAGCTTATCCTATTTCAGACTCCCAATCCTAGAACACACCATGCCTGAGCATGACTTATAAGCTCCCTATACTGCATTCACACATGATAAGCACCTGTTTCCTTTTTGTCTTTGAGTGCCCACTTTCTAGCAATACACAGCAGGTGCTTGGTAAATGTTTGCCAGACTGAATCAAATGTCTCCTGCTTTTGTGTAGCATGATTACATGTTCACAACTTAAAACACCTAAAGAGCTCACTGTCCATGAGTTTCAGCCTCTTTTCTTCTTCCTTACCTCTCCATTCCTAAGTCACAAAGTAATGAGAGGAATGGATCCTCATGGAAAGAAAAAGGAGAGAACGTCAATCCAGATCCTTATTTTTCTTTATTTCAAGCCACATTTGTAGGTATTTTGTCTGTGACAGTGGACATATGAGCATGATAGACAATGGGGAAAAATGCCAAAATAAGAAAGAGAATATTCTAGGTTTTCATGAGCCTTCCAAAGTGTCATTCAAAATGAGAGAAATAGGGTGTGTGTTGTGGGGGAAGGATTAGCTTCACTGAGCCATCTCTCATGTATGATATGCCCCAGGAAAGTCACAATATGTTTTGCACACCCATTACTCTTTTTATCCACGTGGAATCAGATTAAATTTAACATCAAGGGAACTTTGAATGGAAAAACAAATCACCAAACATCCATCTTGAAGATTGGGGATGGTGGCAAGTAGGTGACAGCTCATTCCTTTGCCTTAGTAATGGGGAGAAAGAAAGGGAGAAGAGTGTGTATACATGTCTGTCAGGTTATTTTCAGTACTAGCTGAGATGGGAGAGCTCCTTTCCTTTCCTTTTGAGAACCACCCCTACTTCACAAAGTCTTGGTCCTGTAGTACCACCATTCCTACGGCCAAAAAGAGCTTTGGCTCATTAAGTCCCTTCTAGAGTCCAGAGAAATTTATTTTTTTCCATCCTTTCACTGATCATGAGTGAAAGGAGTTTTTTGCTCTTGGTTCTGTATGAATGTGAATCAATCACGTATTGTGCCTTTGTGATTTTTCCTTATTTAATATTTTATTTTTCCCAATTACATGTAAAAACAATCAACTCTTTTCCCCAAAATTTTAAGTTTCAAATTCTCTACTTCCATTCTCCCAGACATTGAAAAGGCAAGAAATTTAACGTAAGTTAGACATGTGTTATACATGCAAAACACATTTCCATTTAAGTCATTCTGTGAAAGAAAACCTGGATAAAAAAAAAATCCAAGACAAATAAAGAAAGCAAAGAAAAAAAGTATCTT
Organism: Gymnobelideus leadbeateri; assembly: GCA_011680675.1. Classification (NCBI taxonomy): domain Eukaryota; kingdom Metazoa; phylum Chordata; class Mammalia; order Diprotodontia; family Petauridae; genus Gymnobelideus; species Gymnobelideus leadbeateri. Next base: position 17,704 of record WOXC01011508.1, on the reverse strand, counting down.
TAATCTACATTCAGGTACTACCAGTTCTTTCTCTGGAGATGGACAGCACCTCTCACATAAGTCCTACAGAATTATCTTGGATCATTGTATTGCTGAGAATAAGTTATTTGTAGTAGATCATTATACAATATTGCTATTACTGTGTACAATGCTCTCCTGGTTGTGGTCATTTTACTTTGCATCACCGCATGTAAGTCTTTCCATGTTTTTCTGAGAGCATCCTGCTCATCATTTTAAAAGTACAATAGTATTCCATCACAATCATACACAACACCTTTTCAGTCATTCTCCAATTTATAGAAATCCCCTTGATTTCCAATTCTTTGCCACTACTAAAAGATCTGCTACAAATATTTATAGGTCCTTCCCCTTTGTATTTTTTATCTCTTTGGGAAATAGACATAGTAATGGTATTGCTGGGTCAAAGGATATGCATGGTTTTATAACCCTTTGGGCATAGTTGCCAATTGCTCTCTAGAATAGTTGAATTAGTTCACAACTCCACTGACAATGCATTAGTGTCTCAATTTCCTAACATTTTCCTCCAACATTTGTCATTTTCCTTTTCTGTCATATTAGTGAATCTGATGGATTAGTGTGGTACCTCAGGGTTGTTTCAGTTTGCATTTCTTTAATCAATAGTGATTTAGAGTATTTTTTTCCTATGACTACAGATAACTTTGATTACTTTGTCTGAAAACTTCCCATTCATATCCCTTGACCATTTATCAATTGAGAAATTACTCATTTATAGAAATTTGTCTGTTTTCTTATTTGTTTGAGAAATAAAGTCTTAATCAGAGAAACTCACTGTAAAATGTTTTTACAGTAATGATTATCATTATGTATCTCACTCCATCCTATTCCCCCCACTGCTTATCCTACTCTCTCTCTCCTTTTACCCTATCCATTCTCAGAAGTGTTTTACTTCTGACCTTTACCGCCCCCAAATTTCTGTCCCTTCTATCAGATCCCCTCCCCCTTCCCTTATTCTCCTCCCTTTCCTACTTTCCTGTATAGTAAGATAGATTTCTACACTCAGCTGAGTATCTATATTATTCCCTCTTTGAGTCAATTCTGATGAGAGTAAGGTTCATGTGCATTCCTCCCCTCTTCCCCTTTACCCTCCATTATAAAATCTCTTTCAAGCCTCTTTTATGTCAGATAATTCATCCCATTCTCTCTCTCCCTTTCCCTGGCTCCCAGTGTGTATTCTCTCATCTCTTCATTTGTCTTCTGCACTGGAACTGGAGGCCTCAGTGATGGCCTGCTAATCTAGGACTTAGGGTACTTGGTTTCTGACCTGTGCTGGGGCTGAGTCTCCTTCTGGCTTGCCCAGATTCTATCTGCACTAGGCTGTACTCCCCTTTTGTCCAATTGTGACAGATCTTTCCTGAAGTCCTTCAAAGTTATCTCAAGCTGGAAAATTGCTTCATTCCATCTTTGTATGTGTTCTCTCACTCCAGAATCCCTTTAGAGGTTTGATTGAATGTTGTTTCCAAGGGAAACTATGGAGAGTTTATGCAGCTCCCTGGCTTCTCTCTTCATCTTGGCTCTGCCTCCCCAATGCCAGATTTGAACTCATGAAAGTGAGTCTTCCCAACTCCAGGCTTGGCACTCTATCCACTGTACCACCTACCTTAATAAATACTTGACTATTACTGACTACTCCACAACAATACAAAACATTTCAGTTTTTCACTCAATGACTCATACTCTTCTAGAGTAGCTGATCAATCACTTTTGGCTCAACCAAGTTTGATTGAAAATTGCTGTTCCCACCCCACTATAAATGCCTTCCTGGAAGTAGGGTGGAAGGAGTAAGATGGCCAACAGATGAATGATCTACTTGTCCATTTGTCCAGTAGTCCAAAAACAGGGATCACCCAGTCTCTAGTGGGAAAAGGGATTACTGAGAACCAATTGATCAATCAACAAGTATTTATTAAGTATTTAGTGTCAGGCACTGTACAGTAAGCTGAATGATCCTCTGACCTTGATTACTTGTATAACCTTGGGCAAATCAACTTCTCAGTGCTTCAGTTTTCACATCTGTAAAATAAGGAGGTTGGACTAAACATCCTATGAATTACTTTTTTAGCTCTGGATATGTGAGTTTGCAATCTGTTGTTAAGAATTACTAAATCACAACTACAACAACAAAAACCCCAAACTGATTGTAAGTTTGATAATGTCTTTTTCCTATTGTCATATAAACCCTCAATCTCACTCCTGTTACAGGGTCTGCCACAGACAGAAACTCTTAAGAAGCTAGTGGAGGGGGTCAAACGTGACCTAAAGGTCAGCTATCACCAGGCAACAAGGAGACCAAATGGGAGAATGGGAGAGATAGGAATTAAACCACTCCAGTATCTTTGCCAAGAGAACCACAAATGGGGTCATGAAGAGTCAGATATGACTGAGAAATAGTTGAATAACAAATTTGGGATAACTATGACCCCTTTTCTCAATCTTCTGCAGAAACTGCCATTAACGTTATCATTTCTAAAAACAGTTGAATTTACGGGGCGGCTAGGTGGCGCAGTGAGTAGAGCGTCGGCCCTGGAGTCAGAAGGACCTGAGTTCAGATCCGGCCTCAGACACTTAATGCACACACAAACAAAAAACCTAGCTGTGTGACCTTGGGCAAGTTACTTAACCCCAATTGCCCTCCAAAAGGCAAAAAAAAAGCAAAAAAAACCCAAAAAAAACCCAAAAACAGTTGAATTTGAGTGATGATGATCAGATAAACTGATATACAAAAGGGAAAAAAAACATCATGGGATAACGAAAGGAGAATTATGTTTGGAGTCAACATGTCATGAGTTCAAATCCCCTTTCTCCCGTGTACTAGCTATTACCTTGGGCAAGTTACTAATTTGCTCTATACCATAATTTCCTATCCATGAAATGAGGAGGTTGAATCAGATTACTGCCCAGGCCCACTTCAAGTCTCAAAATCTCCAGTTAGAGCATTTGGTGAATCAATGGTATCATAGTGTGAAGTGACACTGAGTATAGCTAACGTGGAGGGAATTAAGGAAAGAGCATTGAATATAACTTCCCAGGGCGATGAGTCCATTTCTTAATTATTGGCATCCAGAATAGCTGATTAATTTTACATCCCATCTCTTTACAATTGATGTGTATCTTTCCAAGGATGATTTGTAGCTTTTAATTCCAACAGATTTGCATCATCATCCATTTTATACATCAAGGATAATGATAGTGGGTCATGGTTATTGTTATTGTGCAAACATTTTTCAATCAAGTATGATGATCTCATTTAGAGTTTTCTTAGCAAAGATACTGGAGTGGCTTGCCATTTCCTTTTTCAGTTGATTTTACAGATGACAAAATTGAGACAAACAAGGTTAAGTGACTTGCCCAGGGTCACACAGGTAGTAAGTGTCTGAAGCCAGATTTAAACTCAAGAAATGAGCCTTCCTGACTTCAGGCCTGGCACTCTATCCACTGTGTTATTAGGACATATTTTAAAGATTTCTATGTACATGACACTTTGCTAAATGTTATATACATTTTAATTAAGTGAGACAAATGGAAAGAATACCGTACAAGCAGGAGACATGGGGTGTAGTCATATTTCTTTTTCATTTTCTTCTTTTAAAAAACATTTATTTATTTATTTTAGTTTTCAACATTCATTTCCGCAACATTTTGAGTTACAAATTTTCTCCCCATCTCTCCCCTACTCCACCCCAAGATAGCAAGTCTACTGAATACCCCTTTCCCCAATCTGTTCTCTCTTATATCCTCCCCAACTCCCCCCCTAACTTTCTTATAGGGCAAGATGGATTTCTACGCCCCAGTGCCTATATATCCTATATCCCTGTTGCATATAAGAACAATTTTTTTCACATTTGTTCTAAAACTTTGATTTCCAGATTCTCTCCCTTCTTATCTCCTTACCCACCACTACTGGAAAGACAAGCAATTAAATATAGGTTGTACATGTGTGGTTGCACAAAACATTTCCACAGTAGTTATATTGTGAAAGACTATATTTCCCTCTATCCTATCCCATCCTCCATTGATTCTATATCCTCCTTTGACCCTGTCGCTTTTCTAAAGTGTTTGCTTCTAACTACCCTCTCCCCCAATCTGCCCTCCCTTCTATCATCCTCCCTTTTATGCGCCCCCCCTACTTTCCTGTAGGGTAAGATACCCAATTGAGTGTGTATGCTACTCCCTCCTGAAGCCAAATTCAATTACAGTAAGATTGACTCATTCCCTTTCACCTTCCTTCTCTTCCCCTCCATTTATTGTAACAGTTTTCTCTTGTCTCTTTTATGTGAGATAATTTACCCTATTCTATCTCTTCCTTTCTCCTTCTCCTAATATATTCCTCCCTCACCTCTTAATTTTATTTTTTAAATACCATCCCTTCCTATTCAACTCATCCTGTGCCCTCTGTCTATGTATACATGCACACACACATATACATATACACATACACCCTCCTATAATACACATATGTATGTATACATATACATATATAAATATATATTCCCTTCAACTATACTCGCACTGAGAAAAGCATCATAAGTTACAATTTCATTTTTCCATGTAGGAATGTTAATAAATCAACTTTAATAAATTCCTTATGATTTCTTTCTCCTGTTTACCTTCTCATGCTTCTCTTGCTCTTTGTACTTGAAAATCATATTTTCTGTTCAGCTCTAGTATTTTCATCAAGAATGCTTGAAAGTCCTCCATTTTGTTGAATGTCCATATTTTCCCCTGAAGTATTTTACTCAGTTTTGCTGGGTAGGTGGTTCTTGGTTTTAATCCTAGCTCCTTTGACTTCCAGGATATCATATTCCATGTCCTTTGGTCCCTTAATGTAGAAGCTGCTAGATTTTATGTTATTTTGATTGCATTTCCACAATACTCAAACTGTATCTTCCTGGTAGCTTGTTATATTTTCTCCTTGACCTGGGAACTCTGGAATGTGCCTTTAATATTCCTAGGAGTTTACTTTTTGGGATCTTTGTCAAGAAGTGATTGGTGAATTCTTTCAATTTCTATTTTGCCATCTGGTTCTAGAATATTAGAGCAATTTTCCTTGAGAATTTCTTGAAATATGATGCCTAGGCTCTTTTTTTTTTTTTTTTTTTGATCATGGTTCTCAGGTAGTCCAATAATTTGTAAATTATCTCTGCTGGATCTATTTTCCAGATCAGCCCCTTTTCCAATGAGACATTTCACATTATCTTCTATTTTTTCATTTGTTTGGCTCTATTTTATAGTATCTTGATTTCTCATAAAGTCATTAGATTCCATTTGCTCCAATCTAATTTAGAAAGAATTATTTTCTTCAGTGAGATTTTGAAATTTCTTTTCAAAATTCCTTTTCCATCTGGCCAATTTGGCTTTTTAGAAGCATTCTTTTCATTGGCTTTTTGGGTCTCTTTTGCCATTTGAGTTAGTCTCTTTTTAAGGTGTTATTTTCTTCACTATTTTTTGGATCTCCTTTAGCAAGCTGTTGACTCACTTTTCATTATTTTCTTGCATCATTCTCATTTCTCTTTCCAATTTTTCCTCTACTTCTCTCACTTGATTTTTTTTTTTAAGCAGTTGGGGTTAAGTAACTTGCTCAAGGTTACACGGCTAGTCATGGTTTATGTGTGGGTGCTCATTTTCTGAGGCCGGATTTGATCTCGGGTCATCCCAACTCCGAGGCCAGCGCTCTTACTCACTGCGCCACCTAGCTGCCCCTTTTAGGGCAATTGGGGTTAAGTAACTTGCCCAAGGTCACACGGCTAGGCTTTTTGTTTGTGTGGGTTAAGTGTCTGAGGCCGGATCCGAACTCAGGTCCTTCTGACTCCAGGGCCGGCGCTCTACTCACTGCGCCACCTAGCTGCCCCTCTCACTTGATTTTCAAAATGCTTCTTGAGCTCCTCCATGGCCTGTGTCCAATTCATATTTTTCTTAGGGACTTTTGATGCAGGGGTTTTGACTTTGTTTGTCTTCTTCTGGTTCTGTCTTTTAATCCTTTTTGTCCCCCCAAAAAGATTCTATGGTCTGATTGTGCTTCTTCTGTTAGCTCATTTTGCCAGCCAATTACTTGACTTTTGAGCTCTTTGCCATGGTAGAACTCTGCTTCCAGAGTGGAGAGTGCTGTGCCCCAAATTTCTGGGGCACATCTGTTTTGCACATCTGTTGTCAGAACTATGAGGAGGGTGCCCTCTCTATAGCCATCAAAAGCTTTGACACTCTAATGCTCCTCACCCCAGGACCACCACCCAAGACTACAACCCAGATCCAAGCAGGTCAAAGCAAGAGCAATTACCCTCTGAATGGTCATTTGGTCCCCCTACAATGTAGGCCAGGAGTTCAGGAGGCAGCCATGTGGCAGCAGCTACAGCTGCTGTTGCCGCCACTTCCCCTACCCCTGGAGGCAGGGGCCAGACCACACTCTTCTTTCTCCCGGTTCCAACAGAGTTCCCTACTGAACTTTTACTTTCTCTTTGGTGTTTATGGGGTGAGAAGTCTGGAAACCTCCATAGCTGCTGGTGATTCACTCTCCTGAAGTTTGCTCTGGCTGGTCTAGGCTGTGAGTCTGGGCCAGTATAGTTTACACAGGACTGTGCTTGACTACCAGTCTGTTGCAATAGACCTTTCCTGTCAGCCTGCCTGGCTGCAGCAGGAAATTTGTTCTTCTCTGTCACTCTGTGGGTTCTGTAGCTCTAAAATTTGTTTTGAATCATTCTTTTACAGGTATTGGAGGTGGCTGGAGCAGGAGGTCAAGCAAGTTCCTGCTTTTACTTGGCCATTTTGGCTCTGCCTATAGTCATATTTCTTATGTTAAAATAGCATCTCTAGGAATAAGAGTCAGCCTGCCTAGAATTCTCTTCCTCCTCATATCCTCCTCTGGGCTTTTCTCACTTCCTTCAACACTTGGCTCAAATCCTACCTTCTTCATGAGGCCATTCCTCTTCTCCCCCCACCCCTCTACTGCTAGTGCCTTCTGTTTGAGATGACCTTTCATTTACTTTGTCTATATCTTATATGAACAGAGTTGATTGCATGTTGTCTCCCCCATTAGACTGGAAGCTCTTTGAGGGCAGGGGTTGTCTTTCTACTTAATATTAGCATTTAGCTAGTGTGTGGCCCATTGTAAACTCTTAATACAATTTTACTGACTGAATGAGGACTTGTTTTGCCTTTCTTTGTGTCTAGTGCTTAGCCCTGTACCTGGCATATAATTAGGCTTAACAAAGACTTGTTGACTAATTGCTAGTCATTAACTTGCTTTGTCATTTTAAGCACGCCATTTCACATTTCTTGATTCATTTTTCATCAGTGAAATGAGCAATGTGGACTACATGAGCTCTAAAGGGCCCTTCTAGCTCTAACATTATTGGACTCTGCAGTAGTTGGGGGGTCTTGGACATGAGATGTGTTGATTAGTTCAGGAAGTACACTGCCAATGGGTTCAATGTAGTAGTTTCAATCCCAGTTGAGGCCAATTAGTTTGACTTATTTATGGTCACAAGAGAGTGTAAGTAACTGATGGCCTAATAAAGCTGGGCTGGGAAATCATGGTGCTAGTTCCAGAGTTCTGATCCTGATAAAATAGAGCACTGACCCTGGAATCAGGAGGACCTGAGTTCAAATCCAGCCTCAGACACTTGACATACTTACTAGCTATGTGACCTTGGGCAAGTCACTTGAAAAGGGACTGGTAAATCATTTGGCACCCCTTTGTAAAGCAAAGATAATCACAACCCTAGTTAAGCAAGGATCAACTGAAGCAACAATGTCTCTGGAAAACATTGTGACCTTTAGAACCTTTCAGGAAAAGTAGGTCTTGATAAGCAATTTCTTGCTGACAGTGTGGTATCTCAGTTCCCTGGACTCACATATTGTTACTGGTGGGAATTATTTAATAATATCATTCCTAATCTAAATTGTCTAGGCCAATATTTTTTGAGTCTAAAGAAAATACACTTTGTGAGTCCCTCCAGACCTCCTGAATGAAAGCCAGATGATCCTCCTTAACTAAAGGAGAATATATAAGAGTTGTAATATTTTTAGAGTATAACCATACCAATGATTAAGGCCCCAAGGAGTTTGAGATCATGTATCTTGGAGAAGAGAAGGTTAAGACTGACTCAAAAAACTATAAAAGTTGGTTTTTGTTTTTAAGAGGATTGTACCCAACTGTTTTCATTTTCACTAAGGAAAGATCAAGAAAAAACAAGTTTACTTTAAGGGGTCATGGGTAGTGCCTAGAATTGGCACAAAGATTATCTAAGTTCCCTCTAAATCAAGACATAAGACCAAGAGTGAATGTGATGTGTCCTCTCTTGTACGTGTAAACTGTTATACTCAATCCGAAAGATGTAATCTTGGAAGCAAAAATGTTTACATACCAGGTTTTCTGGCCCTTTGGTTTCCCCCAAACATTTAACAGCTCCATGGGCTAATGTTAGATATATTACCATGAGATGTGTTAGTTTTTAGCCTATAAATAGGATTGATATGCACTCGAATTAGATTTTTGAAGTAAAGACTGAACTTTCCAGTATAAAATCATTGGGATGGAATGGAAATTTGTGTCTAATGATAGCCATTTCTAGAGTGGGGGTGGGGAGGGAAGAAAAAAAAAAAAGGAAAAAAGAAAATTACATAAATTTATTATATATTTAAAAGGAATAACAGATTATACACAATAGATTTGCAGTTTCATGTACAATCATCTCTTTTTCCCCATTCAACTATGTTATAGAAGTGCTTGCTTCTTAAGTTCAGAATAAAATGAATGAATAAATTTTACAAAGCACTTATTAAGTCCTTACTACATACCAAGCACTGTGCTAAGTACTGAGGATGCAAATAGAAAACAAATTCACAGTCTAAAAGATGGAGACAACCCATTAAGGAAGGCTTGGTTCATTTCATGTCCAATGGAAAGGTGAGGTGGTACCTAGCAAGGTTCAAAAAATGAGGGCAGCAGGGCTGAAGAGCAGACCTTGCAGACCTTGGGAAGCAAGAATATGGATCAGCATCTAGTGCCTGCTAGAAACTGGGGAATGCAGCAATAAAGATCAGAGGAGGAGAATGGTCACTGGCTCCCTGGTACGGCATTTGATGGTGCTGGCCTGCAGTCTGTTGGCAGATTAGAGTGGGGCGGGGGAACAGGTAGGTCTATTATGTATATAGAACTAGAAGATTCATTGTTCACCCATTCACTCATTCATACTTATGAAGTACCTACTATGCAGAAGTCATGATCCTGCTTGTTGGCAGGGGGATAGACAGGATGTACCTTTCTAATTCCTCTTTTCCTAATATTTACAGTCTTTCTCAGTCATGATTATGCTGTTTTGATAGGTTTAGAGATCTGAAATACTGATTGGATGGGATGCTTCTCCATAGAATGTAAGACACAGCCCCAAAGACACAGTCTTGAAAATAAAGAATTTGTTATCTTTCACTATGAGAGAAATCAACTCCTGAGCTAAACACTAAAGATGTAAAACTATCTGCCTCTGTCTTACCTCCTATCTTAGCTCACTTATCCCAACAGTTTTCTGTCTAATAACATCCCTAGAAATAGTGGCAGTTCTCCCCAAGGATTATAGTGACTCAAAAGGAATATACATGAATAGATCAATATTTATCTGTCTTCTTGCCTCTACTAAAGACACAAGCATGGGACTAATGAACACTAGGGCACTGTAAGAACATCAATAAAAAGCAGTAGAAGATTGATTTCATTCATTAGTTGTTCCTTTTGTCATCATAATTCCATCGATTATAAAACCTATAAGTTAAATCTCAGTTAATAAAGGACACTAACCCAGTAATTGAATGACCCAAGGAACCCAACAGGGCTGTGTAACTGTGGTTAGCTAGGTCCAGGACTTACACAACAGTAGTAAAAGTGAAGAATGGGAAGTTGTGAGTTTGAACCTTACCTAAAGCACTTACTTAAAAAAAAAACAAAACACATACAGAATCAGAAGAGGTGTTTTGGAATACGAAGAACAATGGAAAGGGGACTTTTAAAAACTCTATTGGAAAAAAGAGGAAGACTAAAGGAGGGAAAAGGAGTGGTTGAGATGATTATAATAGACAAAAGAAAAAAGACAGAATTACTTCTTGGCTTCCATTTTCTTTTCTAAAGAGGAGGATCTTTGGACTGGAAAGAGAACAAAAACACTAGGTTGGGAGTCAGGAGTCCCAGAACTTTGAGCTTAGTTCTAGGGAATGAAAAGTCTTGTTGTTCAGACCACTCCTGGAATATTGGGTTCATTTCTTCATACTACATTGGAGAAAATGCAGTAGGGAGCTCTGCCTTGAATATAGCCTGGGGAGCCTTTGATAAACATTGATTAGTTGATTGATCTCTAAGAGCAACCCAAAATACTCAGAGACCTTGAATTCCTGGCATATGAGGGTTGATGGAAGAATTAGGGATGTTTAACCTGGAGAAAAGAAGGACTTGTTGAGGCAGTCTGAAATTACTAAAAGAAGTGCCATATGGGAAAGGGTCTTGTTCTTTTTTAAATCAATCAAAAAACATTTATTAAGTGCATACATACTATGTACCAGGCATTGTGGTAAGTGATGCAGATACAAAGAAAGGCAAAATACAGTGCCTGCCCTCAAGGAGCTTACAATTTACTTGACCCCAAAGGCAAAAATAAAATTAATTAATGAACAAAATAGCATTTTCAAGTGCTTATTATATACCAGGCACTGTGTCAGTGCTGGGAATACAAAGAAAGGCAAAACAGAACAGTCCCTATTCCCAAGGGTTGAAATTGCAGAGCAGTAGATTTAATGATCAGGTATGGAGTGGACAAGAAGGCATCACTGAGGCCCTTTACAATTCTGAAATCTTATGATTCTACATGATTCTGAGTCCTGTCACTAACTAGGTCTATCACCTTGAGAAGTTAAGATGGAAAATTCCATCCACATCCAGAGAAAGAACTATGGAGTCTGAATGCAGAGTGAAGCAGACTATTTTCTTTTTTTGTTTTGTTTTTTCTTTCTCATGGTTTCTCCCATTCATTATAATTCTTCTATACAATAAGACTAACGGGAAAATATGTTTAATAGGAATGTATATGTAGATCCTATATCATATTGCAGGCTGTCTTGGGGAGGGAGGGAGAAAAATTTAAAACTGATGGAAGTAAATGTTGAAAACTAAAAATAAATAAATTAAATTTTAAAAGAAAGTATAAAAAAATTCTGGCCTCAGACACTTACTAGCCGTGTGACCCTGGGCAAGTCACTTAACACTGTTTGCCTCAGTTTCCACATCTCTAATATGAACTGGAGAAGAAAATGGTGAATCATCCCAGTATCTTTACCAAGAAAACCTTAAATAGGGTCATGAAGAGTCAGAGACAACTGAGAAATGACGGAATTATAATTATTAAGATTGTAGCTAGCATTTATATATAGATGTAAGGTTTCAAAGCACTTTACATATATTATCTCATTTTATCCTGAAAACAGCTCTTGCAGGTAGGTGCTAATATCATCTCCATTTTATAGATAAGGAAAGTGAGGCATATAGAGCTTAACTGACTTATCCAAGGTCACACCACTAGTAAATATTTAAGGCAAGATTTGAACTAAGGTTTTCCTGACTCTAGGTCCAGCACTAATGGCAGTCAAGACTTACAGCTGTTCTGCAGGAGCTTCTCCAGGGAATCACGCCACTGTAAAGCCTCTTCTGGTGAAGGCCTAAAGTCAAAGGAATAGAAGGAAATGAATGAAGACCACACATATGCCATGCTGGTGACTCAAGGGGTCTCTTCTGAGCCCCTCCCCCATCAGCAGAATGTGGGGGACAGAATTGTTCTTACAATTGTAGAGCTGGCTTTGTGCTGATGTCCCCACAGGGCCTCCCCTGGTCATCCCGGCACCCTCTTTGTGACATGGCTGGCCCATGGGGCCTTGGGAAACTGAATCTGGAATTTCCTTTGGATCCCTCCATAGTCTATCACATAAATGTAGGATGTTAAATCTGGAAGGTACATTGTAAATCATCCAGTTCAACCTCCTTGTTTCACTGAAGGAAAAACTGAGGCCCAAAAGGGTCACCTAACTTGCTTGAGACCACACAGCTAGTACTTGACATAGCTGGAATGTGAACCCAGGGCTCCCTAAACCCCACCTAACCATGACCATGCTCTCTATAAAGCTAGCACCCAGCGAACACAACTTCACCCAGCTGTCCCACTCTGAGGACCAAGCCTCTGATTTTGCCTTTCCTTCCCTACTCGTTTCATCAGAGCAGAGGCTTCCTCCACAAGTGATGATCACATCCTGATGGAATCCTAAGAAAGCTGCCCCCAGCCCCAAGATTCTAACTTCATTATAGGCCTGTCCCTACTGAACAGCAGGCCTGCTGCACCAACCTAGCCCCTCCACCCCCACCCCAATGTCCTAACTTATGCTTCACTGCTCACTGGAACAACTGATGTGTCCCTGAAGTCTTAGTTCCCACAGAAACAGCAGGTGTGTCCATGTGATGGGAACCTAGCTACTGCCTCTACCTGGTCACTGCTCCCAGACCCATTCCCACAGAAACAGGTGTGTTCTTGTAATTCAATCACAATCACATGAACCATCTAGCCCAAGACAGGGCCACAATACCTAACTATCTATCTTAACCAGCCAGGACCACAATAGCTAGCCAGTTGGAGGGCAGAATGACCAGAATGTTTAACCACCTAACCATAGATGGAACTCCTCCTCCATTACCTAAGCCCTTAACAAACTCCTCCTGCCTTTTTAATATTAATGATATTCCTCTATTCTATGTAAATTTCTGTTGTGTAATTATATCTTTACCCTATAAAAATCCATCTTGCTTTCTCTAAAGTTGCTGGTTCCTCTTGGAATTTACTCCACTTCATGAGAGGCGTCAATCTCAATAAATGTCTATACTTGGATTAGAGGTGGTCTGACTGAATTCTTTGAGATGGTTCCACCACAACAAATCAGGAAACTGTAACAGGTTTTGGATGGGCAGAGCCCTCACCTCAATAGTTTTTGGCACCCCCAGTTTTAAACTGAAACACATCCCTTCCAGAACAGGAGTCATCCCTGACAGCTGGGCTCCTGGTAATGATCTTCTCAGAGGTTAGCTGGGCTGGCCCTTGGACAACAAGTCTGTGACTTAAAGCTTCCCAGCTTGGTGAAACCTCTCAGGTGCAATGGTTGCATTCCATTGGGAGGGCACTGAAAACCTAGAGTCATTGCCGCCCTATGGGGAGGCATCAGAAGAGATGCCTCACTAGCATTATAACCTCCCTAACTGTACCTGGAGTGGTAGGATAAGCACTGAGTCAGGTAAGGCTGGGGTTTGAATTCTATATTTATTATTAGTGTGACCAGAAGCAATTCATTTAATCTTTCTGAGACAGTTGATATTGTTGTTGTTTGTCCTTCATACCCCAAAAGGACCATGACATTAGGGAGGTGATAACATGACTTGCAAGTGAAATGGATTTAAATAAGGGAGGGCTTTGCAAAGTCACCAGCCTCACTTTCTCCTCTGGAGCCATCTGGGTCCAGTGAGAAGATATAGATCAGGATGACTGGAGATGACCCTGGATGCAGTGGGAGACCTTGGCCTTTTTAAGCTAAGGTCTCTAACAGGTATTACTGAGGCTGGCTGCTGATGGCACAATGGATAGAGCTCCAGGCCTGGAGTAAGGAAGATCTGAGTTTAAATCTGGCCTTGGACACATATTAGCCATATGAACCTGGGTAAGTCACAGATGTTTGCATCAGTTTTCTCAACTATAAAATGGGGATCATTAATAGCACCCACCTCCCTGTGTTGTTGTGAGGATTAAATGAGATACTTTTAAAGAACTTAGCACAGTGCCTGGCACATAGTAGGTGCTTAGTAAATCTTTCTGTCCTTCCTTCTCTCCTTCCTTCCTTCCTTCCTTCCTTCCTTCCTTCCTTCCTTCCTTCCTTCTTCCCTTCCTTCCTTCTTTCCTTGCTTCCTTTTTTCCCTTCTTCCTTCCTCCCTCCCTCCCTCTTCTTCCTTCCTCCCTTAGTTGCTCTTTCCTTTCTTTGTTCCTCCGTTTCCTTCCTTGCTCCTTCCCTATCCCTCCTTTTACTTTCTAATCAAAGACTTGAAACATTTATCAAGATAACAGGGGCAAGGAGCTTCCTATGACCTGATTCATTTGAATGACTTATAGATACTTTGCCTAAATTTTCTGGATAATTGCCTCTACTGGGGGGTGCGGTACAGCTAGAGAGAGCACCAGGAATCAGGAAGACCTGAATTCAAATCCCATCTCATTTATCAGCTATGAGATCCTGGGCAAGTCACTTTACTTTTGTTTGCTGCAGTTTTCTCATCTATAAAATGGGGATAGGTCATAATAGCACCCACCTTACAGGGTTATTTAGAGGATCAATATAAATGCTAGCTCTAACACTTGACAAAAGTCAAGATAATTGTCGATGGCCTGGGATGCACTGGATGATGCTGGCATCTTCCATGTCTGACCAAACTCTTAGCATCCCACAGCACCTGCTCCAACCTCCTTCATGGCCATTGAAACAAATTGTTCTCAGTTCATTCCACCGGGAGAAATGTCACACATCCTACCCCAAATCACAGTGGGTTTAAGGCCCTACAGTACCCTCAGCCTGGGTTAGCCCATCTGCTCAGATGCTTTGCCAGGGTGTGGCCTCTCTAGCTTCTCAGCTTCTTGGAAGCACAGGTGAGAGCTGAGTGCCAAGGGGATACCGCAGATGAATAAGCAGCCCTAAGAGTCACCTCAGGTTGACATGGGGCTGACAAGGATTTAGATCAGGTGTCTAACAATAAAAGATAACATTTATATAGCACTTTAATGTTTGCAAAAAAAGTACAAATATGAGCTCATTTGTTCCTCACCAACAACCCAGGGAGGTAGGTGCTAATGTTACCCTGGTCTTATAGATGAGAAAACCAAGGCAGACAGAGTTCAGGTGGTGTGACCAAGGTCCCACAGTTAGTTCTGAGGAAGGATGTCTTCCTGACTCCAGGTCCAGTACTCTGATCCAAAGAGAGAACACTTAAAAAAACAAAATAGAACACTTTAAATGAGGAGAGGCTGCTGCGGGATGGTAGCAAAAGAAATGGTCAGGATGTGGAAATGATGGAATGAATGGGCCTCTTTTCCTTCTCCTGCTCCAGGATGGCATTAGGGCACAAGAGAAGGAGTACTGAAAAAGGAGGGTTAAGATTGAATGCAGGGGCAGCAAGGTGGTGCAGCAGGTAGAGCACTGGTCCTGGAATCAGGAGGATCTGAGTTCAAATCTAGACTCAGACATTTACTAGCTGTGTGATCCTGGGCAAGTCATTTAACCCAGTTTGCCTCTCTCCTCTGCCAACCCCCCAAAATGAATACTGCATCTTCTGGGGGAAAGCCAGGTTTCAGTGGACCCAAGAAGAAAGGAATGTGAAATGAAGAGATTCGGGGCAAACTATAGTGCTTACAATTAGGTGCTGGACAAATATTTGATGACTGGATGGTTAGGTTATCTGAGGTAGAAGGATTCATTAAAAGTTTGTAATAAAAAAAATCAAAGCCCTCCTGCCTGGAGGCAGGGAAATGGACTAGCAAACTTATCAAGTTCTTTAAGCCCCTAGAGTGCTTAGTTCTGTGAATATTCTCTCCAGATAGAAGTGCATTCACTGTCTCCCCTTAATAGTAAAGGGTATCAGGAAAGAACTATCTCCTGAGGAGGGCTACTGGGCTAAAGTGTGTTACCATATCCAATTTGTCTCTAATGGGCTTTTGAAAACTAGGGTAATGGTCAATAATGTTAGCACATCACAGCCAAAATTAAATCCCTGAAAGGGACATCTGCAGAGTCTGCCTGGGGTTTAAATTAGCTCAGATTGATTCAAAGACACAGAGTCAAGCAGAATGCATCTCCCACTACATGAGACCTAGCATTCTGATTACCAGTCCAGGAAGTACCCAAGTTCATTTTGTCTCATTTCTCTGAACTCTGGTCCCTTCATTAAGTCAAGGTTTTGGAAATAAAAGAAATGCAGATCAAAGTGACCAGAAACACCCTGGTTTTAAAGGTCATGAAAGACTCTGATTCTCAAGGTGGTAGATAGGATGGAGAAGGAATAGTGGAGCTGGTGGTGGGGGAAAATAGTGAATGATTAGTAATGCCAATGGTGATACTGTGGATAAACAGAAGGTAAAAGAAAAACATTTTACATATAGACATTTAATTCTTCTAAGGATGGCCTAGATAAACAAAATTCATAGATGATCCAAAAACCTTACGTTTGCTCATTATCTCAATGGCCTCAACCAAGACATTTGCCAGATCTGTTAGCAAGAAACCAAAAAGACAAGATTGCAAAATTGAAGTGTGTTTCACTCATTGGCACATTTTGTTCTCTCTATGTTCCCTCTCAGTGATTGAAACCACTTGCAACCAATTCATTAGTCAACAAATACTCTTGGGCACCAATAACTTGCCCAGTACCCTTCTGGCTTCTGTGAGGAATATGCAATGAGCATGTCTTATATTACATTTCTATTTTTCTCTACTCATTTCTTCTTCTTCAACTAGCTGGCAATATTCACTAGGGCAGGCATCATGCCTTATTCTTCTTTGTCTCCTCAACTTTCCTGATGCTTAGCACTGATCCCAAGTCTTTGTAGTTCAGTTGTTTAGTTATATCCAATGCTTTGTGACCACATTTGGAGTCTTCTTGGCGAAGATACTGAAGTGACTTGCCATTTCTTTCTCCAGCTCATTTTGTAGATAAGGAAACTGAGGCAAATAGGATTAAGTGACTTGCCCAAGGTCAAACAGCTAGTTAGTGTCTGAGGCCAAATTTAAACTCAGGAAAATGAGTCTTTCTAGGTCTGACATTCTGTCCACTGTGCCACTTAGCTGCCCACTGATCAAGTCACAAGCACTCAAAATAGGGGCTTAGAGAAAAGATATAACTAGAAGGGTCAAGGAAAACTTGAAGGTGGTAATACTTGAACTGGGCCTTGGAAGAAAGGATGAGATTGGTTAAGCACAGAGAAAGGGGGAGGCCATTTCGGGCAGAGAAAATGAATCATTATGGGGTTTTTTTCCGTTTGTGAAACATGTTTGATGAGTGCTTTCAATCTTATATTCTCTTCCTATCCTCATCAGCCTTCTGGTATGTATCCTGGTGTAGTGAATGATAAAAACAAAATAAAACTTATTTTCAAATGGGGATAAAGGGAAGAATCTGGATTCTGAACAACTCATAAAACATGTAAAGAGCCCCTTGAATGTTTGTGTTATGAACTTAGATGGTGGCACCATTATAGCAACTTGTTCATAATTTCATTTTCTGGTGATTCTTTTCTCCATTTCCAAAGAAGAATGAGTTATCTAGGCCTTGGTCTCCATTTCATTCACCCTGTATATTCCACTTTTACATCTTTCATGATAATCCATTTGGTTTTCCTGAGAATGTCTAAATTAGGTCTTCCAATGGCTTCTCCATAGGAAACAACTAACTGATGAGAGAAAAATTTGGGGAAAAGTTGCCAGGAAAGTTCATGGGGTGGTCTATAAGACCCTTCCAACTCTTAAGGTTCCATTGGTGATTCCCCACTCCCTTGTTTCCTTTTCCTTAACCAACAATATAGACCCTATCTTCCAAGGTCATAGTTGAAATAGATGA
>WOXC01011507.1:0-119395 GCA_011680675.1 Gymnobelideus leadbeateri | reverse complement strand
ACTATCTATAGGACACAACAAATTTTTATACTTATCAGAGTAAATTACTCCCCGTTTGATTCCAAACCAATGAGAGTAAATTTCAAACAATGCTCCTCTCCCTCCCTCCAATTCCTCTATTTAATGAATTTATGTGTCTATTCACGTTAGATTCTTAAACTTCACTGATTAATTTGATCCTTCTTTGAACCAGAACCAGTGAGAATAGTGTTTAAATGATGTTCCTCTCCCTCTTACTTTCCCTTCTTCTATAGTGTGTTTTGATGCCTCTTCAGATGGCATATTTTACCTTTTCCTAGCTCATCCTTTCCCTTTTCCCATTACAGTACCATTGATCCCCTTAATAGTCTTTTTTTTTTTAGACTCCATGTTAGTGCATTCATACCCACACCCTCTAAGTATAACCCTTTTGCAGGTCATGATAATCATAGAGATTTCAAATATTGACAGTTATCAGCTCCACATATAGGGATGTGAACATTTTGCTCTTGTTGCATCCCAGGTAATGAGCTTGTGTTTGTGGGTGTGGGTGTGTGCACTTCTGCATGTGTGAGTCTATGTTACCCTTGTTTACCTTTTTATGTTCTTCTGGAGTCTTGTAATTGGAGATCAAATTTTCCATTGAGCTCTGGCTTTTTCATTAGGAAAGTCTGGAAGTCCCTTACTTCATTAAACGTCCATCTCCTTGCCTGAAAGATTATGCTCAGTTTTTCCGGGTAGTTAATCCTTGGTTGTAGTCCTAGCTCTCTTGCCCTACGAAATATCAAATTCCAGTCCCTCCGCTCTTTTAATGTAGAAACTGCTAGGTCCTGTGTGATCCTAACTGTAGTTCCTCGATATTTGAATTGTTTCTTTTTGGCTGCTTGTAGAATTTTTTCTTTAATCTTATAATTCTGGAATTTGGCTACTATATTTCTTGGAGTTTTCAGTTTGGGATCTCTTTCAGGAGGAGTCCGGTGAATTCTATCAATAGCTATTTTATCTTCTGATTCCAGGACCTCAGGACAGTTTTCTTTGACAATCTCTTGGAGGATGTTGTCTAGACTGCTTTTCTCATCATGGCTTTCTGGTAGACGAATAATTCTTAGGTTGTCTCTCCTGGATCTGTTCTCTAGGTCAGTTATTTTTCCAGTGAGATATTTTACATTTTCTTGCAATTTTTCGATCATCTTGTTTTTTTCGATTGAATCCTGCTGCATCATAGAGTTCTGAGTTTCAGTTTGGTTGTATCTAATTTTTAGTGAATTATGGTCTTCAGTAAGTTTTTGAAGTTCCTTTTTTAGGGAGGTATTTTCTTTTTCCAAGTTGGTCATTGCCTCCCTGATTTGGTCTTTAAAATTTTTCTTAAGCTCCTCCAGGAATGCTATTTGGGCTTGAGACCAGATCATGTTTCCTTCTGTGGTCTCTGGTGTGGGCAGAGAGTCTATATTGTCCTGTGTGTTTTGTTGTTCTTGCCCTGCATAGTATGCTCGAATAGACTTTCTTGCCTTCCCCTTCTCCTTTTCAGCTTCCTTCCTTCCCATTGTGACTTCCTGTTTCTTAGTGTCTCAGGCTATGAGTTTGGGGCCTGATCCTTGACTTTGAATACCTCTGGGTGGCTAGTTTATGGCTAAGTCAGGGAAGTCAGTGAGGAATGTAGATGTGTAGGTGGGGTTGAGTCTGACCACTTTAGATTTCTGCCTCTATACCCCTGGGCTATAAGTAGGCTTTTGTTGGTGAGGTGAGGTGGGGCTAGTTGGGTCCCCTCCCTCTCTTCTCTTCAGATTCCTGGCTGTCTCAGTTACACCCTTTCTTGGAGATTCTCAAGCCTGAGGCTATTTCCATTAACTTGGGATTTCAATCTGGGTGGGAGACTTATCTTTGGGTTTTCTGCTTCATGAAGGAGGGATGGTAGGATCAGAGCAGCTAGAATTTACTTTGCCATTCCAGCCCCTGTATCATACAGGCAGGCAGTTTCTAAATTTCCAGGCTGGGGGCTGAATGCAGCCTGAGAAGCCACTCTCTCCACTGGGGGCCCAACTCTCCTACCTGGCTCCAATGATCCGTTCCCTCTGCGAGATGACTGCGATTCGTCCTTGGTAAGTCTGCAGGCTGGGGCTTTTTCTCTCTCTGGTGTAGTCTGCTTGCCTGCTCTTAGGTCTGAGCTGTGCAGACCCCACGCGCTCTGCGCTCGACCTGTGCGGACACTCTGGGCAACCTCCTGGGCTGGATTCTGCCACACTCTGTCTTCCACTGGGCTTCGTCACTCCGGAATCTGCTCAGATTTACCCTTTTGGACTTAGTGACAGAGGAGCTCAGCGAGGTTACTGCTTCCTTTCCGCCATCTTGGCTCCGCCCCTCCTAAGTGATCCTTCTTAACAGCTTGACTGGAACTCCTCCATCACTAGGCTAGACTGCTATTCTATTCCTGTATTCTGAACTGACTTGCTATTTTATCTAAGCCCTTCAGGGCATGATTTTTTTATCTTCAACCAATCTCAATACAGGAGCTCATCTCATTTCGTACAAAGGCTCAAAAGTATTTCACTCCTTCCAAATTTATTAAGAACTATTTTTTATCCAGTTTATGTCATTGATTGACTACTGACTGAGTGATTCAATAGAGATGCCTAGGACTTATTCACCTCTATTTTGCACCTTTGATGGATTTATTTGGTAACTCAATCAAAGAATCTGTTTCTCACCAAGCAGACATATAGAATATTTTTTTACATTAATTGGGATAGAGACTATAAGATACTCCTTTTGAATGCTTATTAAATACCAGTTGTGTAGAGAACAGTTTGCTAGGAACACAGACTGTCAGAAGTGGAAAAGATTTCAAAGATCAGTTAGTCCAACTTGGTCATTTTACAAATGGAGAACCTTAAATAACCCAGAGAGGAAAAGGGTCATTATCAAAGTGAAACTACTATATTGTGACAAGAGTGCAGATTTGAACGCCTTTATCAGGATTCCTAGTCCAATGCTTCCACTGCTACATTACTCTGCTTTATGTCAAAATGCCTAATTGTATGAAATTTCTTTGTAGGCCCCTGGGGCTGGCTGCCTGTTCCTTTTTTTAAAGGGCACAATTAGTGATCCTATATTTATGTCTTGATCCCTCTGGAAGGGGACTAAGTCATATAGCAGCCCCCCTTTTGCTCTCATATGGCTGCAGATAATGAATGATCATTTGGGAGTTTTCTAACTGCCAATGCTAAGTTTATATAATTATAAGTTATAGAATTTCAGAACGGAAAAGATCTTTAAAGTTCATATAGCCATGTGCAATGAGGGAGTAGGACAGCTGGTTGACTCAGTGGATAGAGCACCAGACCAGAATCAGAAAGATTCATTTTATGAGTTCAAATATGATCTCAGTAACTTAATAGCTATGTGACCCTGGAGAATTCACTTAATTCTGTTTGCCTCAGTTTCCTCATTTGTAAAATGAGCTGGAGAAGGAAATGGCAAACCACTGCAGTATATTTGCCAAAGAAACCCCTAATGGGATCACAAAGAGTTGGATATACAGGTGATATGACTGAACAACAATGACATAGAAATATGCAATAAGTAGTAACAAGATAGAATCAATGCATCTTTTTGTATCCTACCTATGAATTAGCTAAATGCTATTATTATCCCCAGGCCTTCTCCCCTTTCAGCTTCCTTTTACGTATTACCTTTTTGTATTAAAATGTAAACTCCTTAAGGGTAGGACCTGTCCTTCTTTACTTTTATTTGTATCCACAGTACCAAGCACAATGCTTAGCATGTAAGTGCTTAATAAATGCTTATTGACTTGATGATTTAACTAAGGTGTTTAACAAATGTGTGTGTCAAATGAATGATTGATTGATTGATTGATTGATTGAACATAGGACCTGAAGGTCCCTGTCCTCAAAGAGCTCACAGCCTAATTAGGAAGACAAGACAGAGGTACAATTATCAGCAAAATGAGATTACTATTAAGTGGCAGAAATGAAGGAGACCCAATAAAAGGGATAGGGTCCAGAACTGCGGATGTGATGGTCCTGTTGCCCTTTGCACTCTTTAGAATAAATAAACTGTGTTCTATTTGGGAATCACATTTTAGGAAGAATGCTGACCAACTGATGTTTGTCCATCGGAAAGCAACCAGGATGTTAAGAGAACAGGAAGCAAGGCCATGTCAGAATCAGTTGTAGGAACTTAGTAAAGTGTGTGTGGGGGGGGTAGCATATTTGTTGTTCAGGCATTTCAATCCTGATCTCATTCAGGGTTTTCTTGGGAAAGATACTATAGTAGTTTAGCATTTCCTTCTCTGGTTCATTTTACAGATGAGGAAATTAAGTAAACAGTGACTTGCCCAAGGTCACAGAACTAGCAAGTATCTGAGGCCATATTAGAACTCACAAAGATGAATGTTCCTGACTCCAGGCTCAGAAATATATCCTCTGCATCACCTAGCTGCCCCATGTTAGCTCTCTCCAAGTATTCAAAGGACTACTTGGTCTTAGAAGATGAGTATTGGATTAAAGAAGAGTTTCCAGTATTATTTACATTTTTTTAAAAGCTTTCTAACAATAAGCAACGTTCAAATCAGAATGGACTGCCTTCAGTGGCAGAATACCTAGGAGCACCCTAGTCAGGGATAACAGCATGAGCCAGTGCCTCCAGCTGCCCTGACATAGTCTACTTTTCTTCAGTAGTATGGACACCTACAGAGTCCCCATCTGTCTTTCAGGCATAACCCTGCTTGGCTGGGTCAATGCTTAGTTTAACATTCAGTCTGTCTTAAAGTCTTTCCCCTCCTGCTTGTAGTTTATCATCTATGAAACTAATTAGGAGATCTCCTTTGAATAGTTCACATTAAGAATCACTCTACACTATAGGGAGAGAGATACTTGCTCTAAAGCCTACTTCATAGATTTCAAGTCGGAAAGGATCTTTGAGGTCACTGAATCCAATACCCTCATTCTGCAGATAAGTAAACTGAGGCTTAAAGAGGTTATGTAAATTTACTAAGATCCCACACATCCAGTGCAAAAGGCAGAATTTGAAACTAGATTCTCTGATTCCTAACTAGGTTCCCTTTCTACTGTGTTCTTCTCCCTGTCCTGCGAAGAAGTCATAATTAAAAGTGAGCATTATACTAATAGCTCTTATTTCCTTGTTGCTTTAAGGTTCATAGATTTCCTTCATAATGACTCAAGACAGGGATGGAAAGTATTATTTGCCCTGTTTTACAGAGAAGAAAGCTAAGGCATAGAGAGGAAAGGAGATGTGGACAAGGACATTTAACTAGTAAGTTAGGGGCAGCTAAGTGGCACAGGGGATGGAGCATTGGGCCTAAAGTCAGGAAAAACTGAGTTCAAATATAGCCTCAGACACTTCTTAGCTGCATGACCCTGGACAAATACTTCACCTCTGTTAGCCTCAGTCTCCTCATCTGGAAAATGAGGATAATAATATCACCTATCTCAAAGGGTTGTCATGAGGCTCAAATGAGAGAAAAAACCTACAGTGCTTAGCATATATTTAAGTCCTATTAAATGCTAGCTGTTATAATCTGCAACTCAAACCCATTTCCTCTGACTCAAAGGCTGAGACCTCAATCCATAACACCTTAAGACTTCCCTTAAGAAAAGGGAGAAGTCATATGATCAGCAATTGTTTTCTTTCAAGATTTTCCATGTCTATACCTTGTTCACATTAATCTCCTTTACTAGATATCTTGCCTCTCCTCCTTTCCAAATTCCAAAATCCTATCCCTTAAGGTCTAGCTTGTCTGTCTCTTATATGAAACCTTTGTTGCCTCCTCCTGGCTGCACTTTCTCATTCCCCCAGATTCCCAGAGTGCTTAGAAACTCTAAGTTTAATTCTAAATTTAGCTCACAGACTAGTACTTAATTAGGTTCTGAATTTTATCAGCTGATTGGATATCAGTAAGGACTCTCCAAATAGACAATGAGGTCTTCAAGGACAGGGATAATATCTCTCCTTTCTTTTATCTTCCTTCAAGGCACTGGCACAGGTCTGGGCACAGAGGGACTGTTAATCAGTTTCTCAATGCCAATCCCATTCACCCAGGGGCTAGGGCTCAAAACCTTTTTCTTATCTTTGATTCTTCCTACTCCATCATCTTTCATATTTAAACCACTGCCAAGTTTTATTAATTCCATAGTCAAAATATCCATCTATTCTCTCCTCATTATTATTATCCTAGTATAGGCCCTTATTACCACCTGCCTGAATGACTGCAAAAGCTTCTCAACACATTTTGTTTACACTCGCCTCCCATGACTCCATCCTTCATGCTATTGCCAGGTTAATTTTCCTTATTGATAGAACTGTAACGTCTCCCTGCTGTCTACATTGTAATGTGGATATAAGGGACTAGAATATAAAGTCTTTAAGGGAATAAACCATTCCCTTTTTTTTGACTTGGTATTCTTACCACCTAGCATGCTATTTAGCACATAGTACATGTTTAGTAAATATCTTATGAATTTAAGAAATGTATCATAACAATTAGAGCTCTCCAGAAGCAAATGGGTTGCCTTAGAAGCATGCGAGTTTCCATTCAATGGAGATATTTAAGTAGAGACCAAAAGGCCACTTGTTGGGGATACTGTAGAGTGCATTCTTCTTCTGGTATGGATCAGACCAGAAGAATCTGACTTTGAGAGGCTGCGATTCTGCTCCTTCATTCAAAGCCTGTCACCCTGACTTTATCTTTTTTTCTAAGACTTACTTTTGACATTTTATTAACCATGTTACTTTGGGCAATTAACTTCAGCTCTTCCTGCACTCATTTCCTTTCCCTATAAAATAAAGGGATTGGACTAGCCCTCTATTGGTCCCATCCAGATCTGACATTTCACGATGCTACTGTTCAAATTTTATACTCCTCCCCTCTGTGCATGAATAGTTCCAATCAAATTAGACTATTGTCTGCCTGGAACTTTCCTGCCTCTTTGAGTTTTCTCAAACCAATTCCCATTTCTGAAAGACCCCAATCCCTCCTTCCTTCTTTTGCCTGTTTAATTTCTACCCATCATTTAAAATATAACTCAAATGTCACCTGTTTCAGAAAGTCTTCCCTGATAGCTCCCTCCAGCTTCACAAAATTGTGTTTGTTTGTTTTTTAATTTAATGTCTTGTGTGCCTTTTCATGCATTGTTGTGGAATGTAGCAATGGCATAAAGACAACAGGGAATAATTGATATCAGAAATGACTGGCTTCAAACCCTACCTCAAACATTCATTCGTCATTTGACCATGATCAAATTACTTAAATTTTATGTGCCTTAGGTTAACTCTGACTTATTTACTTAATCAAAGATGGGTTGTGGTACATATTGGTGGAAAGAAGTTTCCACTCTGGGAGCTCGAAAGGTGTGGGAGTACCTTGGGCTCATGTTTCATTCTTTAATTCAGTTCAGTTCATTCCAACAAGCCTCTTTTAGACAAATCTTCATATTCCTTCTATTGTCCTTATGTGATCCAATGACATTGCTGTCCTTGCTGTTTCATAAACTAGACACTCCATCTTTGTACTTGCATCATTTTCACTTGCTGTTCCTCATGCTTGCAACTCCTCTTCATCTCCTCTTCCTTACTTCCCTGGCTTCCTTCAAGTCCCAGCTAAAATCCCACCTTCTAGAGGAAGAATTGTTTCCTCTTAATTCCAGAATTGGAGAGTTCTAATTAATCTTGCATGAATCTGGTTTCTATACAGTTGTTTGCATATTGACTTCCCCATTAGACTAAGAGTTCCTTGAGGACCAGGACTTTTTTTTTCTTTTTTCTTTTTTCTTTTCTTCATACTCCTGGTGCTTAGAACAATTTTTGGCAAATGATAGCTGCCTAATAAATGATTTTGTCTGTTGGAGATAGAAAGGCAGAAGTGAATCAGTAAGGAGACTCAAGGGCTTACATTTTGCTAGGGGAAAATAACATCTACATAAATAATTAGGCTAAGGCAGGGTAGGTGGATTTGATAATCACTAACACAAAAAGAATAATTAAATCCATGGGAGTTTATGAGATCATTGTGTGAATTATTAAAAGTGGAGAAGAAAAGAAGACCCAGGACAGAACCCTGTGAGCTATCCCAGGTTAATGGGCATGGTCAGGAGGAGGATCAAACAAAGGAGACAGAGAAGAAATCAAGCAGGTAGAAGGAGAACCAGGTAAGAGTGGTCCTGAAAACCCAGACAAAAGAGGGCATTGAGCACAAGAGGGTAAGCAATGCTATCAAAAGTTACAGATGTCAAGAAGATTGAACTTTGAGAAAAGATCATTGGAAATTAGCAACTAAGAGATCACTAATAACTTCAGAGAGAGCAGTTTCAGTAGAAGGATAAGATTGGAAACTGGTGAGAGAAGGTGAGAGGAGAGGAATAAGAAGGTTCTTTTTGGGCTCTCTTCTCAAGGATTTTTGCTTTGGAGGGCAGAAGAGATAAAGGACGATAGCAGGTATAGAAGGATCCTGTGAGGGTATTTTGAGAATGGGGAAGACATGGGCATGTTTGTAGGCATTAAAGAAGGAGCCAAAAGACAGGGAGTAGTAGAGTGTGGATGACAGTGAAAGCAATCTGTTGAAAGAGATGGGATGCAATGGGATAGCTTGTATCTATAGAAGGGTTAGACTTGGTAAGGAGTAAGGCCATGTATGTCTTCATTTGAGAGGAGGGCAAAAAAAGAGAGTGGAAGAAAGGCTCTAAGTGATATGAGATCAGAGTTGACAAAAGGGACAATCTATGGGAAGAGATGAAATAGAATAAACAACATTGATGGCATCAGGAAGTGCTTCTAATAGTTCTGCACTTGAGTTAGCTTTGAAGTGAGCTAGTGATTCTACGAGGCAGAAGTAAGGTAGGAAAACATTCCACACATTGGAGTCAGTCTCTGAAAAGGCACAGAGACAAGAGATGGAAAGTTGAATCTGAAAAATAGTAATCAGAATAATCTCTCTCAGATATATCCTGGATTAAGGAGAATAAAAAATTGTACTCATAAAGGAGAAATAGATAGAAGCCTTTTTATTGATCAGGGCAAGGGTCATACCTAGTATGCAATAAACTTACGATAAATATTTGTTGAATTGAATCAAAAGGCATATCTTACTAGTATCCCGTCCCAAACTTGAATTATTTTAAAAGATACTGGCTCATTTTTATTAACGCTCCTTTTATTTGAAGTGAAGAGATCTCAGACACAACAAAACTTTGTGCTCAGTACATATAGGTAATATTTAATCTTTAAACACTATTTTCTTTTTAATAACTCATGAAGTAGGGCAAATACTTGTTACCACCAATTTGCAGGTCGTGATCATGAGGTTAAGTTATGGGAAATGTTATGACAACAAAGCCACTCAGGTAGTATAAGTAAGAGTTATACTTAAAAGTCTGAGACTTCAACCCATAATACCTTAAGCCCCTAAAAACTGGAACACAGATCTTTTGACTCAAAATTCAGTGCTTCTCCCATTACACTATGTTGTGTCTTTGTTATTAAATGTCCCTTTATGCTATTTACCCCTTTTTATCCTCCACCCCACTCTCTGCTCATCCTTAGTTTTACCAACTCTCCTTTATCATTCATGGACCACAAGCTACTCCAAGGTTAAAGTGAGTTCCTGATTTAATGTTCAGTGTCTGGAACGTGGGGCTGGGATTGCTGACACTCCACAGGGCCCCTTTGGCACAAACCAGTGGTGCATAGAAGAGGTCAGATAATAGGAAAGGCTCACACAAGGAAAACTTCTAACTATCTGCTTGAGATTTATAAGCAAACTCCTCATGGGTTCAATGATCTGTAGAGACATTATCACAGAAGCACAGGCTCAGAGACTCTTGGAGCTAGAAGAGGTCATGTTGTAGGGGGGAAATGGCACCAGATTTGGAGTCTGATGAACCTGGGATCAAATTCCACCTCTGCTTCTGGGTAATCTTGAGTAAGTCTCTTAGTTATTTTGTGCCTCAGTTTCCTTTTTCTGAGAAATAAAGGAGTTAAATACACAATTTATAATGTCCTTTCCACTATCAGTTTCTAGGATTCTAAGTTGTTTAGTCAAAACTATTCCTAACCTAGAGCAGCAAATATCCCTACAGTGGGGCTATGTAGCCTCTACTTAAATACCTCCAATGATTGGGACCCCACTACCTTTTGAGACAGACCATTTCATAGTAGTACATTACAAATTATTTGAAAATTCTGTATATTGAGTTAACATCTTTCTCCCAGTATATTTTTCCCCCTGTAGATCCCCCTTCAAGCCTTAATCTTATTTTGCTGTCTTAGGGACAAACAGAACAAATCTATCCCCTTTACTCCTCAGATATTTTAAGATATGGTACTATCTTTTCTCTTGGCTAAATACTCTTTGCTGCTTGGACCATTTATCAAAGGGCATTGCTACTGGTGTGGTGGAGAGAACAGAGGGTATGGTATCAGGAAACACATGGGTTGAAATCCTGCCTTTGACACTTATTTCCCATGTGACTATGGCCTAGTCACCTAGCCCCATCTATTTTCAGTTTCCTCATAGGTAAAATGGGGATGTCATTATCTGAGGTACTAATTTTAAAAGGTTGTTGTAAAGGTAAAATGAGATGATGTAAGTTTAAAATATATGTGTAAATATGTTACTTATGCATTCCTTTATTTATTATTTACCCTCTATCTTTTCTGGCTACTTACTTATCTTTTACTGGGCCTGTGATTTCATTGGTGTGAGAACTCCCTTTATTAATGTCAATCAGTACTTCCTCTGCAGCGGTTAGTCTCAGAGAGTTGCCTCAGGCATGGAGAGGCATCTCATTCCTCTATAGCTCAACATTCAGGGTCCCAAGGAAGAAGAAAAGAAAAGGCAGCTTATTACATATCAAACATAGCACTTAAAGTCAGGTTTTCATGACTTCAAAACCACCACATTGCCCACTTTCCTATCATAGAATCATAGGATCGTACATTTGGAGATTGAAGTACCTTGGAGTCTGACAAATCCAAACTTCATTCTACAGATGAGGAAACTGAGTCAGAGGGGTGAAGTGACTTCACCAGAGTAATAAATCTAATAAATATTGAGTATTTGTATTTCTGACTCTAAGCCCTACAATCTAGTCATTTCATTTCACAGAATAGGTGCTTAATAAATCATTGTTGAATTGCATTTTTTCTAAGTGAAGCATAGTAAGACATAAGCTGACCTGAGGGGCTTACCCTATCTAACAAAGCCACCTCCATTTCCAGTGTGGTTCAGTGAAAATAACCCTGACTTGGGAGTCAGGAAACCTAAGCTCAAGTTCCAATGCTGCCTATGATTTACCTTGTGGCCTTGGACAAGTCATCCAAATGCTTTGGGCCTCAGTATCTTTATTTGTAAAATAATGGAGAAGGGACAGGGTATATAGGTCTCTTTCTGTATCTGAAACCAGTTTTCTATCAACTGCACCAGTGAGCATCACATCTGAAAAAATTCTATGTACATGTCTGCTATAATTATTCTGCTGTGATTTTAAATTTCTTCCCCATATTGATATCTCTCCTCTGAAGCTGCTTCAAGAAGGAGCAAAGGAGAAAGGAGGAAGAAGATTGAAGGGTAGTACAAGAGGAAAAAATTCTGCATTTGGATTCAGAGGTTCTGGATTCAAATCCTTCATCACTACTGTATGACATTTGACCAATCACTTATAAACTCTTTGAGTCCTGGTTTCTTCATCTTTAAAAAGAAGGGGGTGGACGAGTTGGCCTTTAGAGGCTCTTCTAGCTCTACATCTAGGATCCAGAGGAGGAATATAGGAAAAGGCAAATCTTCAGGTATGTGATCTTGAGCAAATTGCTTAACCTCTCTGAGACTCAATGCTCTTAAGTAGTTGGGAGGAAAACATTGTGGAAACAAAGTGCCAGAAGAATAGGAGATACTATAATTATTTGTAGGGTTGTCATGTGGAAGAGGGATTAGATTTTCTCAAATTGACCCCAGAGGGGTGGGATACAGGAGCTAAGTATTGGCCCAACCAAAAAAGAAATTTGATTTAGCAATTAGAAATGTTGTTTTATAGAATAGGCTGCTTTAAGAGAGTATGGGTCCCCTATCACCAATAGTGCTCAAACAGAGTATGACTCCCTTTGGGGAGAGTTTCTGAGATCTCTAGCAGCTCTGAGGGTCTATGATTCTATGCTTTTTAAGAAATAACCTAGCTCATTAGATTTTGTAAAACACGTCCTTCTTACCGTCTACCTGCTTCTTTGGGGTAGACTTTTGAATGCAAATCAACCATCAGGGCCTTCAACATTGGCCCTAATATTTCAAAATTATATTGAAGAATGAAGATTTAGACCCCTAAAAACCACTGAATGAACCTGTCTTGGAGTAAAGAGCTACTATATCTCAAAGGCGCAAACAGGTGGTAAAGGGGATCCAGACCCAAAGTAGAAAAGAACAGGAAATGTGTGTTGGATGATTTTAAGTGAAATTCCCCCTCCAGCTTCAGTCTTCTAAGAAATTCCTTGTGAGAAAAGAGGGGGTAAATAAGAAGACCGAGGGGGCGGAGCCAAGATGGCGGAGTAGAAACAGCTCATCCAAGCCACTTTGCCCCCAGATTCCCCCCAAACTATGTAAAAGGGGACCCTGAACAACTTCTGGAGCCCCAGCACCCACAGAACAACACAGAGAAGCTAACCTCCCGCTGAGGACAGCCCAGCAGCCCTGCAGGAAGGACCAGCACAGCACTCTGGGAGCCGGCAGTGCGCAAAGCACAGAGCACAGGAAGCTGAGCCGAGCAGAACTCAGGTCCGCTTGAGCAGAGGTTTTAGCCCCAGGGCGGCAGGGCCAGCAACCGGCTGGAGGAACCCCAGAACACCAGGAGCTGTGGCGACTCCAGAATTATCAACATAGACATGCCTAGGACAAAGTAAGAGGTTGGTGTCCTATGGACTTTGGGACTGGTATTTAGGGAATGCGTCGGCTCCCTCCCCTGGGGACTAGAAACCGCTGAGGAGACAAGCTATTCTGCATTTTTCAGAGGTGGCTCCAGCTCCCAGCCTCCAAATCGTAGGGAGATCCAGCGATCAGTCTTGGGGGGTAATTGCTCTTGCTTTAACCTCCCTGGATCTGTATTGTGTTCTAGGGTGGAAGTCGTGGGTGGGTTTACAGCTTGCCAGAAACGGAAGTTGCCCCCCACACGTTCGGGACGAAAATTCCTCTAGCTGGCCTTAAAGCCATAGTGTGGCAACAAGCCCAAAAGTCAAGCAATTAAGTGGCAACATGCCAAGGCAAAGGAAACAGAAAAATGCAACCCTAGACTCCTATTTTGGGGGCATAGAGCAGGAAAAGGACTGTGAGGTCAGAAGTCCTGCTCCAAAAGCCCCAGGGGAAAACATGAGCGGGTTGCAGGCCATAGAGGACCTTAAGAAGGACTTTAAAAATCAAATAAGAGAAGTGGAGGAAAAATTGGAAAGAGAAATGAGAAGGATGCAGGAAAAGTATGAAATGAGGGTCAACAGCCTGACTGAGGAAAACAACACCTTAAAAAATAGACTAGCTCAAATGGCAAAGGAGGCCCAAAAGGGCAATGAGGAGAAGAATGCCTTAAAAAGTCGAATTTGCCAGATGGAAAAAGAATCTCAAAAGTTCACTGAGGAGATTCATTCCTTCAGAGTTAGACTGGAGCAAATGGAAGCAATGACTTTATGAGAAATCAAGATGCTGTTAAGCAGATCCAAACAAATGAAAGATTAGAAGGCAATGTGAAATATCTCATGGGAAAAACCACTGACCTGGAGAATAGATCCAGGAGAGACAATTTAAAAATTATTGGACTACCTGAAAGCCATGATCAAGGAAAGAAACTAGAAATCACCCTTCAAGAAATTCTCAAGGAAAACTGCCCTGATGTTTTAGATCCAGAGGGCAAAATAGAGGTTGAAAGAATCCACCGATCACCTCCTGAAAAAGATCCCAAAAAGAAAACTCCCAGGAATATTATAGCCAGGTTCCAGAATCCCCAGATCAAGGAGAAAATACTACAAGCAGCCAGGAAGAAACAATTTCAATATTGTGGAAACACAATCAGAATAGCCCAGGACCTGGCAGCTTCTACACTGAGGGATCGAAGGGCATGGAATATGATATTCCAGAGGGCAAAAGAACTGGGAATGAACCCAAGGGTCACCTACCCAGCAAAACTGAGTATTTTGTTTCAGGGGAAAATATGGTCATTCAGTGGAATAGAGGACTTTCAAGCATTCTTGAGGAAAAAACCAGAGTTGAATAGAACATTTGACATCCAGACACAAGAAGGAAGAGATGCCTGAGAAGGTAATCAGGGAAAAGAAATCAAAAGGAACTTATCAAATTTGAACTATTTACATTCCTATATGGAAAAGCAATAACTGGGACTGATGATATCTTTCTCACTATGAAAATAATGGAAGAAGGGTGTGTGGTCATATGAGTACATATGTGAATGTGTGTGTATATGGTTACAGTTATATATGGATAGAGGGCATAGGTTGAATTTGTTGGGAAGGGAGAATACTCAAGGGATGAAATTATGAGGTGAGAGAGGAAAGTAGCAAGAGGAGATGGGGAGAGATAGGGTAGGGTAAACTATCCCATGTAGAAGAAGCAAGGGGAAGTGGTTGCAAAGGAGGGGGAGAATAAGGAAGGCTAAAAAGGCAAAACCACATTCACATTGAATTTGGTTCAGGGAGAGAATGACATACATACTAAATGGGATATCTCAACCTGAAGCAGGATAGGGGGAAGGGGGATGAGAGGAGGGATGATGGATGGGAGGGCATCCTTGGGGGGAGGGGAGGTTGGAAGTACCCACTATAAAAGAGGGACAGGATCATGTAGGGAATGGACCAGGTGGGGGGTGGGATGAGTTGGAGGGTATTATAAGCAGCCTTGTACAATATATCTACTATGATAATATTTTTCATAGCTAGACATGTACAACATATACTGAATTACTTATCTCCCAAGAGGGAATGGGTGACAAGGGAGGAAGGAAATGCATCTGAAATTCGAGGTTGCAACATTAAATGTTCCAAATATATATATAAATACTATTATTAATACTCTTTTGCTTGTAATAGGGAGATAAGATGTGCAGGCATTGGGACACAAAGATTCACCTTCCTCTAATGGAAAAGTCGATGGGGGTATGGGAGAAGGTATGGGAGAGAGCAGATTGTAGGAAGCGTTATCTTGTGGGACTACTATTCTGGGAGGTTGGGTAGGGGAATAATGGGAGGAAAATGATTGTAACTCAAAATCTGGCAGAAATGAATGATGTAAAACAGAAGTTAATAAAGCATTTGTTTAAAAAAATACAAAGAAGAAGACCGATTCATGGGGGAATCCTACTTTATCTCAAATCTTGCAGGAGGATTTGATGCTGTATTTATATAGAGAACATATTCATTCATTTATTCTTTCTTTCTTCCTTTCTTTTCTTTTCTTTCTTTTCTCTTCTTTCTTTCTTTCTTTCTTTCTTTCTTTCTTTCTTTCTTTCTTTCTTTCTTTCTTTCTTTCTTTCTTTCTCTCTCTCTCTCTCTCTCTCTCTCTCTCTCTCTCTCTCTCTCTCTCTCTCTCTCTCTTTCTTTTTCTTTCTCTCTTTCTCTCATTTATCCAATAAACAAAGCACTGCTTTTTAGAAATCCCTGTGTTTGGAAATCAGCAAGACACATAGTCCCTACCCTCATGGGGTTAATGACAAAAAGAGCTTTCATTGGCTTGGGACATGGAAACTTTGGGTTCAAATAGCACATCTGACGATATCTGTGTGACACTGGGCAAGTCATTTAACCTCTGAATTCTCATCAATTCAACAAACATTTATTAAGCACCTACTGTACACCAGGCACTGTGCTGAGTGTTTAGAATACCAAAAGAGGCAAAAGATAGTTCCTGCGCTTGAGGAACTTATAATCAAATGGGGGAGCCAACATACAAACAAGTATATACAAAGCAATCAATATACAGAATAAATTAAGGTTGATAGGTAGCTTCTGAGGTGCTTTCCCATTTTAAATTAATGATCCATTGACCCTATCCTTATCTGTAAAATGAAGATAATAATAGCACCTACCTCCTAGTGTTGTTATGAGGATCAAAAGAGATAATAATTGAAAAGCACTTAGCACAGTGCTTGTCACACAGTAGCGGGGGCAGCTACGGGGGGTTCAGATGGTGCTGGGACTGGAGTCAGGAAGACTTGAGTTCAAGTATTTTCTCTGACATTTACTAGCTGTGTGACCCTGGGTAAGTGACTTAACCTTATTTGCCTCAGTTTCTTTTGTTTTTTCTTTTTGGAGGGCAAAGGGGGCTGAGTAACTTGTCCAAGGTCACACAGCTAGGTTTTTGTCTGTGTGTGCATTAAGTGTCTGAGGTGGGATCCGAACTCAGGTCCTTCTGGAATCATTCTAATCCATTTTTTTTTTTTTTTTTGCTTTTTGGAGGGCAATTGGGGTTAAGTGACTTGCCCAAGGTCACATAGCTAGTTTTTGTGTTAAGCGTCTAAGGCAGGATCTGAACCCAAGTCCTCCTGACTCCAGGGCTAATGCTCTATTCACTGCACCACCTAGCCACCCCCTTGCCTCAGTTTCTTATCTGACAAATGAGCTGGAGAAGGAAATGACAAAACACTCCAGTATCTTTTCCAAGAAAATCCCAAATGGAGTCACAAGGATTTGTAGTTATTTAACTGTTAGTTATTATTTTTATTATTAATACCATATCAATCTAGGATAGATACAAAGATATGAATTGCTTGATAAGAAATATATATATATATATATATATATATATATATATATAATAGTTATAAGGCAGGATAGCAGAATATAATCAGAGCTTATGAAAGGTATAATAGGTTTTATGGGATCAGAGCCAGACATGCAAACATAGACTCCATGAGAGGTAGTTTGGTACAGTGAACCTGGGTTCAAATCCTGTTTCTATCAACTACTACTTTTGGAGCTTTGGAAAGTCACTTTAATCTCTTTGGGTCTTAGCTCCTCATCTGTAAAATGATGATGTTGGGCTACATGTCCTCTGCAGCTCTTTCCATCTCTAAATCTATGATCCTATAACTCATCTAAGCCTTGGAAGGGACCTCAGAGGAACCCTCGTTCCACCTTCAGAGGAAGCATGAAACTCTTCTATAGCATTCTTGACTAGTGTTTATCTAGCCTCTCTTTTCATGTACTCAGTAACAAGGAACTCACTACTTCTTGTTTTTTTTTTTCTTTTTGGAGGGCAATTGGGGTTAAATAACTTGCCCAAGGTCACATGGCTAGGTTTTTGTTTGTGTGTGCGTTAAGTGTCTGAGGCCGGATCCGAACTCAGGTCCTTCTGACTCCAGGGCCAGTGCTCTACTCACTGCGCCACCTAGCCGCACCGGAACTCACTACTTCTTAAGACTCACCATTCTATTTTTTTTTCTAATTTCATTTGATTCAACATCTACCAAGCATTAGTACTATTCTTAATAGAGGGATAGATATATCTATCATGAAGGATCTTCTTATGAAACTTCCCCTTATATCTTTTCCACTCCTACTCTTGCACCTTGTGCAGCTAGGTGGTACCGTGGATAGAGTGCCATATGTAGGGTCAGGAAGACTCATCTTCTTGAGTTAAATCTGGCCTCAGACACTTACTAGTTCTATGACTCTGGACAAGTCACTTAACCTGGTTTGCCTCAGTTTCCTCATCTGGAGAAGGAAAAATCAAAGAATTCCTGTATCTTTGCCAAGAAAACCCTAAATGGGGTCACAAAGAGTTGAACATTACTAAAAATGACTGAACAACTTTTGCATCTGGTTCTGTCCTTTGTAGTCAGGGAAAATTCATCCTCTTCCACACTAGACTTTCCAATATTGAAAAAACTCATCAGGAGTCTTCTATGCCTTTTCTTCTTCAGGCTTTTCAAACTAAGCCTCACAGGACACAGTCTTGAACAATGTGATCAAATTCAAATAGAAATACAGGCCACTGATCCACACATAAGGATCCCTGTGAAATACATATAAATTATTTAGTTTTAAAATGTGATATTATTGGGGCAGCTAGGTGGCTTAGTGAATAGAGCACCAGCCCTGGAGTCAAGAGTGCCTGAGTTCAAATCTGGCCTCAGACACTTAACACAAAATTAGCCATGTTACCTTGGGCAAGTCATTTAACCCCAATTGCCCTACCTTTCCTGCTCTAAAAAGCAAAAAAAGTGATATTATCAGTGTTTTATTATATATTTCTTTCTTTCTTTCTTTCTTTCTTTCTTTCTTTCTTTCTTTCTTTCTTTCTTTCTTTCTTTTAAAGCAATTGGGGTTAAGTAACTTGCCCAAGGTTACACAGCCAGTTATTTTTATGGGGGTGTTAAGTATCTGAGGCCAGAACCAATCCCGGGTCCTCAGGACTCTAGGGCTGGTGCTCTTACTCACTGTGCCACCTAGCCCCTATTATGTATTTCTTTTATTTTCTAAAATATATCCCAATTACATTTTGATCTGGTTTAGGAATACTTGAGAATATTGCGGCCAGAGGCCATGTTTGACAATCTGATCTACTAGTAATAATAAAAACAACTATTATCATCTACATAGCACTTATTACTTGCCAGACACTGTGCTAAGTGCTTTACAATTATTATCTCATATAATCTTCACAATAATCCAGTGAAGTAGGTGTTTTATTATTCCCATTTTACAGATGAGGAACCTGAGGAAAATATAGGTTAAGTGACTTCCCTAGCATCACATAACTACTAATTGTTAGAAGTAGGATTTGGACTCAGTTTTTGCTGATGCCAGGCCTATCAATCTAGCTGGCCCAATAACTTTCCTAACTGGTCAAACT
The DNA here is from genome assembly GCA_011680675.1 of Gymnobelideus leadbeateri. Taxonomy (NCBI): domain Eukaryota; kingdom Metazoa; phylum Chordata; class Mammalia; order Diprotodontia; family Petauridae; genus Gymnobelideus; species Gymnobelideus leadbeateri. The sequence goes on along the minus strand of WOXC01011507.1, from coordinate 100,548 downwards.
CTAGGTTTATCTTTCCTAAAGTGTGGCATGTTGAAATAAGTACAATATACCAGATGTGATCTGGCAGGACAGGGGATAGCAGGGCTATCTCCTTGCTATTCTGGTCACTATTTTTCAGCTGAATCCTGTTGAGGAGTAAGCATCTTGTGGGCAAGAAATAGTTCACTTTTTATTATTATTTGTATCTATAGTACCTTGTTGTAAAGCCAAGCACAAGCAGCTTTCCAAAGGACTGCTACTGTGCACAGCTGCAAGGTTCTGTTTACACAGTATAGTGAACTCTCTATTTACTCAGTCACAAACTAAGACAAAACACTCACAGAAATCAAAGTACAGCATTCACAATGCTATGACATAACAACTTATCACTAAAATGGCATATAGTTTTCACCAAAGTAGTCGCACAGTTTTAACAAATACATTCATTTAGTAACTGAATCATTAGTAAGTCCTTAATTCAATCATCCTAGTGGACACAAAGTACAAAGGTTGAAGTTCTCTGCTTCTAGGTCATATTGTCTTAATCTCTCAGTCAAAAAGTCTTCTTTCTTCTTAATTGGAGATTAGTTTCCAATTATCTTAAATTCAATCATTCTGAAAAGGTACAGGATACAGAGTAAAGAGTTCTCCACCCCCAGGCCACAGTAAATCATGATCTTCTCAGTTTTCATTAAATACCCTAGGAGAAGTCTTTTCATCTTGACTCAAGGCTGGCTCTTAGCTTCCATGGTTCCTTTCCCATGGGTCCAGCTCCTATCTGAATCCATACAACTTTTACCTGGGTTCAAAGACAGACAGCTCTCAGTTGCATGCCCAGATCCTAGTACAGTTCCTGTTCCATATTGAAGCTCACAGTGTCTAGGCCACCTCAAGTCCTTCATAGTTTCTGTTCCTGGGAAGACAAAGAGGCACCACAGCCATGCTTCTTCCCAGTTCTCCTCTCTTCTCATTTCTCAGTTCTTCATAATTCTCTTCTCAGTTCTTAGTTCAGTTCTCAGTTCTCTTCTCTGTCTCCAGCAATAGCAGTTCAGCCTCCATGCTGCTTGCTCCCAGATGTTTTGGTTCCCAGTAGTTCTCATTCCCAGCAGCTCTGGCTGGCTCCCAGAAGTTCTTGCTGGGTCCCAGAAACTCCAGTTCCCAGCAGCTCCCAACTCACAGCAGCTCTTAGAAGCTCCCAGAATACCAGCACTTCTATCTCTTTTTTCTCTCAGAAAATCTCAGAAGATCTCAAGATCCTAACAGTTCTCTCTCTCTCTCAGCAATTCTTAATTCAATTCTCTGAAGTTCTGGCTCTCTAGCTTGGACATTTCCTTATATATGGTATTAGCTCCTCCCTGTTCCACCCCTTCCTGTTACATTAGCAAGTTTCTTCCACTGTGGGATTCACAAGTTCTGGGTTTTAATACTTGATACAATCATGAACTTGAAACAAGATGCTAAGTACCTGTTTGCTTGCCAATACAAGGGGCATGAAAGATCTTCAAATTCCCATTACCATTACACTTGTTGAGTTCCTGGAATGTAGCATTTGATTAATAGATGCCTGTGGAATTAAATTAAGCCCAGCACAGGATAAGAAAGAAGAAAAAGACAATGGTAGGAATCAATGGAAGGAGTCCCTGCAACACCAATTGAGACAACAACAGCTAGTGTCAATAGTGTTTTAAGGTTTGCAATACTTTATTATGCTGTCTCATTTGGTCCTCACAACAAGACTGGCCTGTAGGTGCTATTATCATCCCCATTTTACAGATAGGGAGACTGTGGCTTGGAAAGACCAAGTGTCTTGCACAGTTAGCAAGCATCTGAAGCAGGATTCAAACTTAGGTTTGAACCAATTCCAATTCCAACACTCTATCTCTGGACCACTGAACAATGTAATCATCTAGTTATCAAAATGCCACCTCACAGGTTAGATGTAGCTTCTTTGGCTGCCAAATAATCCTGCTGATTTAGACTAAGCATAAGCATATCTGATCACTAATCCCCAAGACTGTTGTTTGGTTTTGTTTTTAATGTGACCTCCTTTCTTCCTACATCTCTTCTATACTATATGGTGGCAGTTCATTTCCCTCCCCTCACCTTCCCCTTCCATCTAGGCATATACTTGGAGTACTATCTCCAGTGCATGTGGGCTCATTGATATCTATGTTCCCTCCCATGATGCAGATTTTGACCTGTCTACTAGGACTGCCTATCCTGTGTGACATTTAACTATACCCTCCCATAAGTACACTACAGGGGGTCAACCCAATGTGCTGGAAGCCTTCCTTGATTACTCTGGCATTGAAATGATACCTCTGGTACACTCTGGAATTTCTCACCCTTTCCATGCGAGCAGTCTTTATTCTCTATCTATCATAGCGTTATCTGAGGGCATTTTTTTTACTCCTGACTTTCTCAAAAGTTCTTCACTGGTTCATTTTCAGTTCTTTGGAGAAGAATATCCCCTGACCTCTAAGGATAACAGTGTCATTGCCAAGCAGCTCCTTGAACTTTTTTTTCTCTTACACCCTGTTGCCTTGGTAGGCCTGAGTCAACCTTCCATGAGACAGTGATTTCCAAGTAGTTTAACTTTAGAGGGTTTAACTGTATTAACTACTGTGGAGATGCATGGTGATACAGTGGAAGAATATTCGTTCTGTGAGTCAAGGTACCTGGGTTCAAAACTTGTTTCTGATGCTGGAGGCAGAAAGAGGGATGGAGAAAACACGGGTGGGGAGGGAGGAAGAGAGAGACAGACAGACAGAAACAGAGACAGAGGGAGACAGAGACAAAGAGACAAAGATCAAGAGAGAGCAGAGTGTGTCTGAGGCCCAATCTGAACTTAGGTCTGATTCCAGGGTCAGTGATTTATTTACTGTTTCACCTAGTATCCACATATATACATATATGTGTTTACATATATATGTGCATATTTCATTTTTCCTTACATAGATCTATAATTTGCCTTTCTGCAACTTCCATTTATTGCCCCAAGATATAAAAAAAAAATAAGCCTGGTCTGTCTTCCAATATTTCTGTGTCTTTAGTCCACCCCAAACCTGACATTCCCTGGGATCACACTGAGTGAGGACAATTTGGAGAATAGAATAAGGTAAATATGGTATTGAAGAAAGGGGTGGAGAGAGAGAGAGAGAGAGAGAAAGAGAGAGAGAGAGAGAGAGAGAGAGAGAGAGCGCAGAAGAGAGCACCTTCCATCCCTGCTCCTAGGAAGTTCGCAGTCTGCCTAGGGAGACAGTACTCAGCTATTTGAAAAGTTGAAAAACATGCAAGCATCATTACATAGTTGCTATTTATATAGAGATATCAAGTTTTCAGTGTGCTTTTAATGTATTATTTCACATGAACCTTAGAATAACCCTAAGAGAAAGCTACTTACAGGTCTTATTATTCTTGTTTATAAATGAAGGAACAGGCTCAGGGATAGGGAGCCTGTGCTCCTCAAGGCCACACATGGTCCTCAAGTGCGGCCCTTTGACTGAATCAAAACTTCAAAGAACAAATCCCATTAATAAGAAAAATTTGTTGTGTTTTCTTGGACTCAGACAAAAGGTCTCCTAGACAGCTAGAGAGAACCTAGAGGCCCACATGTGGCCTTGAGGCAGTAGGCTCCCCACCCCTAAGGAGGACTTTGAAATGTCTTGCCCAACATCACGCAGCTAGCAAGTGTGGTAAGTGGGATCCCAACCTAGGTCCTTCCAATTCTAGGTTCTGTACTTCAGATCGTACTTCTCTTCTTCATCCATGTCCTTCCCCTCAGATTTCTAGAGTGTACCACGGCTTTCAGTATACTTTCTTTACAACAACACTATGAGTTAGGATGCATTTAACAGTATGAGTGTGTTTCCTGCCCTTGATAAGGTTACAGTTTTCTTGGGGACAGGCAATATGATGGTAGAAAGAACACTGTTTTTGCAGTCAGAAGACATGGTTTGGAATCCCACCTCTGACCCTTGCCAGTGATGTGATCTTTCTCATCTGTAATACAAGAATAATATATACTTTTAAATAGCTACATCATGGGATGGAGTCAAGATGGCAGAGTAAAAGCAGGAACTTGCTTTAGCTCCTGCTCTAACCACTTCCAATAACAGAATCCATAAAGTGACAGAGAGGAACAAATCTCCTGCTGAAGGCAGCCTAGCAAGGAGACAGGAAGGGTCTTTCACACTGAGCTGGGAGCTGAGGACAGTCCTCTTTGAGCTGCTGGCCCAGACTCACAGTTAAGGTGGGTCAGAGCAGAGTTCAGGAGAATGAATCACCAGCAGGTGTGGAACTTTCCAGACCTCTCAACCCAAAAATGCCAAAGAGAAAGTAAAAGGTCAGTAGGGAACTCCATTGAAACTGGGTGAGAAAAGAGCATAGTCCAGCCCCTGCTCCCTGGGGTGAGAGGTGGAGTGACTATAGCTGCAGCCATGTTGCTGCCTCTGGAGCTCCTGGCCTGTAGATCATAGGCAGACCAAGTGACCAATCAGAAGGTAATCGCTCTTGCTTTGACATGCTTGGATTTGGGTTTCAGTCTTGAGTGGTGGTCCTAGGGTGACAAACACTAGTGTGTCAGAGCTTGGCTGTAAAGAGGGCGCCCCCCCCCCCCATAGCTCTAAAAACAGCTCTGAAAACAAATGTGAAGATCCAGCTATTTTGGGACACAGCTCTCTCCACTCTGGAAGCAGAGTTCTACTATGACAAAGAGCTCAAAAGTCAAGTAATTGGTTGGCAAGATGAGCAAGCAGAAGCACTATCAGACCACAGAATCCTTTTTTGGGGACAAAAAGATCAAAACATAGAACCAGAAGAAGACAACAAAGTCAAAACTCCTGCACCAAATGCCTCAAAGAAAAATATGAACTGCTTACAGGCCATGGAGGAGCTCAAGAAGGATTTTGAAAATAAATTAAGAGAAGTAGAGGAAAAACTGGGAAGAGAAATGAGAATGATGTAAGAAAATCATCCAAAGCAAGTCAACAGCCTGCTAAAGAAGACACAGAAAAATACTTAAGGAAATGACACCTTAAAAAACAGACTAACAGATGGCAAAAGAGACCCAAAAAGCAATAGGGAGAAGAATGCCTTAAAAAGCAGAATTGGAAAGATGGAAAAGGAATTTCAAAAACTCACTGAAGAGAATAATTCCTTTAAAATTAGATTCATGCAAATGGAATTTAATAACTTTATGAGGAATAAATATACCATAAAACAGATCCAAACAAATGAAAAAATAGAAAGCAATGTGAAATATCTCATTGGAAAAACCACTGACCTGGAAAATATATCCAGGAGAGATCATTTAAAAATTATTGGACTACCTGAAACCCATGATCAAAAAGAGCCTAGAAATCATCCTTCAAGAAATTCTCAGGGAAAATTGCCCTGATATTCTAGAACCAGAGGGCAAAATAGAAATTAAAAGAATTCACCAATCACCTCTTTAAAAAGATCCCCAAAAGGAAACTCCTAGGAATATCATAGCCAAAGTCTAGAGTCCCAGGTCAAGGAGAAAATATTACAAGCAGTCAGAAGAAAGAATTTTAGTATTTTGGAAACACAAACAGGATAACATAAGATCTAACACCTTCTACATTAAGGGATCAAAGGAATTGGAATATGATATTCCAGAGGTCAAAGGAGCTAGGATTAAAACCAAGAATAACCTATCCAGCAAAACTGAGCATAATGCTTTAGGGGAATATATTGCCATTCAAAGAAATAGAGGATGTTCAAGCATTCTTGATGAAAAAAAAACAGAGCTGAAAATAAAATTTGACTTTCAAATATAAGAAGCAAGAGAATCATGGGAAGATAAACAGGAAAAAGAAATCATAAGGAACTTATTAAAGTTAATCTATTTATATTCCTATATGGAAAAATGATAATTGTAACTCATGAGTTTTCTCAGTATGAGTATAGTTGAAGGGAATTTACATGTTTATACACACACATATACACATACATATATATGAATATAGATGTATAGGAGGGTGTATGTGTGTATAAATATATATGTGACTGTGACTGTGTGTACATGTATACATAGAGGGCACAGGATCAGTTAAATATGAAGGGATGATATCTAAAAAATAAAATTAAGAGGTAAGAGAGGAATATATTGGGAGAAGGAGAAAGGGAGACATAGAATGGGTTAATTATCTCATATAAAAGAGGCAAGAGAAAACTCACAATGGAGGGGAAGAGCCGAAGGTGAAAGGGAATGGATCAACCTTACTCTCATTGAATTTAACTTAAGGAGGTAATAACATACACACTCAATTGGGTATTTTGCCCTACTGGAAAGTAGGGGGGAAGGGGACAAGAGGGGGAATGATAGAAGGGAGAGCAGATTGTGGGAGAGGGTAGTTAGAAACAAACACTTGAAAAGGGACAATGGGGGGAAATATAGTTAGTTTTTCACAATATAACTACTGTGGAAATGTTTTGCATAACTATACAAGTACCACCTATATTAAATTGCATGTCCTCCCAATGGGGGTGGATGAGGAGGGAAGAAGGGAAAGAATCTTGAAATGAAAGCTGTAAAAACAAAAGTTGAAATAATTTTTTTTTACATGCAACTGGGAAATAAGATATACAGGCACTGGAGTATAGAAATCCATCTTGCCCTACTAGAAATTTAGCAGGAGAGTGATAGGGGAGGACATAAGAGAGAACCAACTGGAGGAAGGGGTATTCAGTAAACTTGCTATCTTGGGGTGAGAGTAGGGGAAAGATGGGGAGAAAATTTGTAACTCAAAATATTGTGGAAATGAATGTTGAAAACTAAAAATAAAATAAATTTTTAAAATAGCTACATCACAGGGCTGGAGTTGATATAGGCAAATACTTTCTTCTCTCTGGGCCTCAGTTGCCTAGTCTGTAAAGTGATGATGTAAAATTTAATTCTTTAAGGGGTATTTTATGTCTAAATCCTATGATCTCTCTCATCTTATGACTATATAATAACATCAACACCGAATGAAATTATTTGAAAACAATGTAAGATAGATACCAGTAATTGTCATAGAACTAGAAAATGCCAGAGCCAGAAGGAATGTTATAACATAATATAACAAAATGTCAAGGCTAGAAGACACTATTCCTGTATCTAAATCCTTCCTTTTACATGTGGATAAACAAGTTCAGAGAAGGGAATTGATTTACTAGAGATTACATGGCTCAGAAATGACTTAACTAAGACTAAGATACCAGTCCTGTTATGGACCAAAGTTACCCAGGATGACCACCACCCTTCTATGTGTATCATCTTCTATTAGAAAGTAAACTGTTTGAGAGTTTTTGTATTGTTATGTATAATACTAGTCACTGTGCCTAGTTACTTAACATTGAATCCAATAAATGGCTTCCCCACTTTTTTTTTTCATTTCTTCATTGATTTTTTCATTTCCAGGCTGAGGCTCTCATCTCTCAACCACATTGCCTTTGACATTAGCTAGCATCTGCCTCCCTTTGATTTGCAGAGAGTCTCCCAGGATGAGGTAATCTTAGTAAACTTGCATTCTCCCTACAGCCAGACTTGACTAAGGCCAAAGCCCCATTTTGCAAGGGCAAGGAACAGGCATGACCCATGCCAGCTGTACTCTCAGAATAGCTGGCAGGGTTGAGCCTTCTAAGTTTTGTTTTTTGTGTTCATTTTTCTTTTGAAAAACAAGACAGGAAAATAGCCCCTAGGCTCCCCGTTTCACAGAATCACAGAATTACAAAGTTGGAAGGTGCCTTAGAGGCTTGTAGTCTAACCTGTGCCTAGATAAGTATCCTAAGAATCCTCCGGACAACATGCCCAGCATGTTGTCATCCATCCTCTAGCCTTTGAACAACACTAGAGGCAGGTCATTCTACTTTTGAAAAGAGGTAATTGTGTGTGTGTGTGTGTGTGTGTGTGTGTGTGTGTGTGTGTGTGTGTGTGTGTTTGTGTGGTGTAGACATAGATATACCAATATACATACAAATATATAAGGGTGTAAAGTCAGACACAACTGAAATGACTCAGCAATAACAACAATAATACACATATACAATATATAAACACCCATATAGACGTATTTTCACACACATATATACATGCTGTTGTTGGTCAGTCATTTCAGTCATATCCCCATTTGAGTTTCCTTGGCCAAGATGCTAGAGTGGTTTACCATTTCCTTCTCTGGCTCATTTTACAGATAAGAAAACTGAGGCAAACAGGGTTAAGTGACTTGCCCAAGATCATATAGCTAGTAAGAGTCTGAGGCCAAATTTGAACTTATGTTTGATTCCAGGGCCAGCACTCTATCCACTGCATCACCAGGCTGTCCCATGTATATACATACGTGTGTTTATGTATATATGTGTGTATTTTGTTTTTCCTTACATGAATCTATAATTTGCCTTTCTGCAACTTCCATTTATTGCCCCAAAATGTCAAAAATAAGCCTGATCTGTCTTCCAATATTTCTGTGTCTTCAATCCACCCCTACTACCAAACCCAACCTTCCCTGGTATTATACTGAGTGAGGCCAGTTTGGAGAATAGAATAAGGTAAATATGTTATTGAAGAAATGGATTTACAAAACCAGAATATATTTCTATGCGTGCTCACTTGGTAGCCCTGAAGTGAAATTTCTCCATTGATGAATTTTCTAAGTTAGTACTCCATCATTCCTTGGACAATAACCAGTTCAAAATTACTGAAACTAGAGACAGCTGAAGCTACAAATCCCCTCTTTTTATAGATGAGGAAACTGAATCTCAAAATAAGAAGTGAATTCCCTGAAGTCATATACCTGCTAAGTATTAGGAGTTCCAAATCAGGTCCTCTTTCCCTCAAGTCAATGTTCTTTCCACTCTGTCATACTTCTCTGTTTATCTTTTAAAGCGCTTCTTTATCCTGGCTCCCACTTACTGTTCCAGTCTTCTTTCGCCATACTCTCTCCTGAGTACTTTATGATCCAATGACACTGCCCACCTTGTTTTTCCTCCCACAAGACACTCCATCTCCTAACTCCCTGTACTCCATACCTAAAATTCTTTCCCTCATTTTGCTTCCTGGCTTCCTTCAAAATTCTCCTACTAATGCTGGTATCTTTTTTCTGTTGATTTTTTCCACTTTATTCTGTATAGATCTTGTAGGCACATAATCACTTCACAATACATTTTCAGTGTACATAGTCCACTGTCTCCTTGATTAGGAGCCTCATCTTTCTTTGTATCCCCAGCACTTAGCAATTGTGCCTGTCACATAATAGGTACTTGATGAATGTTTGTTGCCTGAATGACTGATAGCTATCACTGTTTCCCAGATCTGGATAAACTGAGCACAGAGAAAGACCTTAGCTTAAAAAGACCAAGTCTCCCACTGTATCTGGGGCCATCTCCAGTTATCTTGATCTATATCTGGCCATTGGACCCAGATGACTACAGAGGAGAGAGTGAGGCTGGTGATTTTGCATGGCCCTGCCTCATTTAAATCCAATTCACTTGCAAGTCATGACATCACTTTTCTGATGTCACAGTCCTCTTCAAGAACAAAAGAAGGAAAAACAACAAACAAGAGATCTGGAATATTTTCCCTCCTCTGTGCCCCTTAATTTCCTTGAAGTCTGTCAAAATCCCACCTTATGTAAAAATAACTTTTCCCAATCCTTTTTCAATGCTAGTTGTTGCCTTCCCTCTGAAATAATTTCCATTTTATCCTAGATAGATAATAATAGATACATCTCTATCTATAGCTATCTCAATTGTTATCAATCTATCTATCTATCTATAGACATAGGTAGATATAGCTATAGATATAACTACAGCAATAGGTAGAGATGTATTTATTTCTATATCTACCTTGTTTGTACATAGTTGACTATGTTGTATCTATCCCACTAAAATGTATGTTACTTGAGAATGTCAAGATTGAAATTAAGGTAAACTGAGGTGCAAAGTTCTGAGCAAACTCAATTTATTAGCTATGTTAGCAACAACCAATAAATTGGGTCAATGACCTCTCTCCATGACCAAAGACACTGAGTGACAGAGCAAAAGCTCTTTTAACACAGGCATTATTTCTTCTAATTGACTATCAGTGACTTAGCCAGAATGGAGATTACATAATTCGGACTTCCCTTTCTGAAACCCCTTAACCACAGCCAAGACTTCTGCTCCCAGTCACAAGACAGGTAATGGGATGAGTCTTCATGTGATGGGAGTCACTACATAATTCATGAAAATGAGATTTGATCTTTTAGGATAATCAGGTTCCTCTGGAAAGTAGGTGATGGGTGGGGCTATAAAGGTTTAAAAGTTTCACTTTTAGGCAAGATTCTCTGAGATGTAGGTGATGGGTGAAATAAATGATGAATGGTGATGTTAAATCTAGATGAAGTCTTAACAAAATAAAATTAAAATTAATTTTCAATTTCAAAATTCTTCCCTTTGATTCTTTTAAATTACTTAGCCCAATTGAAGTTACAAATCAAGGTATAATCAAAATCATATGTCTATCACTTCATGATGTTTAGTAAAGCTGAAACCATAATTACAGTAGCAAAAATACAGTAAAAGGAGGCCTAATAGTTCTGCCTGTTCTTTTTTTTTTACTTTTTTATTATTACTAAACAAATGCTTTATTAACTTCTGTTTTACATCATTTATTTCCTCCAGATTTTGAGTTAAAAAATTTTCCCCAGTTTTTGCCCTACCCACCATCTCAGAATAGCAGTCCCACAAGATATCCCTTTCTCCAATCTGCTGTCTCCCATATCTTCTCCCATACCCCCTTCGACTTTTCCATTAGAGCAAGGTGAATCTCTGTGCCCCAATGCCTTCACATCTTATCTCCCAATTACAAGCAAAAGAGTATTAATAATAGTATTTATATATATTTGAAACATTTAATTTTAAGACCTCGAATTTCAGATCCATTCCCTTCCTCCCTTGTCACCCATTCCATCTGGGAAGATAAGTGATTCAGTATATGTTGTACATGTCTAGCTATGCAAAACATTACCATAGTAGATATATTGTACAAGGCTGCTTATAATTCCCTCCCACCCATCCCACCCCCCACCTGATCCATTCCCTATTTGATCCTGTCCCTCTTCTATAGTGGGTACATCCAACCTCCCCTTCCCCAAGAATGCTCTCCCATCCATCATCCCTCCTATCATCCCCCTTCCCCTGATTCTGCTGCAGGGTGAGATATCACATTTAGTATGTATGTCATTTTCTTCCTGAACCAAATTCAATGAGAATGTGGTTTTTCCTTTTTGCCTTCCTACTCTTCCCCTCCCCTGCAGCCACTTCCCCTTGCCTCTTCTACATGAGATAGTTTACCCTATCCTGTCTCTCTCCATCTCCTCTTGCCACTTTCCTCTCTCACCTCATAATTTCACCCCTTGAGTATCCTCCCTTCCCAACAAATTCAACCTGTGCCCTCTATCCATGTATAACTGTAAACATATATACACCCATTCACACATGTAATCAAATGACTATACACCCTTCTTCCATTATTTTCATACTGAGAGGGGTTTCATCAGTCACATTTATTGTTTTTCCATGTAGGAATATAAATAGGTAATCTTTGATAAGTTCCTTTTGATTTCTTTTCCCTGATTATCTTCTCAGGCATCTCTTGCTTCTTGTGTCTGAATGTCAAATTTTCTATTCAACTCTGGTTTTTTCCTCAAAAATGCTTGAAAGTCCTCTATTCCACTGAATGACCATATTTTCCCCTGAAACAAAATACTCAGTTTTGCTGGGTAGGTGACTCTTGGGTTCATTCCCAGCTCTTTTGCCCTCTGGAATATCATATTCCATGCCCTTCGATCCCTCAGTGTAGAAACTGTCAGGTCCTGTGCTATTCTGATTGTGTTTCCACAATATTGAAATTGTTTCTTCCTGGCTGCTTGTAGTATTTTCTCCTTGATCTGGGAATTCTGGAACCTGGCTATTAATATTCCTGGGAGTTTTGTTTTTGGGATCTTTTTCAGGAGGTGATCGGTGGATTCTTTCAACCTCTATTTTGCCCTCTGGATCTAAAACACCGGGGCAGTTTTCCTTGATAATTTCTTGGAGGGTGATTTCTAGGTTCTTTCTTTGATCATGGCTTTCAGGTAGTCCAATAATTTTTAAATTGTCTCTCCTGGATCTATTTTCCAGGTCAGTGGTTTTTCCCGTGAGATATTTCACATTGCCTTCTATTCTTTCATTTGTTTGGATCTGCTTAACAGCATCTTGATTTCTCATAAAGTCATTAGCTTCCATTTGCTCCAGTCTAACTCTGAAGGAATGAATCTCCTCAGTGAGCTTTTGAGATTCTTTTTCCATCTGGGAAATTTGGCTTTTTAAGGCATTCTTCTCCTCATTGCCATTTTGGGCCTCCTTTGCCATTTAAGTTAGTCTATTTTTAAGGTGTTATTTTCCTCAGTCAGGCTGTTGACCCTCTTTTCATACTTTTCCTGCATCCCTTTCATTTCTCTTCCCAATTTTTCCTCCACTTCTCTTATTTGGTTTTTAAAGTCCTTCTTAAGGTCCTCTATGGCCTGCAACCCACTCATATTTTCCTTTGGGTTTTTGGAGCCCAACTTCTGACTTCACAGTCCTCCTCCTGTTCTATGCTTCGATCCTCTTTGCCCCCAAAATAGGAGTCTAATGTTGCATTTTTCTGTTTAATTTGTTTCCTTTGCCTCGGCATGTTGCCACTTAATTACTTGACTTTTGGGCTTGTTGCCACAGTATGACTCTGCCACCAGACAGGGGAGCTTTCATCCTGAATGTGTTGGAGGACACCTTCTGTTTTTGGCAAGCTGGATATCCACCCACGACCCCCCCCCCCCCCGAGACCACAATCCAGATCCAGGGAGGTTAAAGCAAGAGTGATTACCCCCAAGACTTATTGCTGGATCTCCCTACAGTTTGCAGGTCAGGAGCTGGAGCTGCCACCCAAAACTACAAAATGGCATGTCTCCTCAGTGGCTTCTAGCCCCCAGGGGAGGAAGCTGACGCGTTCCCCAAATACTGCTCCCAAAGTCCATAGGGCACTAACCTCTCACTTTGTCCTAGGCATGTCTATGTTGATAATTCTGGAATCGCCACAGCTGCTGGTGTTCTGGGGTCCCTCCAGCTGGCTGCTGGCCTGGCCACCCTGGGGCTAAAACCGCTGCTCACCCGGACCTGGGTTTGGCTCCCTGTGGAGCACTGTGCTGGCTGCTCCCTGCAAGGCTGCTGGGCTGTCCTCAGCGGCAGTTAGTTTCTCTGTGTCGTTCTGTGGGTGCTGGGGCTCCACAAATAGTTCAGAGTCCCCTTTTGCATAGTTTGGGGGTAATCTGGGGAGAGAGTGCCTTTTCTGTGCTGTTTCTACTCCACCATCTTGGCTCCGCCCCAGTTCTGCCTGTTCTAATGCTTTAACCCTGATATGTGGGAATATGAACTAAAGAAATTTTATGCCATATATTCTATTTTAATAGGACTAACTTGAGAGAAGATGACCTAGAACCATCAGGCTTAATCTCAATCTAAACAATTCACCCTTTAGTCTTTAAGACTATTCATAACCTAAAGACAAACTGAAAAACTTCATCAGGACAGTACTGTCCCTTCTGGTAAGTAGGCCATACAGGAACCGTAGTTCATGGGGAAGGAAGGAGAAGAAAGGGTAATCATTTAGTCCATTTTATAATGACCCATTCCCAATGTTCATTCCATTGGTATGTCACTTCTTAGAACTCAGATGTCTCATGCAGTTATCTGGTTTCTGGAAACATCTCCTCTTGGGCATTCTAGATTAGTCCTTTCCTGTCCTCAGGGCAGTTCTAAAGGGAGAGGCTCCATCTACAATATCTATTTCTCTGGTTCTAGCTGTTTGCAGAGAATCTTAATTATTTCCGTTATCATCTTTCATAAACATATTTCAATACAATATTGTATACCCTCCTAAATTTAATTTCCCAATAAACAACTCAAATGTCAAGGAATCCATAATTCACCCCAAACTTCAGAGAATTTAAGTTTCTGCATTCCACCTGTTCTGACCTAAACCTTGTATCTGATATATATCAACAGGGTAAATGGGGAATCCTAAAAAGAAATACATAAGGGCCTGCCTGGCTTGTAAGATAGCCCTTCTGGTAAAGATTGATATTTACCAAAGCCAACATGTAATGGACTCTTTGAGGTTTTCTTTGTATCCCAAGGATTTAGCACAGTGTCTGGCACATAGTATCATCTTTAAAAAATACTTTTTGATTGGACTTAACTTTCTTCCCTTTGAAAAATAAAGGGTAAAATAAGCCAGAACAATATTTTCCATCCCTTCATTCTACTTGCTACCTTTCTCATCACGCTATCCTCTTTATCAAGGAACTCAGCTTAAGACAGGATGGATTGTTGCTTGGTGGTATCAAGAGTAGAGATAGGATCTTGACTTTTTTCCCCATCTCCATCTTCCCTTCATCTTGACTCTTTATATACCTCTATGTTTTGGCAAAAAAAGCTATAAAATATCCAGATATCAGAAGGAATCCCCCAACAACCTTTCCCCTCATTAATTTCTTCTAGTCTGAGTATTCTTGTTTGTTCAAGAATATATAAGTGGTTCCCTGTTACATTTACTTGGGAATAAAAGTCATATAAGGCACATTTTAATGATGTGTAATTTAATTAGTTTGGTTCTTTCTAATGCCAGAGAATTAATGAACAAATACATAAATGAATGAATGTTTAAAAAAATTTGTTAAGCATTTAATATGCTCAAAACATGCAATTCACCAGGAATATAATCTGAACGATAAGACAATATATTTTTCAAGAAGCTCACATTTCAGTAGTGTGAGACAGTTCATATAGGAGGTTTCAGATGCAAGACAGATGGAAAGGCCTTGAGGTCCCTAGGGTCATGCATCAAAGCAGTTCAAAATATTCCCTCTTTAGTATCATTTCCATTGATTAAACAATATCCATTTCTGATGCTGAATCATCTAATAACGCCAAGGTTTTATGGGCAGATCTCAATGCCTTCATGTCATAATACATGAACTTTATACTATGGCCAAATAACAACAACAACAATTGGTGGCTAACCTTGATGCTAATCTCCTTATTTGGGTTGTACTTTAGTCAGTAGACATGGTTCTTCATGGTTTCCATACTCGAATATTTTATAGTTTGGCAGGACAGGCCAGAGCTCAGAATACTAAGACATAGCCTCAGAGAATTCCAAGTCATTCCCTCACCCATTTCTTCCAAACAAAAACATCTTCACAAGTTCAAGAAGGGGGAAGAGTGGTTGGATGGCAGTTTGTCTCAACACATTCTAGGGATTTAGTTAGGAATTTAATAGTCAAATGTGGAAATATGTTTTGCATGATTGTACATCTATAATCTGTATCAAATTGCTTACCATCTCAGGGAGGGTAGAGGGGAATGAGGGAGAGAGAGAATTTAAAACTCAATTTTTTAAAAAAGAATGTTAAAAATGGTTTTTACATACACAAGGAAAATAAAATAAAATCTTATTTAAAATGTAATAGCCAAAGAAAAGAAAGCAAATTTTGGGTTACTGAGATACAGAGTTTCTTGCAATTAAGAAATGATAGTCATTGTGCCTTCAGCCTTGGTCAGAACACAAATGAAGTTTCGCATTCATTTTAGGAGGGAAGAGTGAGAATCTGGGCAGTGTCCAGAGAAGGGTGATCAAGATAGTGAAGTACTTCAAATTCATAATAAATGAGGATTAGTTGAAGAAATTGAGTGCATTTGGCCCAGAAAAAGGATAACTTGCTGGGGTGTGGGAAAGGGGACATGATAGATGTTTTCAAATATCAGAAGAATGTCACACAGAGAAGGATTAGACTTGTTCTGCTTGGCCTCAGGGGGCAGAAGTAGGACCAATGGATAGAAGCTTCAAGGAGGGACAAAGTTAAGCTGGACGTAATTCAATTCAGTTAAATAATTATTCATTGCTTACTATGTGCAAGGCAGTGGGCTAAGTGTGGGAAGGAATACATAATCTAAAAATAATAGTGTCTCACTTCAGCAAGTTTGTATTCTAGTTCACACGTTTAATTGGGGAGAGGGGAATACAACCTGTAGGCATATAAGTAAATATGAAGTATTTACAAAGTAGATTTAAAAAATGAAAAGGATGAGGAAAATACTAACAACTGAGAAAATCAAGAAAAGCTTCCTGTAGTAGGTGTACAATACTTATACTTGAAATATTCTTGGAATATCAGAGGTAGTGTAGTACTATGGATAAGAGTACGAGACCTGGAGTAATGCAGATTGGGTTCAAAATACCATCCTCAAATACTAAGTAGCTGTGTGATATAAGGCAAATTACTTAACTCCTCTAATTCTCAGTTTATTCATATGTAAAATGGGGAGAAAAACAGGGTATACCTCATATGGTTGTTCACAGAACCATGGAAATTTTATCTAGAATGATCTCAGCAGTCATCTCTTCTAAACTGTAGCCTAAAGGATGAGTGACATAAACCCTATCCAGCTTTTTCTTGAAGTCTTCTAATGAAGAAGAACTCACCATATAACAAGGAACCTATTTTCTAATAAATCTATTTAGGGTGATTTGTTTTTCCTTGTCATCAAACCTTAGTTTTCCTCTTTACAGTATCTACCTGTTGCCCCTGCTTCTGCCTTATGAGACTAAATAGAACAAGTCTGATTCTTTTTCCATTTGACTATTTTTAAATATTTGAAGAAAGCTACTGTGACTATCCCTATCCCCAAAATTTCTCTTCTCTAGGAAAAAAATATTCCCACTCCATTTGAATAATATCTATGTGGCATGGAATCAAGGACATTCAGCACCATTGGCCCCTTCCTTCACGTACTCATGAGAGTTTCAATGTAATTCCTAAACTAAATATAATACTTCTCTATTATATGACTAGGGCAGAGTACATAGGAACTCTATATTCATTCAATCCACTAATGAGCATTTATTGATTTGCACCTTCTCCAAGTTAGAAACTATTCTAGGCATTGGAGAAACAAAGACAAAAGATTAATAATCCCTGCCCCACCAATCTTACATTCCAGTGGAGAAGACAAATAGGCATGAATAAGGATATCCAAAGCTGACATAAGTATCCACTAGAACAGCTGAAGGCACCATGAAAGGATCAAATCAAAGACTGTACTTGAGCTGAGTCTCTAAGGAAACCAGAGATTCCAAGAAATATGATTAGGTTTGAGGACAGAAGGCATTCCAGATCCAGGAGAAAGGGGATTTAAAATCATCAGAATGGAGAATTCAGCGTAGCATATAAGGCACAATAGCAAGAAGATACATTTAACTAAACTGTAGAATTATGGGAGGAAAGTAATGTGCAATAAGACCAGAAAGATAGAATGTGGAGATTTTGTTTTCAATACAAGACACAAGATTGAATTGTATTTCTCCCTGGAGATAACAGAGCCGCTCAAGTTGGTTGAGTAGGAAGGCGATACGATGAGATTGATGCTTTAGAAAAATTGCTCTGACAGTCCTGGAGCATGTATTGAAGTGAGGATCAACTTGAAGCAAGGAGACCAATTAGGAAATCATTGCAATATTCTAAATCAAAGGTGCTGAGTACCTGAACTATGGTACTGGCTATGTGAGTGATGAGCAAGAGCTATACAATAGAGTTGTTGAGAAAGTAGAAATAATAAAATTTAGAAACTTATTAGGTATGTTGAGTGATTAAGAGCTGGAAGTCAGATTACATGTGAATGTAGGTGATTGGAAATCTGGTGTTGCCTATGGGAGAAATAGGGAAGTTTGAAGAGAGATAAGGTGGGGATAGGAGTGGGAGTGAAGATAATGAGCTGACTCTTGCACAGGGTTCTATGTTTGAGATGCTGATAGCATACACAATTTAAAATGTCCAATAGACAACTGGTGATGTGGGACTGGAACTCATTCGAGAGATTAGAAGTGAATTTATGATTGAGAGCCATCTTAATAGAGATGATAACTCAATCTATGGCAGCTGATGAGGTTACCAAGTAATACCATAGGGAGAAAAAAGAAGTAGCCTCTGGTTAGAATCTTAGAGGTCATATACAGTGGAGAGGTGTGTTACAGATCCAGGAAAGGATCAGTTAGACTGATAGAACCTAGAGTGGGCAGTGTCATGAAAACACAGAGAAGATAAGAGTATTTAAGTGGAAAGCATAGTCAACAGTGTCAAATCCTGCACAGAGGTAAAGAAGAATGAAGATTAAGAAAAACATCATCAAATTTGGCAATTAATAGAACATTGGTAACTTTGGAGAGAACAGTTGCAATTGAATGATTAAGTAGTATGTCAAATAAACAAAGGCTTTTTTGTTGTTTTGTTTTTTCCCTGAAAGCTCTGGCTCTCTTAATGCAACCCAAGATCAAATTAATGTTTCTGTATTCGGTTTTTGGCTGCCATATCTCACTGCTGAATTATAAGGGGATTTCAGTCCACTAAAACCCCTAGATCTTTTTATTTTCCTCCCCTTACAAATGATTTTCTAACCATTCCTTTTTGCCTGGTACTTGGTAAGTTAATCTTTTTGAACAAAGCATAAGATTTCATATTCATTTCTGTTGAATTTCATCTCATTAAATTCAGTTCAGTGCTTTAGCCTATCAAGATGTTTTTGGATCCCAACTGTCAACCCAGTGTGTTAGCTATCTCCTTGCTTTGTTTTCAGAATCAAATGAAATAACATATGTAAAGTGCTTTGCAAAACTGAAAGTGCTCTATAAATCTCTGTCTGTCACTATAATCAACACCATTATCATCCCAATTGATGGAGATGGGGAAGGAAGGTTTTCTTAGAGGACAACCTATACAAAACTGAACTTATCCTTTCCCCCTCCATACTTTCTCTGCTTATAAATTCCCTTATTATACAGAGGGCACTACCTTTCTTCCAGTCACTAAGAATCAAAACAATGTATCAGCCTTGACTCTTCACTCTCTCGCCATTCCATATCTAATCTGATGTCAAGACTTATTGATTTTACCTTAGTAATGGGTCTCCCAGGTGCTACTGTGCTAAGCATGGGGATAAAAATAAAAGGAAATAGAAAGACAATCCCTACCTTTAAGGGGCTTATATTCTAATGAACACACACACACACACACACACACAGACACACACACACACACACACACACATAAATGGATGAAGTTCAGGTTGGGGGACAGCAAAGTTACCCAGCATGGAGTTATGACTTTGAAGTTCAGAGAAAGTCTGAAAGGAGGAGGAGGAGAAAAGAAGAAAGAAGAAGAAGAAGAAGAAGAAGAAGAAGAAGAAGAAGAAGAAGAAGAAGAAGAAGAAGAAGAAGAAGAAGAAGAAGAAGAAGAAGAAGAAGAAGAAGAATTATAGACTGAGGACAAGGGAAAGAAAGCTTTTGTTTTTGTTGATTGCCTTGTTATATTATATTTTGTAAATTTTGTTTCATTTCTTAAAGTTTGAGGGAGACCTGGACATATTTGTAGGCAGTAGGAAAGAAGTCAATGGATAAGGAAAGAGTCAAGATTAGTAAGAGAAAGGAGGTGATGGAAAGGGAAAGCTCTCCAAGGACACAGGTGGTGCTTTTATCATGAGTATGAGTGGAAGAGATCTTCTTGACAAGGAGAACAGCAAACTATAAGGGGAGGACTTAATAACAATCAAATCTATCTGAATGGTGAATTAGGTGTATAGCACACCTCTTGAACACAAGAGTAGCATAAAAAGATTATCACACATATTGCTAATATTTAGGTAAATCTTAATAATATTTTCATTTTCTATAAATCTAGTAACATTGCTCCCTCCCTCCCAAAATGAAGAAATGAAGCTACTATTGGATCACCTATACAAAAGGAAGCCATGGGACTCTTTGTGGAAATTATTTCCTTTTTTTCTACTGTTCACTAACCAGCCCTCTAATAATATACTCTAGAATTTCATCAAGTCGAAGTCAAGTTCATTGGTCTATAATTTTTATACTGTTTAAGTCATTCACTCCTCCTACTCACCTTCCTCCTCCCTCTCTTCCTTCTCCTCCTTCTCCTTCTTCTGCTTCTTCTTCCTCTTTTTCTTCTTTTTCCTTTTCTTCTTCTTCCTCCTCCTCCCTCTTCCTCTTCTCCTCTTCTCTCTCTCTCTCTCTCTCTCTCTGTCTCTCTCTCTCTCTCTCTCTCTCTCTCTCTCCCTTTCTCTCTGTCTCTTTCTCTGTCTCTCTGTGTCTTTCTCTCACTCTGTCTCTCTCTCTATATCTCTCTGTCTCTCTCTCGCTCCCTTCCTCCCTCCCTCTCTCTCGACTGTTTGAACAACTATCTCTTTTCCACAATACCAAATCAACCAGAAAGTGTTTAGGGTGCGGTTGTTATCTTCCATTCTCAAGGAGAACAATGATATCAGGAAAATGATGAAATGATGACATGACTTGCAATTGACTTGGATTTGAGTGAGAGGGGTCTGTGCAAGATCACCTGTCTCACTTTCTCCTCCAGAGCTACCTGGGTCCAATGGTCAGATAGTCATTAGGACAACTGGAGATGACCTAGGATACATTGGGAGGCCCCACCCCTTGTAGGTTAAGGTCTTTTCAGGGTCTCACTTTCAGTGGGGTAATGCCCATTAAATGAATCGGTCTCTTTAAAAAGTTAATAAGGGTGGCTAGGTGGCGCAGTGAGTAGAGCATCGGCCCTGGAGTCAGAAGGACCTGAGTTCGGATCCTGCCTCAGACACAACCACACACAAATAAAACCTAGCCGTGTGACCTTGGGCAAGTTACTTAACCCCATTGCCCTCCAAAAAAAGAAAAAAAAAAGTTAATAAAAGGGGTGGCTAGGTGGTGTAGTGAAGATCACCGGCCCTGAATTCAGGAGGACCTGAGTTAAAATTCGGCCTCAGACACTTAACAGACTAGCCGTGTAACTTTGGGCAAGTCACTTAACTCCAATTGCCCTCCAAAAAGAAAGCAAAATAATAATAAAAAAAGAAAGTTAACAAAGGTGGTAGCCCCTTCAATCAAGAAAGAAAAAAAAAATTCAGACTGGGAGGAGGGCTCAGGCTTCCTGGACAAAAGAGAAACAGTTACTATTTAGTATTTACATTCACTCTGTATCAGGAGGGTAAGAACCTATTTTCCAATCTATAAGCTCCAGAGAGAATCAGGTTTAAGTCTTGGTCTTTCATCAAGAAGAATAGGTACTTAATGCATGCTCAGTCTGGTACTCTATGTTCTAGGAAGTATACTACATGGACTTTGTCCTCAGAATAAGAGTATATTAATCATATATTATTTCCCAAATCTATTCTATATGAAATCTGAGTTTATCCCATAATAAGTATTTTTATATAAATTCATACTGTGTGAGCAAAGCCACAGACATTAAGAGGACAGTATAATCAACATGTATATGATTTATTAAAGTTTATGAACTTTTAATTGCTAATTATCAATGCTATCATGTGTTAAACATATCCTTTAGATGCATATGAATTGATTATGTATATATGCATATAGAAATGTATGTATACATGTACATGTATATATTTATTTGTGCACATATGCATATATTTGTATACACACATATACATATGCACAGAGACAAACTGACTCTTCTCTTCCTTGCCCCAAAAAACAGAATAGTAAATGAAGGAGCAGGAATTCAAAACATAGATCATGGATACAGAGCTGGAAAAGCCCTTAAGTAGGGGTCAGCTAGTCCAACCCCATTATTTTACAGACAAGAAAATGGAGTCCAAACAATCAGGTGAAGTGGTTTTCCCAGGGTCACTAAGGTAATGAATGGTAGGGCTGATGTATAACCCTAAGTGCTTGGATCCTAAATCCAATGGGAACTTCCTCTCTACCCTTATCTTCCTCTCTACCCTTACTTTCCTCTCTGTCCTTATCTTGTCCTCACTGGCATCCCCGCTATACTTTGACCCTTTGGATGCTCTTCATGTCTGAAAAGGTCTACTACTAATTTAAAAATTTAGCACTTGAGTGGATTGAGGAAGACACAATGTCAGAAAGGGATTTTAAGAGATAGGACTCAGAATGTCACATCTAGAAAAGTCCTAAGAACAACAATAGAACATTCGAACTTAAATTGACCTTAGAACATAGAATGTCATACCTGGAAAGTTATTTTCCTTTGAAAATAGAATACAGAATATAGAGTGGTGTGGGCTCTTAGAACATGGGCTATCAGAGTCAGAAGAGTTCCTCATTTTACAGATGAAGGAGTTTGGGCTCTGAAGGCAAACTGATCCACCAAGAGTCATAGGTTTCTCCAGTGGTAGAACCAAGATTTCTGTGTACAAGTTTCACATGCTATCTCAAATACAACCACCTGCAGCTTTCATTAGTAATTTAGGGAGAAAAAAAAAACAACCCCCCTGAAAATGTCTGAAAACAGTCTACTGCTTAATTGTTTGACTCAGTCGCTTTAGTGCTATATGAACTAATAAGGAGAGATCATTGAAGGTTCCATGGAGTAAGTAGGCAAGGAGGGCTTCCTGGATGATGTGAGCTTTGAGATGAAGATTGAAGAGTATTTAGGAATCTAATCCAGGTATTTTTCTGTCAATTACTAGAATAATAGATATCCACTTTCAAGATTAAAAAAGAAATGGAATTCTAGTATCTTAGAGGATCAGAATGAGAAGGGACTTTAGAGGGTATCTAACTAACCCAAGCCATACCTGAACAGCTTCTTCCTCATCATCCTCAACATGGGTTTGTCCAGGATCAGCTGGAAGCCCTACATTGATGAGGCAGTCTTAAAAGGCAGTCTATTGTACTTGGTTTCATCCACTTTATTGTGTTTTAGCCCCAAATGATACACTTCCTTAAACCAGAAATATTTATAAACACACTGATGCCACCCCCTTTCTTTTCTAAATTTTCAGTAGATAATGTAGCTGCTAATGGATTTTTTTGTAGCATTTAAAGCCAGCTTTCTAAATATAGTTCAAAGAACAGTGTGTGGCTCCCAGCAGTTTCCTTTCCCCATATTTCTCCACAGTTCCTGATGTTTTCTAAGAGCTAATTAAAAACTTTTTTTGTTGTTGTTGGCTTGCCAATTCACAGCCTGACAATTTGTGTTCAGTCTTAGGAAAGAATGTCACAAGTCAGAGGTTGTCAAGGGTGACCTAGGTCCATTATTGCCTAGAGATAAGGCTCCATCAGAAACCATGAGGAGGATGGGAATAATCCATGAAAGAGAAAACTCCCATGCCCACCCCAACAACTACATTCATGTAAATGAAAAAACTTCCAAAGTTGATAAGTGGCTGCTATTTTTGCCAAAATTGTATGAAGTGTTGTCTTCATTTCCGAGGGGTAGCTTGGTATCACAGTGGATACAGTGCCAGGCCTGGAGTCAGTAAGACCTGAATTCAAATCCAGACTCAGACACTTATTTGTTGTGTGACCCTGGATAAGTCACTTAGTCCTGTTTGCCTCAGTTTCCTTATCTGTTAAATGAACCGGAGAAATTAATGTCAAACCATTCCAGTATCTTTGCCATGAAAACTCCATGCCCAGTATTGTAGTAATATGGTTCACTGTGTCATGAAGAGTTGGACACAACTGAAATGACTAAGCAACAAAAACTTCAGTTCTAGGTTCCCTAATTAAGAATATCAAAAATGAGATCATATCTGGAAGATATTAAGTAGGATAGTCTGCAGTCTGTGGTAGGCCAAAAAAATCTTCTGGTTTTTAGGCTAACTCTTTCTTGCAATAGAAAGCACAAGATGCAAATCTACTGGGTTTGGAAGGTTCCTCTCAAAAGATGGTGGGCAGTTCGATCTCTCCTCTTGCCTTAACCTAGAGATCATTTCACAGGAAGATCTTAAAGAGGAAGACAATAATGATGATGGTGGTGATAAAAAAATAATAGTAACTACTCTTTATATGTGTTTTAAAATTTACAGAGCATTTTGCATATGTTGTTCCATTTGATCCTCAGAACAAACTTATGAGGTAGGTGCGGTAATTATCCCAGCTTTACTAATGAGAAAACAACTTTTTTAGTGTTTGCGTCACTTGTATATGGTCACACATCTAATAACACTAATAACTATACATTCCATTCCCACTATACCTTTGCCTCCACCACCACCATGCGCGCAAATACACACACACACACACACACACACACACACACACACACACACTCCATAGAACTTGGCTATCTTGAGACTTTAAATACAGATTTGTTAACATTATCGACTAAAGAACTGACTCTATCACCTGTCTTGGTCTTAAAACCCCTTCTTCAAGTCTCTGAAGCAGCAGAATGAAATCATCTCCACTTCATTTTAATGTCCCCAACTGACCACTTGGTGATAATAGTAGCAAGCCTATTGTGCTACAAAAGCAAGAAAAAAACCCTCATGTTACCCAGAGAGCATTGTTGTTTGGAAAGCAGTCTCAGGAGGTAAGTAGAAACATAAGTTCCCTGCCTTTTCCCCTATTACTTCCCCACTCAAAGTTGATCATATTTAATTCTAGGCTGAATGAGCAACTACCATTGAGTTAATGCAATCTGTTGAATTAAATTCAACAGTTAGGCATTCGGTATTTGCTACATACTTATCCATATGCTGGACATGACATCAAAAACATTGGATTCAAATCCTGGCTCTGACCTTTACTGATGGTGCAAAATTGACTAAGTCCTTTAAACTCCCAGTGTCATTTTCCCATCTGTAAAATCAAGACCACAAGGACAGAATGTATGTTTGTTTCAATTCTGATGTGTGTCTGCATATATGTGTGGGTATTCAATTGAGGTTATGTATATGAATTCAATTTCACAAACTTTAATTAAAGAATGACTCTGTGCCATCCCTGGTTAATCATGGTAGGTGTGTGGGTGGAACATAAAGTATTAACACTACATCATCCTATCCTCATGGAGCTAATAGTTGAGTAGAGCAAATATATCAAACATATGGTCCATGGGTCAAGTGTAGCCCGAACCAGATTAAAATTCATTTGGGATATCTTTAACAAAATAAAAAGACAATAAAACATGGATAATATCAAATTTCAAAACAGTCGCTGTGTGGCCTGCAGAGATCCTAATGTTCACATTACTGTCTCCATCCTTTCTGTTTGAATTTAACACCATTAGTGTAGAGGATTAAGTAACTATAATAAACAATGTTGAATCTTAATTTCCTGAAAGAATTTAGAAGTGCTATATGATATATGATTGAGAAAAAATCTGCTAGGGTGGGCCAAGGTGAGAAGATATCTGTGTTTCTTTATGGGCAGGGGAGGCCAGGATGGTGAAAGGTTTCAAGATGATAATGTCTCAAAGGAGAATCAGTCAAAGAAACTGTTCTTTAGATAGAAAAGGAATAAAATACAAAACACGAGACACATAGCATTTGAACTGTGGAGATGATGGTCCTCTTGCATTCTACTCCAATCAGAGGGTATCTAGAGTATAGTGTGTAGTTCTGGGTAACTTCCTGAAGGAAAGAAGAGCATTGGTAAGTGAGAGAGTTTTCAGAGTGTTCAAGTCTGTACTATAGAATGATGAGTTGAAAGTACAGTAAATACTTACATGGAGAAAAAAAGAGACTTGTGGAAGTTTAGGAACATGATATCTATATTTAAGTATTTGAAGGGCCATTGCATAGAAGAAGAAACAGACTTGTTTTGTTTCACTTTGGTTTTGACCCAGAGAGTAGAATTAGGACCAGTTGGTGAATATTGCAGAGGGAAAGTTAAGCTCAAGCTAAGGAAAAATTCATTAACAATTAGATCTATCCACCAATATAATGAGCTGCTTTGGGAGGCAATTCATCAAAGTATGAAAGCTTTGAGTGGCAAGGGATGCAAACACAAAAATGCTGAGCCTTGGTGAGGTGAAGGGGGTGGTAGACATGAGATATAAAGGGTAGAAATTAGTTGGGTATATTATAGAGATGATTCCTGATCTAGAATGAGTTATATTAAATGACCATTGAGGTAATTTTGATGTCTGAGACCCTGTGATTCTGTCCATTCTAGTTCTTACACCTATGAGGAGAGTAAGTCATCATAGAATTTCAGAAGGTAAGTGATGGAAGAGACCTTAGAAATCATCAAGCCCCAGACTCAGATTTCATATAAGGAAATAAAGACAGGGTAAATTATTTGCCCAAGGTTACACACCCACTCAGTTTAAATACAGGAATTGAAATAGAGGCTTTTGATTGAAATCTAGTGTTTTGTTTTTGTTTTTTGTTTTTCTCATTACATCATGATCATCTTCCTATATGATGCCAGGAAGAACATTCATTGCACATCCTACTCTGACTAATCATTTTAAAACAATAGCTTGGTATAAAACTAATTACTTAATGGATCTCCTTCCCACATTTAGGTGTCTCTCTATTCAAAATCACCTGCTTTATAAAAAGAATCTCTGCTCTTCCAAATAGCTCTACTCTACATGATCCCAGTGCTTCATGTTTTCTCTCACTGCTTAGGGTCACCTACCATATTGTCTTCTGGTTCTTCACTCCCTAGTTAGGGCCTTATGATCCCAAGTTAGCCTTCCTCCCTCCCTGCCTAAACTTTTTCTGTCCAGCAATAATGGCATCCTTGCCATCTTTCACAAGACATCCTACCTTTTTGTTCTGTCACTTTCCATTGTGCCCCATTCCCAGAATATTCTTCCCCACCCCTTGTCACTCTTTCTTGGCTTCCTTGAGTTCTTCAAATCTCAGGTGAAACCCCATATTCTTTAAGAATCCTTTCTGGTTTCCACCATTGTTATTGCCTCCCCTCTGAGATTACTTCCAATTTACTCTGTATATAAAGAGTTATTTGCATATTGTCTCCGTTATTTGAATATGAGCTCCTTAAAAGCAGGAACTATTTTTGTCTTTTTTTATATCTCCAGTACTTAGCCCAATGCCTGGAACATAGTCTACTGGGGCAGATTGCTCCTCTATCATCTCTATTCTCGCAATTCTCTTCAGTTTCTCTTTGTCTATTTGTTTCCCTACCACCCTAAAATGTGCTTATTCCTCCCCTATTCTTAAGCTACCCTCACTTAATCCGCCCATTATATTTCACTGCCACCCCATATCTCTTCTCGCATTTGTAATTAAATTCCTTGAGAATGACATCTACAGCAGATGTCTTCACTTCCTCTCCTCTCACTTGCTTCCTAACCCACTATAGTATAGCTTCTGACTTCACGTGACTTGGAATTGCTCTCTCCAAAGTTATAATGACCTATTAACATCCATATTCCAATGGTCTTTTCTCAGTCTTTAAATTTTTCAGCCTCTCAGGAGTGCTTGATACTGATCATTATACTCTTCTCCTTGGTATTCTTTTCTCTTTGGGTTTTCATGACACTAGTTTTCTTTCTACCTCCCTTAGTTTTCTTTCTACCTATCTGACTTCTCCTTTTCTGTCTTTGTTGTTTTGTTTTTGTACAGGTCATATTCACTACCTCTAAGGGTCTCCCAAGACTAGATGGATTGTGTTCCCTCTTCACTCTTCCCTTTATTCAATTTCTATTATCAGCTGTCATAATTTCAATCATCACCTCTATGTAGATGACAAACTACTGGTTCAGTCCTAACCTCTCTCCCTTCCTCCAGTCTTGCATGCCCAACTGACTATAGGACATTTCAAGTGTGATGTCCCATAAACTCCTTAAAATCAATGTCCAAAATATCTCATTTTCTTTCCCCCAAACACCATCATTTTTCCAAACTTCCTTATGGTATGAGAGTACCACCATCTTTCCAGTCACCCAGGCTTAAAATCTAGGTATAATATAATCCTAAATCTAATCTGTTAATAAGATCTATTGGTTTTATTTTCATAGCACATCTTGTATATACTCCCTTCTCAATTCTGACACCTTTATTCAGGGCTTCACCACCCCATACCTAAGCTATTAAAATAGTGTGCTGATAGATCTTCCCGCCTGAAGTCTCTACCCATTCTAAACCATCGTCCACTTAGCAGCTTCTTTTAGCTGCTTCTTAGACTATAGGTCTTACCATGTCAGCTCCTTACTCAATGCACTCTAGTGGTTCCCCATCACCTCTAGGATCAAATACAAAACATAACACAAAATCTTCTGGTTAGCATTAAAAGTCCTTCATAATCTGCTCTCTTTACAGTCTTTTTATATGTTATATATACCTCCTCACCTTATACTGTGTGATCCAGTGACCCTGTTCACTATTCTTTGAATAATTCATTCCATCTCCAGACACTGAGCAACTTCACTGGCTTTCTCAAATACCTAGAATGCTTTCACTCATCATCTTCACCTCCTAGATTCTCAGGCTTCCTTCAAGCTCCAGCTATTATGTGTCCTTCCACAGGAAGCATTATCCAGTCTCCTTTAAATGCTAATGGAATCCCTCTCTTAATTATCTCTGATCTATCCTAAATAGAGCATATTTGAACATAGTTGTTTGCTTGTTGTCTCCCCCATTAGACTGTGGTCTACTTGATAGCAGAGGCTGTGTAGCACCAATGCAACATTCACAGTGCCAACAGTCACTAGAAACATGCCTGCAAAGTACTCAATCATTATATATATATATATACATATACATATAGTTATTTTGTTTTTTTCTTTTTTTAAATTTTATTAAATTTTATTTTTTTAGTTTACATGATTCATTTCCACAAGATTTTGACTTATAAATGTTCTCCCCATTTTTCCTTTATCCAGCACCCCAAAACAGCTATCCCACTGAATATCCCTTCCCCCAGTCTTCTCTCTCCTATGTCTTCCCCCATTCCCCCTCCAACTTTCCAGTACGGCATGGTGGATCTGTATGCCCCAGTGCCTATTTATCTTATTTCCCAGTTACATGTAAAATAACAACAACAACAACAACAACAATAATAATAATAATATATTTTTAAACATTTGATTTTAAATCTTTGAATTCCAGATTCTTTCCTTACCTCCCTTGTCACCTATCCTTACTGGGAAGACAAGCAATTCAACATAGGCTGTACATGTGTAGCTATGCAAAACATTTCCATAGTGGATATATTGTAAAAGACTGACTATATTTCCCTCCATCCCATCCCACCCCCCACTTGTTCTATTTTCTACTTTGATCCTGTCCCTTTTCAAAAGTGGGTGCTTCCAACTTCCCAAACCCCCAACCTGCCCTCCCTTCCATCATACTCCTTTCATTCCCTCCCCCCCTACTCTCTTGTATGGTGAGATACCCTATTTAGTATGTATGTGATTCCCTCCCTAAGCCAAATTCATTGAGAATAGGGTTGGCTCATTCCCTTTTGCCTTCCTGTTCTTGCCCTCCATCGTAAGAGTTTTCCCTTGCCTCTTCTATATGAGATAATTTACCCAGTTCTATCTCTCCCCATTTCCTCTCATTATATTCCTCTCTCACCTCTTAATTTCACCTTTTAAGTATTATCCCTTCTTATTCAGCTGGTCCTGTACCCTCTGTCTATGTATACCTGTACACATATATACACATTCTCAAATATGCATCCATATGCCCATATAACCTCCTATATAGACATATATCTATGTATGCACAGATATATGTATATATGTACATTTCTATTCCCTTCAACTATTCTCATATTAAGAAAAGTTTTATAATTTACAATTATAGTTTTTCCATGTATGAATGTAAGTAGTTTAACTTTGATAAATTCCTTATGATTTCTTTTCACTGTTTGCATTTTCATGCTTCTCTTGCTTCTTACAATTGAATATCAAATTTTCTATTCAACTCTAGGTTTTTCTTCATGAATGCTTAAAAGTCCTTTATTCCATTGAATGACCATATTTTCCCCTGATCAACTGTAATACATAACAGACTCTCCCTATACAAGACAGAAGCAAAGCATTTATTCAGACACCAGAAACCCAAATCCCAAAATCAGTAAGCCAATAACATCAGAGCAGCAAAAAAATTAAAAAGATGTAAAAGCACAGAGAGCCACAGCATCCTTTAGCCTTTCTACAATCCAACATTTACTCACAAGCCTAACTGTCTCCCTTGGATACATCCTCTCCTCCCTCCAGTCTCTAGGTGCTCTGACTTCCAGCTTCCTGTAGGCTCCCCTTCACCCATCAGCAAACTCCTCCCACCACAGACTCCATGTGATTACATTCAGCCTATTAAGGGGCAGGGTATATCTTCAAATTCACATTACCATTACATTTAGCCCAAGATCTTTCATGTCCTTCACACAACAAAACTTCATTAACAATACATTTCATTACAAAGATTAATAAGAGGCTAGGGACAACTGGCATCAACAGAACTTTGCAATAATAAAACATGGATAATAGACAATAAGCACATAAAACAATATCATAGAGTGGGAGCTTGGTCACAAGCACCCCATCTTCCCCCTTCAAACAAATGAGGTTCAAAATCTTGGGATAAGGGGCATAGATCTCTTCTCCATAGGTACTTTCAGCTGAAATTAGATGTAAAACTGTCTCTGACCCAAGAGGTCCTATTTGAGAGGTCAGCTCTGTAGCTTGTATCTGGAGCTTGCTTGAGGCCAGGTCCAGGGATGGCACATCATATTCATGGACAGGAGGTGGCAGAGAGCTTAAATGATCAGGCTTCTATAGGTGGAAGGTACTAATCCTGAAGAAAACAAATCTTGCAAACAAGTTTAACAGACAAAAAGTGAAAAAGAGACAATTATAGGGTCAATTGTGCTTCTGTAGTTTATGAACTCACTATCATAGACTCATTCATGCTAGAATATATGAATTAAGGGAACAATTTGGTAATCATCTTCTCCTGAATAACAACAGTTACAGTATTGTTATGCAATAATCTCCACAGCCTTTGGAACATTATCTGACTTCTGCTTTACCCATTCTTTAGCTCCCAATTTTATTCTATTAATAGAACTAAAGGCTTCTGTTCTTCTGGTAGTTATTTCAGAAGTAGGGTCAGTTTTCACAAGGAATAATACTCACTTGAACTATTCTATCATTTTTACAAAACTGTATAGGTTCTTCACCAAATTTTGCAATGTCACAATATTTTCTCCTTTATAATTAGAATCTATTATTCCAGTCAATACATGTATTCCTCAAGGTGCTAAATCTGACTTAGATAATATCCATCCAAAATTATTTTTCGGTATTCACATATGTGTGTGTGTATGTGTGTGTGTGTTCCAGTAGAGATGCCAAAAGTCCTCTCAACATTGTAAACCATATCCTGCCAAACCAGGAGTTCCTGGATATGGTTCTGGGACATCTTGTATCACAGTCCAGTACTCAATATTTGGGATCTTATGTGTCTACTGTTTGCTAATTTGCAGATTTGAGTTCATCATTCTGACTAGATGTGTACTTCCTCTCAATGGCCTATTATTAAAATTATATAAAGCATTGAACAAATTATGCTTCCAATGCTGATAGAAAATATTAGAACTTAAATTCTTTAACTGTTCTTTCAATAATCTATTCATTCTTTCTACTTCCCCAGATGCTTGTGGATAATATGGAATATGATATATCCACTCTATACTGTTTAATATACAATATCTCTTCATTTCCTTACTTTTGAATCGTGACCCATTGCCACTTTGAATCTGCATTGGGGTTCTATAATATGAGATCTAGAGTTTTATAGGTATTTTTTCTGGGTCACATTCTTATAAGGACAAACCACTAGTACACCTGAATAGGTTTCAACACAAGTACATATAAATTTGCATCCTTTATCCCACGATAAGAGGACCAATATAATCTATTTGCCAAACATATATGATATTTCTCTGCTACCTGTTTTAATAATAAATGAGAGATACTAACACCTTGATTTTGTGCCCACCAGTCTGTGTGGGCACAAATGTCTAGTCATTTGATGAACCCATTTTATTAGTACTGGATCATCAGGTGGTGTCAGAGCAGGGACAATATATTGAGAAGCAATCATTGCTATCTGATCAGCATGTGCATTGTACTCAGGTTCTGGCATGATGAAGGCCATGTGAGCATCTATATGAAAAACTGACAAATTGGTAACGAAAGGTCTTCAAATTACTATTATCGTTACATGTTGTCTTTACTTTTCTTTGAATTCTCAGTGGTTAAAACAATGTCTTTCTCATAGTAGGTATTCAATTAATGTTTATTGACTGACTTAATAATAAGAACTTATACATTCTTGTTTACCTGACTCTTATGTTCCATTCTCTTGGGACCCAATTCTCAGCTCATTGTGCTATAGTAAAGGGATATAGAATATAAGCCGTATGAGCTCAGAGGCTATTAAATTTTTATTTGTTCTCATCAACTAGCATAGGAGTTGTTTTGAAATGGAAGTGTTGAACATAGGAGTGTTTTGAAATGCTTGTTGAAGTGAGTTGAATCTTATAAAATGACTCACTCTACTAATGTGTGACTGTAAAACAAGACAATTAAATAAGGACATAAATGAAATCCCCCCAAAAAACGGTTATGAAGCAATCAATGAAAATGTTATAGAATCTCAGATTTGGAAAGGTACTGTAGTTGGGGAACTTGGGGGGGGGGATCACTAATTTAAGGCATTCCTGAGCAGAAATCCTTTCTACAACATGGTCTCCTGTACTCCACTTGAAGACTCTCCTGAAATAGGTTACTTCACTTTTAGATAGCTCTGATTATTAGGAGCTGCTTTTTTAACTTAAGCCTACATCTTCTTGTGATGATTTTTCTGTTGACAGAATATTGCTCAACACTTTGCTTTACTTCTCTTCCCCCTACCCCAAAACATAATCGTGAGCTCTGTTCCTTGTTGTGAGGACTGTGCAAAATAATATCTGAATCATCATATTTATCAGCTGTTTTTTAAAAAATATCAGAAAATCTCCCAGACATCCAGGAACTGAGATGGAAGAGTAAGCCATAAATCACTGTAGTTCTCCCACATTCACTTCCAAAAATATATAAACAAACAAAACAAACATAATATTGCACCCCCACCCCAGAGCAAATCCTGGAATACCAGAGCCAGCAGAAAAATGGGATGGAGTGACCCAGGAGACCTGGAGGATTTGCAAGAAAAGTCCATCTCACTCAGATAAAAGGGGAGTGTGTTCCAGAAAAGGAAGCATCCCAGCAAATCCCACCTCAGCGAACTAGCAGGAACTCCTGATGCCCAGTGTGATAAAGAAAAACAAACACCAACATAGGACCTCCCTGGTGTCTTAGCATAATCAGGGGAGTCAACAGACTCCAGTGCCAAGAACCACCGCATGTTTCAGTGTAGCCCCCTGCAATCAGAATCCTCCATCAGTCAGATCTCTACCTGCTTCAGTGTAGCCTCCAGGAAATGCAGAAACACTACACCGGAGCTCAGCATATGCCAGGCACTACCACTAAGGCCCCAGCTCAGCATCAGGTAAGCTTCCAGACCCCTACAGACTCCAGTAGCATCAACCACTCCCCATCCCACACCCTCAACACAGCACCAGACACAAGAATCCCTTTCGGTTCTCAGGGAAACATCAATGCAAAACCATGTAAATGGTCAAGACCTACAGCCACTGATACAAGAAGCCTGAGACAGAGTCCCTTCTACCCTGGGAGCAGATATCAAATGTAAAAGAAAGGAAAAAAATCCTAAAACAGATGAGCAGAAAACAACAACAACAACAAAAAAGAAACTGAGCATAGAAAGTTATTATGGTGGCAGGGAAGACTAACACATGAACTCAGAAGAAGACAACAATGTCAAAACATCTATGGGGAATATCACAAAGAAAAATTGGAAGTGGCTTCAAGCCCAGAAAGAACTCATGGAAAAGTTCAAAAAGGAGCTTAAAACCATATAAGAGAGGTGGAAGGGAAAAATGGGAAAAGAAATTAGAGTGATACAAAACAATTGTGATAAAATAGTCAACAGCTTGGAAAACTACTTAAAAAGTAGAATTGTTCAAATGGAAAAGGACATTGAAAAATCCTCTAAAGAGAATAACTCCTTAAAGAGTACAATTGGCCAAGTGGAAAAGAAAGCACAAAAGCTAATTGAGGAAAACAATAGCATAAAAGTCAGAATTGGACAAGTGAAAGATAATGACTCTATGAGGACACAAAGAATCAATCAAACAAAATCAAAAGAATGAAAAAATGGAAGAAAATGTGAAATCCTTCATGTAAAAATAAACAGCTGCCTTGGAAAATAGATTCAGG
Organism: Gymnobelideus leadbeateri; assembly: GCA_011680675.1. NCBI lineage: Eukaryota > Metazoa > Chordata > Mammalia > Diprotodontia > Petauridae > Gymnobelideus > Gymnobelideus leadbeateri. The sequence continues at coordinate 66,397 of WOXC01011507.1, read as the reverse complement.
AGAAATATTATCAGAATCACTGAACTACCCAAAAGCCATAATCTAAAGTAAGACCTGGACAGCATCTTTCAAGAAATTATGAAGAAAAACTTCCTTGATGTCCTGGAACTAGAGGACAAAATAGTCCTTGAAAAAATTCATTGATTACCTCAGGAAAGAGAACCCAAAATAAAAACTCCAAGCAACATCATAGCCACATTTCAGAACTATCAGGTCAAGGAAAAAAATAGTACAAGTGACCATAAAGAAACAATTCCAATATCAGGGAGTCACAATCAGGATAACACAGGACTTGGCAGCTGCAACATTAAAGGATCAAATGTCACAGAACATGATACTCTGGAAGGCAAAGGAGAAAAGACTAAAATCAAATATCACCTGCTAAAATTAAGCATACTACACCAAGGGTAAAAATGGCTATTCAATGAAATAGAAGGATTTCAAGCTTTTGTAAGGAGAAAAACAGAACTAAACCAATAATTTGCCCTTCAATGTCAAGACCAAAGAGAACCATAAACAGGATTTAAAAAAAGGAAAATAAATTATAAAGGATTCAGTGGAGCTAAGTTATCTACAACCCTACAGGGGAACATAATATTTGTAATTCTTTTTTTAATAATAGTATTTATATATATTTGAAATATTTAACCTTAAGACCTTGAATTTTAGATCGATTTCCTTCTTCCCTTGTCACCCATTGCCTCTGGGGAGATAAGTAATTCAGTATATGTTGTACATGTTTAGTTATGCAAAACATTATCATAGTAGATATATTGTACAAGGCTGCTTATAATTCCCTCCCCCTCATCGCACCCCCCACCTGGTCCATTCCCTACTTGAACCTGTCCCTCTTCCATAGTGGGTAACTCCAACCTCCCCTCACCCCAAGGATGTCCTTCCATCCATCATCCCTCCTCTCCCCCCCTTCCCCCCATTCTGCTGTAGGTTGAGATGTCCCACCTAGTATGTATGTCATTCTCTCCCTGAACCAAATTCAATGAGAATGTGGTTTCGCCTTTTTGCCTTCCTATTTTTCCCCTCCCTTGCAACCACTTCCCCCTGCTTCCTCTACATGAGATAGTTTACCCCACCCTGTCTCTCCCCATCTCCTCCTGCCACTTTCCTCTCTCACCTCACAACTTCACCCCTTGAGTATCCTCCCTTCCCAACAAATTCAACCTATGCCCTCTATCCATATATAACTGTAACCATATACACACACATTCACATATGTATTCACATGACCATACACCCTTCTTCCATTATTTTCATACTGAGAGGGGTTTCATCAGTCACAGTTATTGTTTTTCCATATAGGAATGTAAATAGTTCAACTTTGATAACTTCCTTTTGATTTCTTTTCCCTGGTTACCTTCTCAGGCATCTCTTCCTTCTTGTGTCTGGATGTCAAATGTTCTATTCAATTCTGGTTTTTTCCTCAAGAGTGCCTGAAAGTCCTCTATTCCACTGAATGACCATATTTTCCCCTGAAACAAAATATTCAGTTTTGCTGGGTAGGTGACCCTTGGGTTCATTTCCAGCTCTTTTGCCCTCTGGAATATTGTATTCCATGCCCTTTGATCCCTCAGTGTAGAAGCTGCCAGGTCCTGGGCTATTCTGATTTGTGTTTCCACAATATTGAAATTATTTCTTCCTGGCTGCTTGTAGTATTTTCTCCTTGATCTGGGGATTCTGGAACCTGGCTATAATATTCTTGGGAGTTTTATTTTTGGGATCTTTTTCAGGAGGTGATCAGTGGATTCTTTCAACCTCTATTTTGCCCTCTGGATCTAAAACATCAGGGCAATTTTCCTTGAGAATTTCTTGGAGGGTGATTTCTAGGTTCTTTCTTTGATCATGACTTTCAGGTAGTCCAATAATTTTTAAATTGTCTCTCCTGGATCTATTTTCCAGGTCAGTGGTTTTTCCCATGAGATATTTCACATTGCCTTCTACTCTTTCATTTGTTTGAATCTGCTTAACAGCATCTTGATTTCTCATAAAGTCATTAGCTTCCATTTGCTCCAGTCTAACTCTGAAGGAATGAATCTCCTCAGTGAGCTTTTGAGATTCTTTTTCCATCTGGCAAATTCGACTTTTAAAGGCATTCTTCTCTTCATTGCCCTTTTGGGCCTCCTTTGCCATTTGAGTTAGTCTATTTTTTAAGGTGTTATCTTCCTCAGTCAGGCTGTTGGCCCTCATTTCATACTTTTCCTGCATCCTTCTCATTTCTATTTCCAATTTTTCCTCCACTTCTCTTATTTGATTTTTAAAGTCCTTCTTAAGGTCCTCTATGGCCTGCAACCTGCTCATGTTTTCCCCCGGGGCTTTTGGAACAGGACTTCTGACCTCACAGTCCTCTTCCCGCTCCATGCTTTGACCCTCCTTGCCCCCCAAAGTAGGAGTCTAGGGTTGCATTTTTCTGTTTAATTTGCTTCCTTTGCCTTGGCATATTGCCACTTAATTACTTGACTTTTGGGCTTGTTGCCACACTATGCCTTTGCTGCCAGATAGGGGAATTTTTGTCCCAAGCATGTGGGGGGGGGGGCGGGGCAACTTGCATTTCTGCCAAGCTGGAAACCCACCCATGACCTCCACCCCAGATCACAATCCAGATCCAGGGAGTTTAAAGCAAGAGTGATTACCCCCCAAGACTGATCGCTGGATCTTCCTACAATTTGCAGGCAGGGAGCTGGAGCTGCCTCTGAAAACTACAAAATGGCATGTCTCCTCAGCGGTTTCTAGCCCCCAGGGGAGGGAGCCGATGCATTCCCTAAATACTGGTCCCAAAGTCCATAGGACACTAACCTCTTACTTTGTCCTAGGCATGTCTATGTTGATAATTCTGGAGTTGCCACAGCGCCTGGTGTTCTGGGGTTCCTCCAGCTGGCTGCTGGCCCTGCCACCCTGGGGCTAAAAACTCGGCTCACAGGGACCTGGGCTCAGCTCAGTTCGACTCCCTGCGCTCTGCGTGCTGTGTGCTGCTGGCTCCCAGAGTGCTGTGCTGGTCCTTCCTGCAGGGCTGCTGGGCTGTCCTCAGCGGGAGGTTAGCTTCTCTGTGTCGTTCTGTGGGTGCTGGGGCTCCAGAAGTTGTTCAGAGTCCCCTTTTACATAGTTTTGGGGGAATCTGGGGGCAGAGTGGCTTGGAAGAGCTGTTTCTACTCTGCCATCTTGGCTCCGCCCCCCCAGTTCTCTGTCATCTTAAGAGAGATCAATGTCATTGCTGAGAAAATCTATGTAAGAGCTAAAAAAGAACCTAAAAGAAAATTGCTTCACTGAGGATACCTGGAAGGTTAACTCTTTTAAAAATGAATTTGTGAAAACAAAGATGGTTAACTGTCATCTCTAAGAGATTCTGAAAATAGATGTTAATAAAATTGAAAAGTCTGTTTTGGGGTATTTTTATTTGTTTTTGAGAAGACAACCTGAGATGAGACTTTATTGTTGTTTTAAGAGAAATGATTTTTTGGACTATGGTTCCTATGTTTTAATGAATTTGGAAGGTATATAAGTAAATGTTTAGAGATGTCTCTGATTATGATCTTTCTCATAGTTGATATAATGCTGCCTACATGTATATGTATATGTTTGCATTATTGTAACTCTTATGAAATTATATAGCCTGTTTTTTGTTTTTTCATCATGGGCTCTTTTGGCAGACTGGGGGTACCTTTGGATATCTTTTCAAAATAGTGTTCTTAAATGTATAATATAAAATAAATAAGATTACAAAGGATTACAAATTATAAATAAAAAAAGAAAAAAACACTAAAATTGAATGGGAACATTAATATACCATTTTCTCAGTTGCATATGGCACCTACACAAAAATTGACCATGTAATAGGTCAGAAAAATCTCAAAATCAAATGTAAAAAGGCAGGAGTATTAAATGTATTATTTTTGGGTCATAATGCAATAAAATTATATTCAACAAAAGCTCATTGGAAATATAAATTAAAGTTAATTAGAAACTAAATATTCTACTAAGGAATAAGTGAGTCAAAGAACAAACCATAGAAACAATCAGCAACTTCATTAAAGAGAATGACAACGATGATACAACATACCAAAATCTATCATATGCAGCCAAGCAGTATTTAGGGGGAAATTTATCTCTCTAAATTCTTACATTAACAAAATGGAAAAAGAACAGATCAATGAATTGGACATGTAAGTAAAAATAACTAGAAAAATAACAAATTAAAAATCTCCAATTGAGAAATTGGAAAATTGGAAATCAAATTGGAAATCCTGAAAATCAAAGGTGAGATTAATAAAATTGAAAGAAAAAAATCCATTGAGTTAATAAATTAATGTAAGAACTGGTTTTATGAAAAAAAAAAAGATAAGGTTAATTTGATTTAAAAACAGAAAGAAGAAAATTATATATCCAGCATAAAAAATGAAAAGAGTGAAACTACTACCAATGAAGAAATTAAAGCAATAATTAGGGAGTATTTTGCCCACTTATATGCTAATAAATCTGACAACCTGAGTGAAGTCGGCGAATATTTACAAAAACATAAATTACCTAGATTATAAATGGAAATAAAATGCCTAAATGACCCAATCTTAGAAAAAGAAATGGAACAAGGCATTAATGAACTCCCTAGGAAAAATTCCCCCGGAACAGATGGGCTCATGAGTTAATTATATCAAATGTTTAAAGAACAAATAATTTCAGTGCCATAAAAACTATTTGGAAAAACAGGCAAAAATGGAGTCCTGCAAAACTCCTTTCATGAAACAAATATGACACTGTTTCCTAAATCAGGAAGTGCTAAAACAGAGAAAGAAAATCATAAATCTATTTCCCTAATGAATAACAATGAAAAAAAAATTATCAAAATACTATCAAAGTGATTACAACAATATATCACATGGATTAAACACTGTGACAAGGTGGGGTTTATACAAGGAATTCAGGGTTGGTTCAATATTAGAAAAACTATCAGCATTATTGCCTATATCAATAACAGAACCAGCAGAAATCATATGAATATTTTGATAGATGCTGAAAAAGCTTGACAAAATACAGCACCCATTCTTATTAAAAACACAAAAAGTGTAGAAATAAAAGGAGCATTCTTTAAAAATAAGCAGTATCTATAAAAAAAAATCATCATCAAGCAGTGTCTGTAATGTGGATAAGCTAGAAGACTTCCCATTAACATCAATGGTGAAGCAAGGAGGCCCAGTATCAACACTATTACTCAATATGGTAGTAGAAATATTAGCTATAGCAATAATGGAAGAAAAAGAAATTGAAGAAATTAGAATAGGCAATGTGGAAACAAAACTGTCACTCTTTGAGGATGATATGATGATGTAATTAGAGAATCCTAGAGCATTAACTAAAAATTACTTGAAATAATTAACAACTATAGCAAAGTTGCAGGATATAAGATAAACCCACATAAATCATCAGCATTTTGTATGATCAATAAAGCCCAGTAGCAAGAGAGAAAAAGAGAAATTAATTTAAAAATAACTGCAAACAATATAAAATATTTAACAGTCTACCTGCAAAGACAAACCCATGAACCATATGAACACAATTAGAAATAAAAAAAAACTAAGATCTAAACAATTGGGAAAATATCAATTGCTCATGGGCAACCTGAAGTTGAACAAATATTTTTTTTAAATGACAATTCTGCTTTAACTAGTTCGCTTATTCAGTGCCATTCCAATCAAAGTGCCAAAACAAACAAACAAACAAACAAACAAACAAAAAAAAAACATTTTATAGAGCTAAACAAAATAACAAAAAAAAAAAAAATCATCTGGAAGAACAAAAGGTCCAGAACATCAAGGGACTTAGTGAAAAAATTGCAAAGGAAGGTGGCCTCATCATACCAGATCTCAAACTATATTATGAAGTAGTAATCATCAATACTATCTGCTACCAGCTAAGAAATAGAGTGCTCAATCATAGGTACACAAGACAAAGTAGTCACTGACCATGGTAACATAGTATTTGATAAACCCCAGATTTTTGTATTAGAGCCCAATATTTGACAAAAAACAAAACAAAACAAACAAAAAACCTCCTGGCAAAGCTGCAAAACAATTGGACACAAACTAGATACAGAACAACATCTCACAAGACATACCAAGATAACTTTGGAATGTGTGTTTCATTTAGACATGAAGGGTGACACCATAAGCAAATTAGAAAAGTGAGGAATAGTCAACCTGTCATATCTATGTGGAGGGGAAGAATTCATGACCAAACAAGAAATAGAGAGCATTAAAAAAAGTAAAACAGCTAATTTTTATTATATTAGATTAAAACACTTTTATACAGACAAAACTAAAGCAATTATGAATAGAAGGAAAGGAGAAAGCTGAGAAATAATTTTTATAGCAAGAGTCTTAGATAAAGGCTTCATTTCTTAAATATATAGAGAACTGGGTCAAATTTATGAGAATACAAGTCATTATCCAATTGATAGTGGTCAAAAGATATGAACAGGCAGCTTCCAGATGAAGAAATCAAAGCTATCTATAGGCATATGAAGAAATGCTCTAAAAATACTTTTGATTAGAGAAATGCAAATTAAAACACCTCACACCTATCAGACTGGCTAATATGACAAGAAAGAAAAGTAATAAATGTTGTAGAGGATGTAGGGAAATTGGGACACTGATGCATTATTGGTGAAGTTGTGAACTGATCCAACCATTTTGGAGAACAGTTTGGAACTATGCTCAATGGGCTATAAAACTGTGTGCATCCTTTGATCTAGTAATTCCGCTACAAGGTCTACATCCCAAAGAGTTCATAAAAAAGCGAAAAAGACCTACATGTGCAGAAATATTTATAGCAGCTCTTTTTGTGGTGGCAAATCTTTGGGAATTGAGGGGATGCACAACAATTGGAGAGTCATTGAACAAACTATGGTATAGGAATGTAATGGAATACTATTGTACAATAAGAAATGATGAGCTGACAGATTTCATAAAAACCTGGAAACACTTACATAAACCAATGCTGATTGAAGTGAGCAGAACCAGGAGAGCAATCATACACAGTATCAGCAACATTGTGTGATGATCAACTATGAATGACTCAGCTCTTCTCAGCAACAGAGTGATCCAAGACAAAGAGAAAGTACTCACAAAGAAAAATTCTATATCCAGACAAAGAACTGATGGATTCTAAATACAGATAGAAACAAATTTCTTCACTTACTGTATTCTTTCTTGCATTTTCTCCCTTTATATCTGTTTTTTCTTTCACAACTATGACTATTGTGGAAATATTTTTACATGATCACACATGTAGAAACCATATCAAACTGCCTATAATTTTCCAAACAGGGGAAAGGAGGAAGGGGGGAGGGAATGTGGATCTCAAAATCTCATAAAAATGAATGCTAAAAGTTTTCTTCACATGAAAATAGGGGGAAAACAAAATATTATTTACTTTAAAATAGAAAAAAAAATCCTATTTATTTAATATGAAATAGGGAATATTTATTGAGCATTCTTGAGTTTCTTAACTTCTGAAGCCTATATCAAGATGGAGTTGGGATTAGGAATTAACATCAGTCCTTTGCCTCTATTAAAAAACAAAAATAAGACAAGAAAAACAAACAAACCTCTACATTACTCTAAGAAACTTAGTGTAATTATTGTGGACATGGCTGAGTTACATAATTAAACATTTACTACATGTTTTCATATGAAAAAAAATCTGTTTTATGCTCAGAAATTCAAATTCAAAAGTATGGCAGTTCTTGTTCTCAAGAAGTTTATATTCTAATAGAAGGAAACAAGGGAAATCTAGTGGTAACCAAAGAAGGGTATGTTGGGTTGGAAAACCACAAGGAAGTTTATTAGAGCCAGATCCAGTTAGATTGACGTGATGTATAACAAGACCAGTATTTCCAAAGAAATCAAATAGAAAAGGAAAGGGACCTATATGTACAAAATTGTTTATAGGCATCTTTTTGTGGTGGTAAAGAATTGGCAACTGAAGGGATATCTATCAATTTGGGAATACCTGAATGAATTATAGTATATGATTGCCATGAAATTCTGTTATGCTACATTTTTTTAAATGATGAAGGGTGTGGCATCAGACAACTCTGGGAAGACATATGCACTTCTGCAAAGTTGAGTAAGTAGAACCAAATATTATAGCAGTAATCAATTGTGAAAGACTTAGATACTCTGATCAATCAAATGATATGACAATTCCAAAAGACCTAAGATGAAAAATGCTATCCACCTCCAGAGAAAGAACTCATGAATTGAGTGTAGATTGAAGCATTTTTCACTTTATTTTTCTTGCCTTCTCTCCCCTCCCCCCACAACAGGAATAATATGAAAATGTTTTGCATGATTTCATATGTATAATGGGTATTGCAGTTTTCGCCTTCTTGATGGAAGAGGGAGAAATTTGAGAGAGGGAGAAAATGTGGGATTTAATTTTTTTAAAATATATAACACTGGTAGTATTGATTTGATTATGGCTCCAGGTAGAAAGGTCAGGTATGCCCATTGCACCTCAGTGGAAAGGAAGATGATATTTGAGATGTAGATTGATCACAGCTGCAACCAGCCTACATAAAGTGGATCGTGAAAGGAACTTATCAATCAGAGCAATGATATCCTTAGGGAAGGAGTTACAGAATTGAAATGGTTAAGGCTTCCAGGGCAGCATCTTTTTTTTTTTTGGAGGTGGGAAGACAAGGCCATTGGGGTAAGTCACTTGCCTAAGGTCACTTGTCCAAGTTATTAAGTGTCAAGTGTTTGAGACTGGATTTGAACTCAGGTCCTCCTGGCCACAGGACCAGTGCTCTACCCACTGCACCACCTAGCTGCTGTGGTGCATCTCTTACTTAGAAAGTATAAGTTGAGAAGTAGCCAGTATGGCGGATTAGAAACAGCACTTCCAAGGTGCTCTCCCCCACACCACTTACAAACAATATAAAAGATAGATTTTGAACAACTTCTGGAGCTCCAGCACACGCAGAATGACACAGAGAAGCTAACCTCCCACTGAGGACAGCCCAGCAGCCCTGCAGGGAATGACCAGCGCAGCCCGCTGGGAGCCAACAGTGAAGCGCTATGGGAGCAGAGCCCAGGACCTCTTGAGTCGAAGGTTTTAGCCCCAGGGTGGCCAGACCAGCAGATGGCTGGAGGGACCCCAGAACCCCAGCAGCTGTGTGTTTTCCAGAATTTCCAACACAAAGTGAGAGGTTAGTGCCCTATGGACTTTGGGACCAGTATTTGGGAGCGCATCAGCTTCTTCCCCTGGGGGATAGAAGCAGCTGAGGAGACTCGGCACTGACACCATTTTGCAGCTTCAGTGGCAGCTTCAGCTCCTGGCCTGTGAACTGTAGGGGGATCTGGCAATCAGTCTGGCCATGTAATTGTTCTTGCTTTACCCTCCCTGGATCTGGATTACGGTCTGGGTTGGAGGTCTTGAGGTGTGTGCCCAGCTTGCCAGAGTGTATGGGGGCTTTAGGGAGGGCACCCAACTAATACTTCCAGCAGTTGAGAAGACCCCTACCTTTGGGACAGAAGCTCCCCTGTCTCGTGGCAGAGTTCTACTGTGGTAACAAGCCCAAAAGTCAAGTAATTAACTGGTAACATGCCTAGGCAAAGGAAACAAAATAAACATAAAAATGCTACATTAGACTCCTATTGTGGGGGCAAAGAGGATCAAAGCATGGAACAGTCAGAGGACTGTGAAGTCAGAAATCCTGCTTGAAAAGCCCCAAATGAAAATACGAGCTGGCTACAGATCATAGAGAACAGGAAGAAGGATTTTAAAAACCAAATAAGAGAAGTGGAGGAAAAATTGGGAAGAGAAATGAGAAGGATGCAGAAAAAGTATGAAATAAGAGTCAACAGCCTGACTGAAGAAAATAACACCTTAAAAATAGACTAACTCAATTGGCAAACGAGGCTCAAAAAGGCAATGAGTAAAAGAATGCCTTAAAAAGCCGACTTTGCCAGATGGAAAAAAATCTCAAAAGCTCACTGAGGAGATTCATTCATTCAGAATTAGACTGGAGCAAATGGAAGCTAATGACTTTATGAGAAATCAAGATGTTGTTAAACAGATCCAAACAAATGAAAGATTAGAAGGAAATGTGAAATATCTCATGGGAAAAACCACTGACCTGGAAAATAGATCCAGGAGAGATTATTTAAAAATTATTGGACTACCTGAAAGCCATGATCAAAGAAAGAACCTAGAAAGCATCCTTCAAGAAATTCTCAAGGAAAATTTCCCTGATGTTTTAGACCCAGAGGGCAAAATAGAGGTTGAAAGAATCCAAAGATCACCTCCTGAAAATATCCCCAAAAGAAAACTCCCAGGAATATTATAGCCAGGTTCCAGAATTCCCAGATCAAGGAGAAAATACTACAAGCAGCCAGGAAGAAACAATTTCAATATTGTGGAAACACAATCAGAATAGCACAGGACCTGGCAGCTTCTACATTGAGGGATCAAAGGGCATGGAATATGATATCCCAGAGGGCAAAGGACCTGGGATTAAAACCAAGAATTACATACGCAGCAAAACTGAGTATTTTGTTTCAGGGGAAAATATGGTCATTCAGTGGAATAGAGGACTTTCAAGCATTCTTGAGGAAAGAACCAGAGTTGAATAGAAAATTTGACATTCAGACACAAGAAGCAAGAGATACTTGAGAAGGTAAACAGGGAAAAGAAATCAAAAGGAACTTATCAAAGTTGGGCTATTTACATTCCTACATGGAAAAACAATAATTGTGACTTATGAAACATTTCTCAGTATGAAAATATTTGAAGAAGGTTATATGGGCATATGAATACAAATGTGAATGTGTGTATATATGTTTGCAGGTATACATGGATAGAGGGCACAGTTCGAATTTGGTGGGAAGGGATGATACTTAAAGGGTGAAGTTAAGAGGTAAGAGAGGAATGTGGCAAAAGGAGATGGGGACAGATGGGGGCTGGGGTAAACTATCTTATGTAGAAGAGGCAAGGGGAAGTAGTCACAGGGGAGGGGAAGAACAGGAAGACAAAAAGGAAAAACGATATTCTCATTGAGTTTGGCTCAGGGAGAGAATGACATACATACTAAATGGGATATCTCACCCTGCAGAAGAGTAGGGGGAGGGGAATGAGAAGGGGGATGGAGGGGAGGGTATGCTAGGGGGAGGGGAGGTTGGAGGCATCCATTTTTGAAGAGGGACAGGATCAAAGTAAGGAATGGACCAGGTGGGGGTGGCATGGGTGGGAGGGAAATATAGTCAGTCTTTTATAATATATCTACTATGGTAATGTTTTGCATAGCTATACATGTACAACATATACTGAATTGCTTATCTTCCCAGTGGGAGTGGGTGACAAGGGATGAAGAGAATGGATCTGGCATTCAAAGTTTTAAAATTAAATGTTTCAAATATATATAAATACTATTATTAATACTATTTTGCATGCAACTGGTAGATAAGATGTGAAGGCATTGTGGCACAGAGATTCACCTTGCCCTAATGAAAAAGTTGAAGGAGGTATGGGAGAAGATATGGGAGAGAGCAGATTGGATGAGGGGATATCCTGTGGGTCTGCTATTCTGGGGTGGTGGGTAGGGGAAAAACGGGTAAGAAATTGTAACTCAAAATCTGGCAGAAATGAATGATGTAAACCAGAAGTTAATAAAGCATTTGGAAAAAAAAAAGAAAGTATAACTCCAGGTACTAAAATTAACAGCAGTCTGGAGAGAACCTCAGATGTTCTCAACTTCAAATGAGATGAAAGAAGAATTTGCAAAATGAAGTGTGCAAAATCCTATGGAAGCTTCTCTGAAGGAAAATTTCTGACAAGCATTTATTTTCCTTCCATGATCTGATGATAATGACACATGAGACTCTAATGGCTGACTTCCTTCTGGTGACTGAAATATTTTTCTGTCTATTCCCTTCAGCAATTGAGACCCAGTTAGATCTGTTTTGTTCTGGTGATTGAGATTCAGTAGCACCTTTTGCCCTAAACCCCTTTTTATCTTTTTTATCCCTGCCCTCACTTAAGTATCTTATATAGTTTTGTTCCCCTATGTGAATAAGACATTAGCAGTCTGTCCTGATCTTTGAGAAAAATCTCTTATTCCCTGCGGAAACTACGATCAATAAACCAACAAGTATTATTAAGTGCCTACTATGTACTAGGCACTGTGCTAGGTGCTTAGCATACTAAGACAAAACTGTAGCATTTCCTGCCCTCTAGGGGCTTACAATCTAGCAATTCCATTTCTCCGAAATTTCTACTAACTACTGGTAGATACTGGAAATAATAGATTTGATTCTTCCTGTGGCAGCTGAGCAAATCAAATTGAATTCATTTCCAAAATGAAATTCTTTTACATACTTAAAGAGAATGACCATGTTCCTCATAAGTCTCTTCTCTAGGTTAAATTTCCACAACTTACTTGATATAGTCTCCATTGTTGTCACGACTCTGGTTGCCTTCTTCTAAATGAGCTTGTCTATATCTTTCCTGAACAACAACAACAACAACAAAAACAAATGGAATTTCTCATTATAAACTATTTGTCCAAAAAAAGGAAAGGAAAAGGAAATGAAAGAAAAGAAACATTGTTGTACTGTGTTGATGATTTATTGATGTCCCCATGCTGACTCTAGGTGATCTTTGCCTTTTTTCTAGATGTTCACGGAAAATCTCTTTAATAAAACAGTTTAAAGTTTTGCCAGGATTCAAAGTTAAGAACACCGACCCATACTTGACAAACTCAACATTTTTTTTAAATCAGGACATTTTACCTGTATGTAGCTTGTTTTGTATCTATTGTTTGCATGTTGTAAGCTCCTTGAAAACAGGGACTGTGTTTTGCCTCTTTCTTTATCTCCAGTCCTTTGCACAGTACCTGACAGATACTAGACACCTAAAATGTTTACTGGTTGACTGACCTTCTTCAGCCTTCAGCTCATAGGAACATGGATTTAGAGCTAGAAGGGACTCTGAATGCCTTTGAATTCAACTTCCTTTTATATGTGATCAAATTGTGGCACAGAAAGATTAAGTGACTGAGTGATTTTTCAAGTTCACGTTATTTTTCAGAGATTAGTGATAGTGGCTCAACAGTCACAGCTGTCTTTGTTGTAATTGTTCCTTTCAGGATACTTGCTTTTTTTATTTGAATTCATTAGGAACAACTAGCTGCTTTCTTACCATTTCTTCAATTATCTTTTATTTCTATTCTCTGTTGACCATGCCTGTTCTTTCATTCACTGTTGTTGCTCATCCTTCACTTTCAAAGAAGACCAATGACATTAGGGGGTTATATGTTGACTGGTCCATGAATTAAATTACATAAGGCAGAGTGGCACAAAATTGTTAAAATTGCTCTCACTTCCAGAGTCATTTAAGTCCAGTGGCAAAACAAAAGTCAAGATAACCAGTGGTAGCCCAGAATGCAATGGACAATTTTTGCATCTTTTGAGTCTAACTAAGCCCTAAGCCCTCCACAGTGCCTGCTTCAGCTGTCTTCATGGCCATTGAAACAAATTGTTCTCATCCATGCATTCCACAGGTGGAAGTCTTCATGTGCTTGAGGTAGGCATCCCCCAAACTCAGTGACAGGCTTGAGGCCTGTCAGTTACCCTCAACCTGACTTATCCCATATGCCAAGACAGTTTTTACTGAGGTATGGACACTGCATATTCTACAGTTTCTTAGTTTCTTGGAACTATAAATGAGAGCTGAGTGACAGGTGAGCACAAAGGTGCCCTTAAAAGAACTTGGCAAGTCCTTAGAACAGAGGTGCTAGGCCTCTATTTACACCCCATGCACTCCATAAACTTCCTGTTAAAGACAGTATCAGTACTTAACAGCATTTATGAGACTTATAGGGGATTTTACAAAATAACAACAACAATAATACCAACCACGTAGACCAATTAGGTCTAAAGTAATATGTTTTTGTTTAATTTGCTTTTTTTTTAATGATGAAGTATCTAAAATTTGACAAGAGGATCAAGGCCTAAAACAAAACATTGTCCTGAAGATAAAATGATTTCAGGCAAAGGATTCATCTAGGTCTCAATCAATGGAGAAGTCAGTCAGTTGTAGAAACTTAAGTGTGTCAAACTCTAGGACATAGAGTGAAGAGGGCTAAGTCCACATCATTCTTCTAGAGCAGTGTTATCAAACTCATATAGAAACAATAAATTGTGCATAAGGATCCTTTCCAGGTAATATATTGGTTAAAAAAAACATACATTAGGGGCAGAGCCAAGTGCATAAACCACCTCCAATTCCTATAAAATATGACTCTAAACAAATTTTATCTATAAAACCTACAAAGTGACAGAAAAAAAAAAAAAAACAAATCTCCCACTGAAGGCATCTTGCCAGGCCAACAGGAAGGGTCTAATGCACCAGGCTGGGGGCTGAATACAGTCCCACATGAGTTGCATGGGCCCAGACCCAGCTTGGCCTGACCAGCCACCCAGACGGGCCAGAGCAGACTTCAGGAGAGGGAATCACAGGCAGCTGCAGCAGTTTCCAGAATTCTCAACCCATAAACTCCAAAGAACTGGGTGAGAGAAGATCATGGTCCAGTCCCTGCTCCTGGGGTAAGAGATGGCAGAGGCACTACAGCTGTAGCTGTTTCTGGATGGGTGCCTCCAGAGCTCCTGGCCTGTAGATCATAGGGGGACCAAGCAACCATTCTGAGGGGATAAATGTACTTGCTTTGAACTGCATGGATTTGGGTTGCAGTCTTGGGTCGTGGTCCTGGGGTGAGAAATGCAAGTATGCCAGAGCTTGTGGTGGCTGTAGAGACGGTGCCCACCTCATAACTCTGGCAACTACAAAAACCTAAGCAATTTGGAACACAGCTCTCTCCACTCTGGAAGAGAATTTCAACCATGACAAAGGGTCAAAGTTGAAAATAGAACAAGTGGGTGGAGGGATAGGATGGAAGGAAATGTAGTCAGTCTTTCACAATATATCCACTATGGAAATGTTTTGCATAACTACATATGTACAACCTATATTGAATTGCTTATCTTCTCAGTAAGGGTGGGTGATGAGGGAAGAAGGGAAAGAATCTGGAATTCAAAGTTTTAAAATCAAATGTTTAAAAAAATTAAAAAATTATATACATATATACACACACATACATACATACATATATACATATATATAGACATACACACACACACATTGCACTGGGAAATAAGATATACAAGTACTAGTGTGTGGAGATCCATCCTGCCTACTGGAAAGTCAGAGGGGGAATCGGGGAGGATATAGGAGAGAGCAGATTGGGGGAAGGAGTATTCAGTGGGATCGCTGTTCTGGGGTGGTGGGCAGGGAAAAGACAGGGAGAAAATTTGTAACTCAAAATCTCATGGAAATAATGTTGTAAACTAAAAATAAACATAAAATTAAAAAAATTTAAAAATGAAATCTACTGCATCACCATGATAATATTCAATTACATTCTAACACAACTTGTAGCCATTCTCCAATTGATGGACTTTCCATTAATTTCCAATTCTTTGCCATGATGAGAAGAACTGTTATAAATATTTTTGCACATATGGATTCCTTTACCATTTTTATAATCTCCTTGGGATATAGAACTATTTGTATTGCTAGATCAAAGGATATGCACAGTTTTATAGCCCTTTTGGAAAAAGTTCCAAATTGCTTTCCAGAATGGTTGGATCAGTTCACAATTCCGCCAACAGTGCATCAGTGTCCCAATTTTCCTACATCCTCTCCAACGTTCGACATTTTTCTTTCTTCTTGTATTAGCCACTCTGATAGGTGTGTTGCATTTCTCTGAATAACGATTTAGAGCATTTATAATAAGATGATAGATATTAATTTCTTCATCTGAAAACTACCTGTTCATATGCATTGGGAAATGACTTATATTGTTATAATATTCAATTCAGTGTTCTGTATATTTGAGAAATGACATTTTTATCAGAAACATTGACTAAAACTTGTTTCCCAGCTTTCTAATTGACTTCTAATCCTGGTTGCATTGGTTTAATTTGTGTAATTTTTTGTCTTTTATTTAATATAATCAAAATTATTCATTCTGTATTTCATAATGTTCTCAGTCTCTTGTTTGGTCATAAATTCTTTCTTTCTCCACTGATCTGACAGGCAAACTCTTCCTTGCTCTCTTAATTCACTTTATGTCTACTTCGTCATACTTTATGTCTAACTCATGTACCTGTTCTGACCTTTTTTCATATAGAGAATGACATGTTGGTCTATGTTTAGTTTCTGCCATATCATTTTTCAGTTTTCCCAGCAGTTTTTGTCAGATAGTGAGTTCTTACCCCAGAAGCTAGCATCTTTGGGTTTACCAAACAATAGATTACTATAATCATTTGCTATTGTCTCTTATGTACCTAACCTATTCCACTGACCCACCACTGTCTTTCTTAGCCATAACCAAGAAGTTTAGATGATTGTCACTTTATAATACAGTTTTAGATCTGCTAGGGCTAGACCAACTCCCTTTGCATTCTTTTCATTAATTCTCTTCATATTCTTTATCTTTTGTCTTCCAAATAAACTTTGTCATTATTTTTTCTAGTTGGTAGTTTTATTGGCATGACACTAAATGAGTAAATTGGTTTAGTTAAAGTTGTCATTTTTATCATATTAGTGAAGTCTTTGATGATCAACTGATATTTTACCCATTTGTTTAGATATTTAATTCTGAACAATTTATGTTTTTATAAATATTCATCCATTTCATTCATTGCCAGAGATATTGGCATACAGTTGGGCAAGATGTTTCATAATGATTGCTTTAATTTCCTCTTCATGGGTGGTGACTTTGCCCTTTTAATTTTCAGTACTGGTGATTTGGTTTTCTTCTTTCATTTTTAAATCAAATTAACCAAAGATTTATCGATTTTATTATTTTTCATAAATCTAGCCTTTATTTTATTGATTAGTTCAATAGTTTTCTTTCAGTTTTAATCATCTCTTCTTTGATTTTTAAAATTTTTAGTTTGGTATTTGATAGGAAATTTTTAATTTGTTCTTTTCTAGTTTTTTTTTTTTTAAGTTACATGCCCAATTACTTAATCTCCTCTTTATTTTATTCATGGAAGCACTTGGAGATAGAAAATTTCCCCTAAAAACTGTTCTGACTGCAACCCATAAGTGTTAGTCTGTTGTCTCATTTTTCTCATTCCCTTGGTGAAATTATTGGTTGTTTTTATGATTTGTTGTTTGACTCACTCCTTCTTTAATATTAGATTACTTAGTATTCAATTAATTTTAGTCTATCTTTCCATGACCCTTTGTTACACATATTTTTATCGCATCATGATCAAAATGAATTCATTTAATGTATCTGCCTTTCTACATTGGATTGTGGGGTTTTAATGCCCTAAAATATGGTCAGTTTTAGTATAGGTGCCATATACCATTGAGAAAAATGTATATTCCTTTCTATCATCATTCAGTTTTCTTCAGAGGTCTACCTAATCTAGCTTATCTAAAATTCTATTGACTTTCTTAACTTATTTTTATTCATTTTGTGGTTAGATTGATCTAGCTCTGAGAAGGGAAAGTTGAGGTCCCCCACTAGTATAGTTATACTGTCTATTTCTTCCTGAAACTCACTTAACTTTTCCTCTAATAATTGGATGCAATACCACTTGTGACATATTTGTTTAGTATTGATATTACTTCTTTGTCTATGGTACCTTTTAAGAATGTTCAGTTTCCTTACTCATCTTTTAAAATTAGATCTATTTTTCTGTTTACTTTGAGATTAGGATTGCTATCCCTACATTTTTTATGTCAGCTAAAGCATAACATATTATGCTCCAACCTTTCACCTTTACATTGTGTGTGTTTCTCTGCTTCAAATATCTTTCTTGTAAATGGCATATTGTAGAATTCTGTTTTCAATCCCCTCAGCTCTCCTCTTCCAAAGTTCATCCCATTCTTCCCTGTCTTATACCCCCCACCTGTTTATATGTTTCTCTCCCTTCACTCTGTCCCTCCTCACCAGTGTTTTGCTTCTGACCACCACCTCCCTCAATCTGCCCTCAGTTTTATCAGGACCCCTCTTTTCTTTCGCCTTTCATCTCCTACTTCCTATATGGTAAGAAAAATGTCTACATCCAGTTAATTGTATATATTATCCCCT
Source organism: Gymnobelideus leadbeateri (assembly GCA_011680675.1). Taxonomy (NCBI): domain Eukaryota; kingdom Metazoa; phylum Chordata; class Mammalia; order Diprotodontia; family Petauridae; genus Gymnobelideus; species Gymnobelideus leadbeateri. The sequence goes on along the minus strand of WOXC01011507.1, from coordinate 48,225 downwards.
CTTTGAGTCAAATAAAATGACAGTAATGTTCCAACAATGCTTATTCTCTCCTTCTTTTCCCTCTGCTGTGATAGGTCTTTTTCACGTCTTCATGTGATATAATTTATTCTAGTTTGCCTCCCCCTTTCCTCTTTTCCCAGTACAATCCTCTTTTTCACTACTAATTTTTTTTTAAATCATGACATCAAAGTCAATTTATATTCTCTCTCATATATGTGTATATAGATATAATACATGTATGTATATACACATACACAAATACATATATACATGCATGTGAGAGAGTATAAATGTATATGCATACATACACATATATACATACATATATATGCATTACTAAAATACAATTGGAAAATATTGTGTGTATGTATGTATGTATGTATGTATGTATGTATGTATAACCCTTCCACCTGCCGTAATCCAGTTCTCAAGAGTTACAATTATCAGCTTCCCATGTAAAGAAGTAAACAGTTTAATTTTGTTGAATAACATTTTTTCTTTCTTGTTTACCTTTTTATGCTTCTCTTGAATCTTGTGTGTGAAGATAGAATTTTCTGTTCCACTCTGTTGTTTTCATTAGTAAAGTTTGAGAGTGCCCTATTTCATAGAATGTCCATCTTTTCCCCTGAAAGATAATGCTCAGTTTAGCTTGGTAGTTGATTCTTCATTGTAATTCAAGCTCCTTTGCCTCCAAAAGTATCATATTCCAAGGCCTCTGATCCTTTAACATAGAAACTGCTAAGTCCTGTGTAATCCTGAGTGTGGCTTCTTGATATCTTAATTATTTATTTCTGGTTGCTAACAGTATTTTCTTCTTGATCTGATAATTCTGGAATTTGGCTATAATATTCCTTGCAGTTTTCATTTTTGTATCTCTTTCAGGAAGCAATTGGTGGATTCTTCCAATGACTATTTTACCCTCTGGTTCTAGGATTTCAGGACAGTTTTCCTTGACAATTACTTAAAAGATACTGTCCAGGCTCTCTTTTTGATCATGGCTTTTGGTTAGTTCAATAATTCTTAAATTATTTCTCCTGGATCTATTTGCCAGGTCAGTTGCTTTTCCAAAGAGGTATTTTACATCTTCTATTTTTTTCTTTCTTTTGATTTTGTTGGATTGATTCTTGATGTGTCAGGGTCATTAACTTCCACTTGCTCAATTCTAATTTTTAAGGAATTATTTTCTTCAGTTAACATTTGTATCTCTTTTGCCATTTAGCCAACTCTCTTTGTAAGGGGTTGTTTTCTTTAGTCAATTTTTGTTCTTCCTTTTTCAAGCACTTGAATCTTTTTTTCATAATTCTCCTGAATAATTCTTATTTGTTTTCCCAATTTTTCTTCTATCTTTCTTACTCAATTTTTAAAATCCTTTTTCAGGCCTTCCAAGAGGACTTTTTGGACTTGACTTGAGACCAAGTCATATTGTCCTTTGAGCTTTAACATGTAGGCATTTTGACATTGTCTTCTTCTGAGTTTGTGTTTTGATCTTTATTTCCTTAGTAGCCTTTTATGGTCATAGCTTTTTGTTTGTTTGTTTTTGGCTCCTCTTAAAAAGTTGAACTCTGTTTCTGGGGCACATGGGTCACTGTCCCAAGCTTCTTTTCCTGGGGGCCAAGGTCCTGGTTACTGACTTTTCAAGCAGGGTCTTCAGGTGCTTGAAGCTTGCCCATTGCACTTGGGTGGCCCAGCTTCATTGACCCTGTTGTGCTGGGGTTCCATGGCTTGCAATTTGCCTCCTGAACAGGGGCTAGAGGACTCAAAATTTCCTGCTGTGCCATTTATCTGTTAGGTCAGGAGCGAGTGACTTTGGTTGCTTATATCTGCTGTGGCTAAGATCATCCTGTTGGCTTGCCCAGACACCATCTGCTGAGCTGGGCTTCCCTTTTACCCAGCTGAGACAGACCTTTACCGAAATCTTTCCATTATCTTAAGGTGGAAAATTGTGTTGTTCATTCTTTTTGTGGATTCTGTCACTTCAGAATCCTTTAAAAAGCTTGTTTTGCTGTTGTTTCCCAGGGAAACTGGAGAGAACTCAGGCAACTTCTAGCTTTCTTTCCTCCACCTTGGCTCCACCTTTTATTATTTTTTTTTAATATTTTCCAATTACATTGTAGACTGGTTCAGGTTGCACAAAGGAGTGCTGTGGGGGAAATTCAATCTTCTTGGTTTGTTCAACAGCTCTGTTCTAGAAAACTTGAACTTGAACTCAGCACAATAAGATTCTATTGATCTTTCCATCCTTCTTTCTCAATGATATGTTGGGACAGCTAGGTCTCGTCCACTATGAGGCAGTTCACTTCCCCATAGAGATAATGATTTTTTTTTCTTTTGTAGAGATGGGAAATCAATCATACTTCCTGTTTATCTCAGACATCACAAACAAGGGAACTAACCAGAGACCAGTAAGTCTAGTCCCTATCTATGACTTCATAAAAATGAATGTTTTCTAACATGTTAATGGAAAGAGGTAGTTATTAGAAATTATTTTCTTCAAAGACATGAGTCAAGAAATGATATAGGTAGAGGGAAGAAATGTTCTCTGATTTACAGTATTCTATTACCAAATAATTTGGGATTATTTCAGTTGCCCTGAAGAGCCCCCATCAGTTGGTGCTCCCCTCCCCACCCCCAGCCCCACGGGTGAGCTGTCATTCTCCTTGTTTGCTTCTCTTTCTCATCTGCGAGATGACCTGGAGAAGGAAATGGCAAGCCACTACAGTATCTTTGCCATTAAAATCCCAAATAGGGTCATGGAAAGTCAGACAAGAATGAAACAACCGAATAACAAGATCCCATTTGCCATAGTCCCATCCACTCCAAGCAGTGCATGTTATTTTTCCTTTTTGGATTTTCTCTCGAATCCAAAGCTATGAAGGATACTTTGGTGGTCCTTACAATTCATAACAAGCTCAAACTTTACTTTTAGTTTTAGTACATCTGACAATATTTAGTAGGATTATGTCAATTTGTGTTTATTTTCAGTTATCTTCCATACTTCCATCTCCTGAGCATGATTACACTAATGGAGTAAATGAATTTCCTGTGAATTTAAATTGTTCTTTTATAAGATCCCCCTTTTCTTTCAGTTTATATTTGTCTCACGGTTTCTTTCTTAAAAGCTTTCCATCTTCTCTTCAGTCAACTTCCTCTATAGAATTTTAGACCATTATATACCATATATTTTTATTCTAAGCTCTAAAATCTGCTCTATCAAAATGCAGGGTGTATGTCAAACAATGCCCAGCTTGTTTCCTCCTCATTTATCATGAATTCTGTGATGGTTTGCTCACTTCCTTGTACTTTCAGTTAGTGATCAGAATTTAATTTGGGACCATGAAGAATATAGGGTTTTTTTTCCCTCTACCAGTTGATTTTCCAATATCTACTTTATTCATAGAATCTTAGAGTTGAAAGAGATCTTAAATACATCATGGTCCTCTTCAAGAATGAAGGACAGACCACACAAAAGGTCATCAAAATGATAAAGAGAAGATAGAGAGATGGAAAGATAGAGAGAGAGATTCTAAAGCATTTGTTAAGTATTTAATACATTCCAGGCACTATGCTAAAGTGTTAGGGATAAAAATACAACCAAGAAAGATGATACCAGCTCATAGGGATCTTACTTTCTAATGGGGGATACAATAGACTATATATATGTATATATGTATATATGTGTATACACACACACACACACACACACACACACACACATATGGGAGCTAGAAGGCAAATGGAAGATGAGGAAGCATCTGGAGATGGCCAGGAAGTTTAATTTAGTGTCCAGGGTGATTCTAGGGGTGCAGTGTAAATTGTCCTAGTGGGGAGAAAGTAGAAAGTAGAGGTGATGGCTTAAATGGATGCTACATGGCATGGGGATGACTAGGAAATACAATGGAGTCCCGGATTCAGGCAAGAGAAGACCAAAGTTGTCCAATAACATCCTTGGAAAATTGTGGGTACTCTGTCCAATTTTCCAGTGGGGAGGAGGTGATGATGTTGGTTCAAATATAGACCACTAGTCCAGCACTTTCTCCATTCAACGCCAAATCCCACATACCATACCAAAAATTTCAGAGAGGTAGAAACTTAGGCCCAGGAGCCAGAAGTGACTTGTCCAAGATTTTGTTTCAAGTCAATAGATTCTTTCAAATAAGCATTTATCAAAATAGAAATTTAGAATTGAAAGTTACTTCAACAATCGTCTAGTCCAATTTGCTAGTTTTGGACATGAGAGGAAATAAAACCACTTAAAACTCAGAGACAGTAAGCAATTTAAACAAGTTAATACAATGGTTAGTGTCAACACTACAACTCAGGTTATTTGATTTTAAGTCCAGTGTCCATTCTTCCTTCCTTCCTTCCTTCCTTCCTTCCTTCCTTCCTTCCTTCCTTCTTTCCTTCCTTCCTTCCCTCCTTCCTTCCTTCCTTCTTTCCTCTTTTCCTTCCTCCCTTCCTTCTTCTGCTTTTCCTTCTTTTCTTCTCTTCCTCTGCCTCTCCCTCCCTTCCTTCTTTTCTCTCTCCCTGACTTACCAGGAATCACTGCATGGTAGTTGGAAGGGGCCTTAGAAATAATTTAGTGCAACCAGTTCATTTTGCAGAGAAGAAAACAAGCTCAGGGGGCGGCTAGGTGGTGCAGTCAGTAGAGTGTCAGCCCTGGAGTCAGAAGGACCTGAGTTCGAATCCGGCCTCAGACACTTAACTCACAAACAAAAACCTAGCCATGTGACCTTGGGCAAGTTACTTAATCCCAATTGCCCTCCAAAAAGAAAAAAAAAGCCAAAAAAAAAAGAAAAGAAAAGAAAACAAGCTCAGAAAGCCTCCCACAGCAAGTCTTTAGCAGATCCCACATTCGAAGCCTAGTCTTCTAACCTCACACTAGTCTTCTTCCCATTACAAATTTCTTTATGTCCTTAATGCTTAGTAAAGTGCCTGGTACACAGTAACTGCTTTATAAATGCTTGTTGATTGACATTTCACACTATCATTTTCTTTCTAATCTCCAGTGTCCTTGAAGTCCAATCCTATTCAGTCTAACAGACATTTATTAAGTCCCAACTATGGGCAAGGCACTGTGTTAGATAAACACAGGAAAAAGAAAAAAGAAAAACAGCCCAACCTCAAGGAACATACATTTTCCTAAGGGGACATGCTATATAAGCAGATGAGTATATACATGCAATATTGCATACTATGATTTTCTATATATGTGTCCTTCCCTTTTAGTCTGTGAGCTCAAGGAAGGTAGGGCCCATTTCTTATTGAGAACTTGTATGTCTTCTGAAGCTTAGGACAGGCTACACAGTAATGACTTAATAAATATTTGTTGAGTCGAATTGCACTAGGCAGTAATCCCCACCTTGGCTTTTTCCATATGTTGTTTTGCAGGCAACCAGTCAGCAATCAATGCACACAGTAATGATTATACAGTAATAGCTCCCATTTCTACAGAGCTTTCAAGTCTACAATGCATTTTAGCTACAATAATCCTGTGAGATAAGCAGAGAGAGCATTATCATCCCTGCTTTTTTTCAGTTGAAGAATCTGGTTCTGAGAGGTTACCAGTGGCTCACCCAGGATTGTATAGCCAGTAAAGGCTGAGGTCAGGTCTTGAACCAAGGTTTCCTGATTCCAAATCCTTCCTTGTTGCCACAATATCATGCTACCAGAATATTAGCAGCCTCTGCAGGGTAGGAGTGGAAGCCTATTGACGACTGACAACAGGCATTTCACGATCCATTTCCAGTGCCTATCCACGGGGGTGGCATTAAATCTCTTGCCTGTATTCTTGCAAAGCACCAATTCCAGGAGATAACCCACTGGGGGGGCATTGATTTGGAGCTACGAGGGTCTATTCTGAGACTACAGAGGCCCATTCCTAGGAGTTATTACACTAGGAGGCTCAGTCCTCCAAACACATATTGCAGCCGGGGAGATTGGCAGGACATTAAGTGCTGAGAGAGCCCTAATTTAATTATCAACTGAACAATAACTTGATGGGGCATAATACATGAATGGAAAAAATATTCCCTTGAAGAAGCATATAAATAATGAATAAACCAATAAAGTGACACATCATAATTCTGACCCTGGGAAAGCACTCACACTACTTATCGAGGATGGCAACCTCATCTATGAGGGACAAATGGAGGAGAAGAAATTTGTGGCAAATGCTGGGTGCTTCTTGCTCAGAGTCTTCTCACAGAGCTCCCTATAAAGACACACTTAGTCATCATTAACGGTGTGTGGGATATTTATGAGTTTGTTTGCCTGTGAACAACTTGGCCCTTCAGCAATTAATACTGGTATGGAGAGCAGTGTCCTTCACTGATAATGGGCTGGCTAGCAGGTGCCTGGTAATTGTTTCCTTTCTCCCCCTCTTCCTCTTGCCTCTTCTTCCCCAATGGGGCCCTCCTGCCTAAGGACCCTTTTAATGTGTTGGGAATTTTAATTACAATTTCTCTGCTCTGAAAATTGTCCATCGTTAGCATGCCCACTTAAATGGGAAAAAAAGCAACAAGGAAAAGAGAGAGAGGTATATAGCCCAGGATAGCTATAGGAATGAGGGAAATTAAGAAAAAACTCAATGGGACTAAAGTGAAAGGTCTCATGCATCTGCAGAGGCTCTACATGGTGCCATGGAGGCAACCTGAGAATCAAGGAATTTTGAGTGAGAAAGGACTTCATAGTTCATCTCATCTAACCTCTTTATTTGAAAGATGCCCAAAGGAGTTAAGTGACCTTCCCAAGGCTAGATAAGTAGTTGGTAGCAGAGTCAGGATTCTACAGAGATTCGTTTGGGGCAGAGTTAGATTAGAGGATGACAGTTGCATGGGATGACAGAAGGGGACCTAAGAGGCCATCAAGGGAAATCTTTTCACTTAACAGATAAAGAAGCTGAAGGCTATGGTGATGAAATGACTTGCCTAACTTTATATGGGTAGTAACAGCAAAAGTAGGATTTGGGGGGCAGCTCGGTAGTGCAGTGAATAGAGCACCAGCTCTGGAGTCCAGAGGAACTGAGTTCAAATCTGGCGTCAGACACTTAACACTTACTAGCTATGTGACCTTGGGAAGGTCACTTAACCCCAATTGCCCTGGCTTACCCCTCAAAGAAAAGAGTAGAATTTGAACCCAGGTCCTCTTACTCTAGAGCAATGCACTTTCCAATGTACAATACTCTGTCCCCGTTAACCTCCCTTCAAGTGATCTCCCTGTGGTCACATAGCCAGTAACTATCAGAGACAGAACTTGAACCCAGAAATTCTGGTTCTACTTCCAGGAATCTTTTTTTTCAGAATTTAATTGTTAATTTATAGTTTTCAACACTCATTTCCACAAGATTTTGAGTTCCAAATTTTCTCCCCATCTCTCCCCTACCCCCCACCCCAAGATGGCAAGTATACTGATTACGCCTTCTCCCAGTCTGCCTTTTCTTTTAATCCCCCCTTATACCCTCCATTACCCCCTTACTCCTTACTTTTTTCTAAGGCAAGATGGATTTCCATACCCTATTGTTTGTATATCTTATTTCCTCTTTGCACATAACAACGTTCTTTTAACATTTTTTTTTTAAACTTTGAGTTGCAGATTCTCTCCCTTTTTCCCTCCTCATCCACCCCCACTGGGAAAACAAACAATTCAATAAAGGTTATACATGTGTAGTTATGCAAAACATTTCCATAGTATTCATATTGTAAAAGTCTAATAATATTTCCCTCCATCCTATCCCACCCCCATTTATACTATTTTCTCCTTTAACCCTATTCCTTTTCAAAAGTGTTTGCTTCTGACTACCCCCTCCCCCAATCTGCCCTCTCATCTATCATCCCCCCTCTTATACACTTTCCCCTTACTTTCCTGTAGGGTAAGATACCCAACTGGTGTATGCTATTTCTTCCTTAAGCCAAATCCAAAGAGAATAAGGTTGTCTCATTCCCTTTCACTTCTCTGCTCTTCCCATCCATTGTAATAACATTCTCTTGCCTCTTTTATGAAATGATTTACCCTATTCTATCTCTCCCTTTCCCTTCTCTCAATATATTTCTCTCTCATCTCTTAATTTTATTTTTTAGATATTATCCCTTCATATTAAATTCGCCCTGTGCACATACAACCACCAAATGCATACATATAAGTGTATATATATATATATATATATATATATATATATATATGTGTGTGTATATATATATATATATATATATATATATATATATATATATATATATATATATATATATATATATATATGTGTGTGTGTGTATATATATATATTCCCTCCAACTATCCTCATCCTGAGAAAAGTCCCTTGAGTTAGAATATCATATTTCCATGAAGGAATGTAAATAGTTCAATTTTATTAAGTTCCTTATGATTTCTGTTTCCTGTTTACCTTTTCATGTTTCTCTTGATTCTTGCATTTGAAAGTCAAATTTTCTGTTCAGCTCTGGTCTTTTCATCAAGAATGCTTGAGAGTTATCTATTAAATTAAATATCCATATTTTCCCCTGAAGTATTATACTCAGTTTTGCTGAGTAATTGATTCATAGTTTTAATATTAGCTCCTTTTACCTGTGAAATATGAGATTTAAAACCCTCTGGTCCCTTAATGTTGAAGCTGCTAGATCTTGAATTATCCTGATTGTGTTTCCACAATACTCAAATTGTTTCTACCTAGATGCTTATAATATTTGCTCCTTGACCTGGGAACTCCGGAATTTGGCTGTAATATTCCTAGCAATTTTCTTTTTGGGATGTTTTTCAAGAGGCAATTGGTGAACTATTTCAATTTCTATTTTGCCCTCTGGTTCTAGAATATCAGGGGAATTTTTTTTTTGATAATTTCTTGAAAGATGATGTCTAGGCTCTTTTTTTGATCGTGGTTTTCAGATAATACAAAACTTTTTAAATTATATCCCCTGGGTCTATTTTCCAGGTCATTGTTTTTTCCAATGAGATATTTAACATTGACTTCTATTTTTTTTTTTTCATTCTTTTGGATCTGCTTAACAGCATCTTGATTTCTCATGAAGTCACTAGCCTCCATTTGCTCCAGTCTAATTCTGAAGGAATGATTCTTCTCAGTGAGCTTTTGAGATTCTTTTTCCATCTGGCAAATTCAGCTTTTTAAGGCATTCTTCTCCTCATTGCCTTTTTGGGCCTCTTTTGCCTTTTGAGTTAGTCTATTTTTTAAGGTGTTATTTTCCTCAGTCAGGCTGTTGACTCTCATTTCATAATTTTCCTGCATCATTCTCATTTCTCTTCCCAATTTTTCCTCCACTTCTCTTATTTGCTTTTTTAAGGTCCTCTATGGCCTGTAACCAGCTCATATTTTTCTTTGAAGCTTTTGGTGTAGGAATTCTGACTTCACTGTCTTCCTCCTGTTCCAGGCTTTGATCCTTTTTGTTGCCAAAATAAGAGTGTAAAGTTGGAGTGCTCTGTTTATTTTGCTTCCTTTACCTGCTCATGTTGCCATTCAATTACTTGACTTTTAGGCTTTTTGCCACAGTAGGACTCTGCTAACAGACAGGGAAGCTTCAAACCAGACACTGGGGTTTTCTCAACTGCCAAATGTATTAGTTGGGTGCCCTCTCTAAAGCCTCCATGCACTCTGGCAAGCTGGTCACACACCCCAGGACATCCACCCTAGACTGCAATCCAGATCCAAGCAGGTTAAAGCAAGAGAAATTACCCCTCAGACTGGTTGCTTAGTCCCCCTACTCTCTGCAGGCCAGGAGCTGAAGCAGCCACATGGTGGTGGCTGCAGGGATGCTTTGCCTCAGCCCCTTCTTGCCAAGGGGGCAAAAGCCGATGCACTCCCAACTACTAGATCCCAAAGTCCACACTGCAATGACTTCTCATTTTGTCCTTCGCATCTATGTGTTGATAACTTTGGAAACCATCAGAGCTGCTGGTGATCTGGAGTTCCTCTAGCTGGTGGTTGGTCAGGCCCACCCTGGCTAAAACCTCTGGATCCTGGGGGGCTGGGGTCAGCTCCCAGAGTGCTGAGCTGGCTGCTCCCTGCCGGCCTGCCAGGCTCTCCTTAGTGGGAGGTTAGCTTCTCTGTTTCATTTTGTCGGTTCTGTAGCTCCAAAGTTTGTTCAGAGTCCCCTTTTACATGAATTGGGGTAGGTGGAAGCTGGAGCCCCACAGAGTCCTGTTTCTACTCTGCCATCTTGATTCTGCCTCCCTTGATGTCTCATAAAGTCATTATCTTCCATTTGCTCCAATCTAATTTTGAATGAATTATTTTCTTCAGTGATCTTTTGAAATTCCCTTTCCATCTGCCTAACTCTTCTTTTTAAGGCAGTCTCCTCATTGGCTTTCCAGACCTCTTTTGCCATTTGAGTTAGTCTATTTTTTTATATTTGAAACATTTAATGTTAAGACCTCGAATTTCAGATCCATTTCTTTCCTCCCTTGTCACCCATTCCCTCTGGGGAGATAAGTAATTCAGTATATGTTGTACATGTCTAGCTATGCAAAACATTATCATAGTAGATATATTGTACAAGGCTGCTTATAATTCCCTCCCACTCATCCCACCCCCCACCTGGTCCATTCCCTACATGATCCTGTCCCTCTTCTATAGTGGGTACTTCCAACCTCCCCTCACCCCAAGGATGCCCTCCCATCCATCATCCCTCCTCCCATCCCCCTTCCCCCTATCCTGCTGCAGGTTGAGATATCCCATTTGGTTTGTATGTCATTTTCTCCCTGAAACAAATTCAATGTGAATGTGGTTTTCCCTTTTTAGCCTTCCTTATTCTTTCCCTCTTTTGCAACCACTTCCCCTTGCTTCTTCTGCATGGGATAGTTTACACTACCCTGTCTCTCCCCATCTCCTCTTGCCACTTTCCTCTCTCACCTCATAATTTCATCCCTTGAGTATTCTCCCTTCCCAACAAATTCAACTTATGCCCTCTATCCATATATAACTGTAACCATACACACATACATTCACATATGTATTCATATGACCACACACCCTTCTTCCATTATTTTCATAGTGAGAAAGATATCATCAGTCATAGTTATTGCTTTTCCATATAGGAATGTAAATAGTTCAACTTTGATAAGTTCCTTTTGATTTCTTTTCCCTGATTACCTTCTCAGGCATCTCTTCCTTCTTGTGTCTGGAGGTCAAATTTTCTATTCAATTCTAGTTTTTTCCTCAAGAATGCTTGAAAGTCCTCTATTCCACTGAATGACCATATTTTCCCCTGAAACAAAATACTCAGTTTTGCTGGGTAGGTGACCCGTGGGTTCATTCCCAGTTCTTTTGCCCCCTGGAATATCATATCCCATACCCTTCAATCCCTCGGTGTAAAAGCCGCCAGGTCCTGGGCTATTCTGATTGTGTTTCCACAATATTGAAATTGTTTCTTCCTGGCTGCTTGTAGTATTTTCTCCTTAATCTGGGGATTCTGGAACCTGGCTATAATATTCCTGGGAGTTTTCTTTTTGGGATCTTTTTCAGGAGGTGATCGGTGGATTCTTTCAACCTCTATTTTGCCCTCTAGATCTAAAACATCAGGGCAGTTTTCCTTGAGAATTTCTTGAAGGGTGATTTCTAGGTTCTTTCCTTGATCATGGCTTTCAGGTAGTCCAATAATTTTTAAATTGTCTCTCCTGGATCTATTTTCCAGGTCAGTGGTTTTTCCCATGAGATATTTCACATTGCCTTCTAGTCTTTCATTTGCTTGGATCTGCTTAACAGCATCTTGATTTCTCATAAAGTCATTAGCTTCCATTTGCTCCAGTCTAACTCTGAAGGAATGAATCTCCTCAGTGAACTTTTGAGATTCTTTTTCCATCTGGCAAATTTGGCTTTTTAAGGCATTCTTCTCCTCATTGCCCTTTTGGGCCTCCTTTGCCATTTGAGCTAGTCTATTTTTTAAGGTGTTGTTTTCCTCAGTCAGGCTGTTGACCTCATTTCATACTTTTCCTGCATCCTTCTCATTTCTCTTTCTAATTTTTCCTCCACTTCTCTTATTTGGTTTTTAAAGTCCTTCTTAAGGTCCTCTATGGCCTGCAACCCGCTCGTGTTTTCCCCTGCGGCTTTTGGAGCAGGACTTCTGACCTCACAGTCCTTTTCCTGCTCTATGCCCCCAAAATAGGAGTCTAGGGTTGCATTTTTCTGTTTCCTTTGCCTTGCCATGTTGCCACTTAATGACTTGACTTTTGGGCTTGTTGGCACACTATGGCTTTAAGGCCAGATAGAGGAATTTTCGTCCCGAACTTGTGGGGGGCAACTTCCGTTTCTGGCAAGCTGTAAACCCACCCACGACTTCCACCCTAGATCACAATCCAGCTCCAGGGAGGTTAAAGCAAGAGCGATTACCCCCCAAGACTGATCGCTGGATCTCCCTACAAATTTGCAGGCTGGGAGCGGGAGCTGCCTCTGAAAACTACAAAATGGCATTTGTCCTCAGCGGCTTCTAGCCCCCAGGGGAGGGAGCCGATGCATTCCCTAATACCAGTCCCGAAGTCCATAGGACACTAACCTCTTACTTTGTCCTAGGCAAGTCTATGTTGATAATTCTGGAGTCGCCACAGCTCCTGGTGTTCTGGGGTTCCTCCAGCTGGCTGCTGGCCCTGCCACCCTGGGGCTAAAACCTCAGCTCATGCGGACCTGGGCTCGGCTCGGCTCGGCTCGGCTCCTGCCCTCTGCATGCTGCATGCTGCCAGGTCCCAGACCACTGCGCTGGTCCTTCCTGCAGGGCTGCTGGGCTGTCCTCAGCTGGAGTTTAGCTTCTCTGTGTCGTTCTGTGGGTGCTGGGGCTCCAGAAGTTGTTCAGAATCCCCTTTTACATCGTTTGGGGGGAATCTGGTGGCAGAGTGGCTTGGATGAGCTGTTTCTACTCAGCCATCTTGGCTCCGCCCCCCTGAGTTAGTCTATTTTTTAAGGTGTTATTTTCTTCAGTATTTTTGGGAATTCCTTTAGCAAGATATTGGGTCATTTTTCATGATTTTCTTGCAACACTCTCATTTCTTTTCCTATTTTTTTCCTCTACTTCTCTTACATGATTTTCAAAATCCTTCTTCAGCTCCTCCAAGGCCTGTGACCAATCCATATTTTTCTTGGAGGCTTTTCATGCAGTTTTGATTTTGTTGTCTACTTCTCATTCTATATTTTGATCCTCTTTGTCACCAAAAAAACAATTCTATAGTCTGATTTCTCTTCCTCTGTTTGCTCATCTTGCCAAATAATTACTTAACTTCTGAGCTCTGCCGCAGTATAACTCTTCTTCCAGAGTGGAGAGTACTGTGTCCTATTTTCTGGGGTTTTGTGCAGCTGTTGTCAAAGCTTCTTCTAGGCACTTGTCTCAGAACTCTGAAGCGAACTGCCTCTCCACGTTCTCAACAATCTCTGCCAAACTAACACTCTTCACCCCAGTACTGCCACCCAAGGTTGAGACCCAGATCTAAGCAGGGAAAAGCAAGAGAATCCTGCCTCAGTGAAAGCAAAGTGATTGCTGCAATTGTCCTCTGGTAAGCCACTTGGCACCCCCCTATCTGTGGGCCTGGAGCTCCAGGGACAGCTGCTGATGCTGCCACCCCAGGGGCACAGGCCAGACCAAGCTCTTTTCTCACCCAGGTCTAACAGAGGTTCACCACTGACCTTTTATTTTGTCTTTGGTGTTTATGGCTTGAGAAGGCTGGAAACTGCCACAGCTACCAGTGATTCAGTCCCCTGAGTTCTGCTCCTGTTGGTCTGTGTCACCAATTTCTGCTGGCATAGCCCATGCAGGACTCTGCTCCACTCCTAGCTCGGCATGCTTGATCCTTTCTGTTGGCTTGCTAGGCTGTCCTCAGCTGAAGATGTACTTCACTATGTCATTTTGTGGGTTCTATACCTCTAAAATTTCTTTAGAGTCATTTTTACAGGTATTTCAGGTAATTGGGGATGAGGCCAAGTATGTTCCTGCTTTCACTCTGCCATCTTGACTCTGCCCCCAGGAATCTTTCCATTACATCACCCGGTTGGGGAATGTGAGTGTGTACAATTCTCTCTTTTCACTTTGGAGACTCCCTGGCAGATGGCTGTACCTCCTCCTATAGACAGGAAGATTTCTAAGAGTGGAAGCAGTGTGTCCTTTCTCAGACCCATTGAGCTAACTGTGTCTGTATAATATGAGCATACAAACCCAGATACAGACAACTAAGTAATAATAATCAAAGGAGATGAGGAATGAATTTATGCTAGGTGCTTAGGAGCTTAGCAAAGGGGAGAGAGTATCACAAGGGTAAGGAATAGGTAAAGGAAAGGCACAAAATCCCTCTTCAAACTTAATGGGGCCATTTTTCCTTAGGATTTATGGCCAATAGCCAGGCATTGCATTGATTAGATTTTTTTTAATTAGACAGACAGGATCAAGTGACTTGCTTAGGGTCACACTACTTGTAAGTGTCTGAGGCTGGATTTGACTCAGGTCCTCCAGACTTCAGGGCCAGTGCTCTATCTACTGTACCCACCAGGTGCCCCATTGATCAGAGTTCTTAAATCTTTCAAATGTTTATTTTTACAATGTTGTTATTTTATGAATATTTGCTCACTTTGTTCTGCATCATTTTATGTCTTCTCAAGTTTCTTTGAAACCATCCCTTTCCTCATCATTCCTTATATCACTATAGTATTCTATTAATCTTATATACCATATTTTGTTTAGCCATTCCCCAATTGATAGACTCTTGCTTAGTTTCTAGATCTTTGCCAATGCAAAAAGAACTACCATAAATATTTTTGCAAAACCCTCCTGACAGAGAAGAGTTAGACTAAATGAGCAAAATGAGATACATGACTTCAGACGTGGTCAATGTGGGAATTTTCCATGTGTGTTTATTACAAGATGTCCTCCATCCTCAGGGAACACAGAGAGAGAAAAACATAAATGCTCATTGATTAAAAAAATAATTTAATTTAATTTAAATATTAACTTAATGGTGTTAAGGGAAGCCTTTTACAAAACTCAATTTTACCAATTCAGAAAACCTGCTAAGAAGTGGCCTTTCAACATCTTTATGCATTACAGTAAAAATTATAAACTGCTACATTAAAAGATATACCTTGAATTGTATATCTGGTGTTATATTATCTCAGATAGATGCCCCCCCACCCCGTACCTAGGAAGTCAGGGCTGTCTTAGCTCTGTCAGCTCTTGGGTAAATTGATTTTCTCCCATGGGTTTTAGTTTCCTCTTTTATAAAATGAGAGAGAGATAGACTCTAAAATCTCCTCTAGCCAAAATTTTCTATCTTCTAGGTTCTTCTCCACCCCAAACCTTATATTCTATGGTCTCTTGTAGCTAAAATGTTTTGTGTTCTATATTATGAAGTCCTTTCCAGTTCCAAAGTTCTATGTTCTAGGATATAAGAAGCTTTGTATTGATCTCCACACCAGACTGTTCTGCACTCAGCTGCACACCAAGTCCATCAGGATCTTTTCTTTCAAATATTTTGGAAGCTGTTCCCCACCCTTGTTTTGTCTAGGTAAATCAATTAACTCCTACAATTGGGTGAACTGTGAGAAAACATACAATAACTCTCCTTAAATGTTCCATCCGGGCACAGTAATGGCTCGTTAGATTATACAAGGTAGGGGTAATTATCCGGAAAAGATACAGTACTTTCCTGTGACGCTTAATTTCCTCTCCACTCTTTACCTTCCCCTGATGCAGGGCCCTGAGGAAGATGCATGGCTTCATTCCCAAGCATGCTTAATCACATACTCTGTGTGTGTGTGTGTGTGTGTGTGTGTGTGTGACACCTGCAGGTTTCAGTGTATATATGTGTAGGTATATTTATATGTGTATGTTCAGGGAATGGGGAATTACTTTCAGATTCCAAGGCCTGCTCCAAGGCTTGGAGGGCCTGGAAAATGAGCCCTGGATAAGGACAGAAAATCCTTAGGCAGAAGCTTACTGTCATATCCAGAAAATGCCCCAGTCACTGTCATTTTCTCTATTCAACTTATGCTTTGTCTATTATAATGATGCTGGGGCCTTTACTACAAAATCTGACACTTACTTATCCTCAGGAAGAAGTTCCTGTCCAAGAAGGGGACAGGAATGTTATGGGTATAGTGTGATAGAAATACCACTGGGCTAGAAGACAGGAGACCTAGATTAGAGTTTCAGCTTGTGTGGAGTGGGGGCGGGGGGAGAGGGGAGAAAGTAGGGGTTAGCATCTCCATTTAATAGATGGTGAAGCTGAGAACCAGAAAAAGTAAGTTATTTACCCAATATTACAGGAAGGTAGTGTCAAATCTATACTTGAACCCAAGCTTCCTGACTCTCAGACTTGGCCTTTTCACACCACACTATATCAAGCCATGACCTTTTAATACTACATGGATATTATTAATACACACTGGTTTCCTTTAAGTCCCTACTAACATTCTATCATTCTCAACTCCTCTTAATTCTAGTACCTTCCTTCTGTTAATTATTTCATAATTATTCTGCATAAACCTTGCTTTGTAAGTACCAACACTTCTCGCTTTACCTAAATTGTAATTATTCAAATTTGAATTTATCCTGAAAGAAATCCACATTCCAAAAATACCACACATGCTACTTTACCATAAAGTACTTTACTCTCTCTCTCTCTCTCTCTCCCCTTCTCGGGGCTACCTGGCCTCCCACTACCCACCAAAACAAACAGCAACCAAAACAAAACAAACAAACACAAACCTCTCCAAGGGGAAGCAGAAGAATGGAAGCCTAAAGAGACTTCCACCACAGGATTGAGGGCTTAGCTTGAGGCCTCCAGCACCAAGAGAGAAGACCTTTAACTCTCTGCACCCTCCTTGTGTTGCCTGTTCTTTTCTTCAGTGCCCATGTTATGTCACCCCGCCCCCCAAGTCTGCACTTCTTCATCTTGGTTCTGACCAGGCCCCAACATAGCTGTCCCAAGGCCAGTGTGTTTCTCCTACTGCTCTCTTCTCTTTCCCTCACCCCACCTGTCCTTGAACCATATGTTGGTCCCATCTGTCCATGGGCACTGGGCTTCCTTCTGCCTACCTCTCTCCCTCTCTTCTCCATGTCAGCAGTAAAATTTATATTACCTTCATGCAAAAAGCACTCTATTTAGATAGAGATATGCAGAATAGTCTATATAGATAAAGAAAGAACTGTCTATATTTGTTTATATATTTTCTGCCCCTTTGGATTATAAACTCCTCAAAGGCAGGAACCGTCTGTTGCCTCTTTTTGTATTCTTAGCTCTTAGCACAGTGCCTGGCAAATAGTAGGCACTTGATAAATGTTTATTGATTGATTGACAAAGACATAACGCATTTGTTATGTAATATTGAATATTATACTAAAAATTCATTCAACAAATATTTAAGTCCTATAGTGTACAACTACTAAGTTAAGTGCTGATAGAGAACCAAAGCTGAGAGAAGATAAAACTTTGCCATCATGAAGTATATAGTCTAAAAGGAAGATAATATTCACTATTCCATTCCATGCCATATTGGACAGCCAGTGGTTCTCCAACTTCAGTGTGCCATCCTCCAATTCTATATGGGCATGCTAGTAAAGCCAATTGGAAGTTGATTTTTCTTCTCCTGTAACATTCAGAATTCTTTAAAACCTATCCCAGATGTCACTCCCTCTAGGAACCACCCTCTAATTCCACCTGCCAAAATGATTGTGTATATGCTCAAATTGTCTTAGAACCTTTTGTGTGGATCTCTGGCGGATTCCCATCACACTTACAATAACTTTTATTATGCTTTATGTACATTCTTTGAACCTTTTTCCTTACCCCTCTAAAATATGGCTAGTATTTATATAATGCTTTAATGTATTTGAACATACAATGATATCAATAATGTTGTATACAGTGTTTTAAAGTATTTTTATAATGCTATAAGAATTTCCAAAACAATTTACAAGTAGTATCTTATTTTATATTCACAATAACCTTGAAAGGTAGGAATTACTTTTATACCCATTTCACTGAGTAGGAAAGTGAGACAAAAAGAGAATAAGTAATTTTTCCTGGGTTATACAGCCAGTAAGTGTGAGAGCCTGAATTGAATTCAGGTAGTCCTGACTCCAGATCCAGTGCTGTATCTACTGCCACAGGTATCAAGGAACTTTGTGTGGTGAGAAGAATGTGGGACTGGATTAATATTGTGCAATGCTGGGAAAGTTACTTACCATACTTGAGTTTCAGTTTCCTTATCTAGGAATCCTTATCTATCTTTACTTATATGCAGGTAATAATTCCAGTAGAATCTAACTCAAAAGGTTGTTGTGAAGATCCAGTGGGATAGTGGATTTTAAGTAATTTGTAAACTTTAAAGCACTACATACATATCAACTATAATAATTAATAAAGATTTCTAGGGGATCACATATCTAAATTTGGAAGGGTTCTAAGAAGACAATCCATCCCCTCACTTCACTGAAGGTAGCAGTGAATTAAGTGATTTGCCCAAAATCACATAAGTAGTAAGCATCAAAAGTTGTACTTAACTCAGACTTGAGCCAATTCCTGACCCAATGCCCTTTCCACTGTACCATGTTTAAATTGTGATGAGGAAGGTTATCAAACTCAGGGTCAAGAAAGTCTTCCTAGAGGGTTGCAAAACACTGGGCTTTGCATCACAAGTAGGGATTCAGTAGGTGAAGTGGGAGAACATCATTTCAGATAGAGAGCATGGTGACACACAATTTAAGTTCTCCACATCAGTAAGGGGCTATTAGATGAATTCAGATCTTGATCACCAACTTCATGGAGCAGTTAGTTGTTAATGGTTCAGCATCAGGGTGTAAAAGTTTGTCAGTGGAATGCATCAGATATTTGAGTTTGGCCTTATGCTGTTTAACATTTTTGTCAGTGACTTGAATGTAAGCACTTGCAGATGGCAGCAAACTGGGAGGAACACCTATTACATTGAATGATGGAATTAAGATTGTCAGACCAGAGTATTGAGCTAAACCTGATAAACTGAAATGAAGTAGAGATAAATAGAAACCCTTGCACTTGGGCACAAAATGATCAATAATGCAAGTATAAGATGTTGAGGTAAGGTGGGTGTGTTATTAGGTATCATTTGTTCTGGAAAGGATCTAAGGGGTTTAGCTGACTGCAAACTCAATATGTAATGGGGAAGCCAAAAGAGATAGCATGATCTTGTACTTCATTAAAAAAAAATAAAGTTTCCAAGAATAGGAAGATGATAGCCCCATTGTACTCTGCCCTTATAAGACCTCACTTGGAGTATTATGTTCAGTTCTCGAAACCATGGTATAAAAGTGACATCGATAAGCTGGAGAGTGTCTGGAAAAAGACAATGAGGATAGTTGAGTCTATGCCTTGAATCTATGTCATGAGAAGATAGTGAAAGAAGCTTGGAATGTTTAGCCCAGAAAGATGTGTGTGTGTGCATGTGTGTGTGTTTGTGTGTGTGTGTGTGTGTGTGTGTGTGTGTGTGTGTGTGTGTAAGGTGGTAGTAGTGAATGGAACTTGAGTCTCTCTTGAAGTACTTAAAGAACTAATGTAGATTAGAAAGATTAGATTTTTCATTTAGCTCCACAGGGAATAATCAAGACTAGTCAGTGAAATGTGTAAAGGGGCAAATTTGGACTTGTTTCAGGAAAACAAACAAAGGCTTCCTTCTAATTAGAGCTGTCCAAAATGAGAATGGTTTGTCTGGAGAGTTGGTGTATTCCTCCTCCTTGAAGATCTTTGAGAATAGTCTGGACAGTCATTTGTCAGGACCATCATAGTGAGCATTCCTGGTGTATAGGAGGGAGGTTGGACCAGTTGGTCACTAAGATCACTCTTAATTCACAGATTTTGTGCTACTCTATGAAGTAGGGAAACATAGTGTAGCTTGGGTGGAATGAATGTACAGTATATGGAGAAAAGTCTGGAACAAGAACACAATGGTAGGATGATAATAAAAGATTTTAAAATGATCTTGAGTACCAGGCAAAGGAGTATTAACTACTCAAGATAAGAGAGATCCTAAAGGATTTTGAAGGAAAGAATGACATTACCAAATCCATGCATGAGGAAGTCGTCATTGGTATGAATATAAAGGATGGATAAGAGAGAAGAAAACCACTTACAAACAACTTGAAATAATTCAAGTAGATGGTCATGAGACTGCAGTAGGGTGGTGGCAATGAAAATAGAGAGGAGAAATGGAGGTAGAAGATGCTACAGATAGGGAATCAACAGGACTTGGAAACTTGTTCAACATGAGAGGTGAAAGAGAGAGAAAACTCATTGATAACCTCAAAGTTACAAACATGGGAGTCAAGCTAAATGGTGGTGGCACATACACAAATAGTAGAATCAGAAGGACAAATAGATTTGTGGGAAATATAGTGCATCCAAAACACCTTGAGTTTGAGATTGTGATGAGACAGTCATGGAGAAATACCTTGTGAGCTGTTGAGTCTCTGATGTTCCTGGTGCTGCCTTAGTTCATCATTATTTATTTGAATTAGGAAAACCATTATGAACCCCCAAGATTTGCCATTATCCATCACATAGAATAGATGTGAGATTTTGAAACTTAAGTTTTTCTGAAGGAAGAATGAAAGGCTCAGGAATTCTGGCTTTTTTTCCTCAATATATTTTTATTTTGTTTTGTTTCTGTTCCTCCTTTTTTTTTCCCATTATGACTGCCCATGTAAGAGGACTGTCTTGTACACAACCTGCTAATTGATCCTTCTAACTGGGGAGTGGGGAGAAAAGGACTGTTTTGTTTATTTGTTTTTCCCCTTTCCTCTTTTTCCCCCCACCTATGACAGCAGGACTATCTAGTCCAGGGGGTAGGGAACCTGCAGGCTTGAGGTCACATGTATCTCTCTAGGTCCTCAAGTTTGGCCTTTTGAATGAATCCAAGTTTTATAGAACAAATCCTTTAATTAAGGAAACTTGTTCTATGAAGTTTGGATTCAGCAAAAGGGTTACTAATTTTGGAAGGTCATTAAGTCCTTGCCACCAAGCGGTGGCTTTTGAGCTCAACCTACAACCAAAAGATATTGTGTGTGTGTGTGTGTGTGTGTGTGTGTGTGTGTGTCTTTCGTAAGGGGTTGGAACAAGGAGAGGAGAGGTAGTGAGATTATTTTTTAAAAAAGAAACAAAGGAAGATCATTGTATCATTTTTCAAATTCACAGAAGAGAAAAGAAAAAAAAGTTGCAAGACAATTTTGAAAGTAACATCATATATATGAGGTGCTTTTTAAAAATAAAACAAAATGTACATAATACAGATTTATGTTTTCATATTTGTTAAAAAATGTTTTGGAGTAGATACAGTGGAGGATGAGATTGAGAATAAATGTAGATTAGGAGGCTATATAATGTTAATTTGTGGAGGGTCAAGTCAGGTTAACTTTGTGAGCTCCTGAGGGCAGGGACTGTTAATATCTTTCTTAGTATTCTCAACTGTAAAGCTAAGCATGAGCAACTTTCCAGAGGACTGCTGCAGTGAACAGCTTTCAAGATTCTGATTACACAGTATAGAAAACTCTCTATTCAGTAACAAATCAGAGCAAAACATTCACAGAAAATCAAACACAGCGTTCAGAACATTATAAATTCACAAGTTATCACTAAAGTGCCCACATAGTTTTAAGTAAAACATAACATTTATGTAGTAAGTCCTTCATTTAGTAATTTCTTAATTCAATCACCCTTAAGGAGGCAAGCCTCCTTAATTGACACAAAGCACAAATGTCAAAGTCCTCTATCCATGGGGTGCAATCAAGTTACAATATCATCAGTCACTACTCAGTACCCTCTTAAGGGGTAGTGGAAAGTACAAAGGCCATCCACCCCTATTTCACAAATAAGTTATAATCTCATCAGTCAGCATTAAATACCCAAGGAGAAGTCTTTTCATATTGACTCAAGGTAGCTCTCAGCGCCCATGGTTCCTCTTCCAAGGTCCCAGCTCCTACCTGAATCCACCAAACTGTCAACTGGGTTCAAAGGCAGGCAGTTTCCAGTTCCTTGTCCAGTTCCCATTCCATATTGAAGCTCACAGTGTCCAGGACACCTCAAGTCCTTCACAGTTGCTGTTCCTGGGAAGATAAGGCTTAACAAAGCCACAATAACATTCATTCACATTGCTGACACCCTTCATCAAAATCACTTCCTGCCTGTGAAATCAACATAGACCCAAAACAGATAGACAAAGTACTGACTCTACAGTCATGCTTCCTATGGCAACTCTAACTGGCCCTTGGAAGCCCTCAGCAGGAATTTGGCAGGCCCTCAGAAGAAGCTCTGCCACCATAAACTCCATTTTCAAGATCAAAATCACTTTCTGGCCTGTCCTCAGACGCTACAGGGCTTTCTCCAAGAAGTTCTGACCCTCCAGATTGTGCCCTTCCTTATATAAGGTATTAGCTCCTTCCTGCTCCACCCCTTCTTGTTATGTCAGCAACAGGGGTTCATGCCTTCTGTTCCTTAACAGAGGCTTCATATAATTAACTTGAAACTAAGTCTTAAGTACCTGTTAACTTGCCAATACAAAGCATCTTCAAATTCTATTACTATTACTTCAACATAACCCAATGCCTTGTAATAGAGGCTTGATAAATCCTTGTGTACTAGAGAATAAGTAGGTAAGTCATGCTCCCTAGTCAAACATGAGAAACATTGCCAGCACTTGGAGATCAAGATTGCTCAGATATGTTCCCTTAGCAGCACTTACTGGCTATAATGGATTTAAAGAGTTAGGTGGTTTAATTCAATAAAAAAGGAATATGGAACCACCACAACAAAAGAACCGGAGAACTGGCAACAAACTAGTTCCTGGCTTCAAGGAGCTTCCATTCTATGGGACAGGGTACTTGATCAAGCAATGAACCAACAAGTACATCATAGGTCAGGTATTAAGATAGTGTAGTGCCAAGGTCACTATAAATATACCTGCATAGAACTCAAATGCAAAGTATAACAGACTCTCCATACAGAAGACAGAAGGAAAACATTTATTCAGACACCAGAAAACCAAATTCCAAAACCAGTAAGTCCATTCCATCATAGTAGCAAAGAAGGTAATAAGTCACAAGAGCACAGAGAACTACAGCATTTTTTAGCCTTCCCACAAACCAGCACAAGCCTAGCTGTCACAACAGGTGGCAATCACCAACTTTTACTCACAAGCCTAACTGTCTCCCTTGGATGCATCCTCTCTTCCCAACTGTATCTATCTGCTCTGACTCCTAGCTTCCTGTGGGCTCTGCTCTACCCTTAAGCAAACTCCTTCTACCACAGACTCTATGTGATTACATTGAGCTGGTCAAGGAGTAGGGTATATCTTCAAAGCAGAGAAGGTTTTCAAATTCCCTTAGGCTTATTAAGGGGCAGGAAAGATCTTCAAATTCCCATTACCATTACAGATAGTAATATAAAAACAAATAAGAAATAATCATTCTTCTCATGATGTTATATTCTATGGGGAAAATACTATGTACATACACATGCATACACATACATACATGCACATATATACATGTATAAGTATTGATTGTGTTGTACATACATGTGTGTGCATGTATATATGTTTACTGCATGCATATGGGTGTATAGCTTATATATTGTTCATGTATACATGCATACTATATACATATGTGTGTATATATGGATATACATATACACATATGCAAAGTAATTTCAGGGATAGAGAAGCCCTAGCAACTGGAGTCATCATGAAATGTGTCATGTAGGAGACAGCACTTGAGCCAAGTGTTGAAGTAAATGAGGAACTCTCATAGGTAGAAGCAAGAAGGGCATGTGTTTCAGGTGTGGGAAGCAGTTTAAGGAACAGAAAAAAAGGTCAATTTGATGAATGTTTGGGAAAGTAAGCTATAGTCAATCTATAAAAGACAGGAATTCCAAAGATAGTGGTCTGTATCTACTTCTAGAGTCATTGGTGTGTCACAAAAACTTAGCTACCATGAGAGTGACTTTAGTAGCATGCTTTAAGGCTATAAATGACACCTGTGTGCAGGTTGATTTGCAAAGAAGGGACAATAGGAAGAGAAACCACCTATAAAGTTCCTGAGATGATCCAGAGGCAAAGTGATAAAGGCCTGACAACCTAGGGTGATTGTGGTATGAATGGAGAAAGAAGAAGACATGTAATATAGGTAAAATTGATGTAACTAGGTGATTAGTTGTGTAGAAGGATAAGAGAGAATAAAGAATTATGGATAACTCTAAGGTTACCTACCTAGATGACTAGAAGGAAGAATGAATCGTCAATAGAAATAAGGAAGTTAGGAAGAGTGGTGGGTTGTGGGTGGGTTGGTGAAAGGGGTGAAATAGGAAGTTCTTTGGGGGATGTATTTAGTTTGAGATGCCTATGACAATAGAGTTTTAAATATCTTTTCAGTAGTTATTGATGTGGGATTTGCAGGATTGGAGCTCAGGAGAGACTAGGGCTAAGAGAGATAGCTAAACAGACAGAAAGATAGATAGATAGATAGATAGATAGATAGATAGATAGATAGATAGATGGATAGATAGATAGAGATATATGTTTATATAGATATATAAGCATGTAAATGTGAATACATATTCATATATACACATATATACATAAATATATATATATATACATACATATATACACATCTCTATGCAGAAGACTGCCAGAAATTTTATATATATATATATATATATATATATATATACATATATATATCTGTGTGTGTTTATTCATATACATATATGTTTATATATATATGTGTGTATAAATATGTGTGTGTACACACACATAGATAGATATATACATGTTTATCATATGGTGTATATACATACACACATTATATATATATATATATATATATATATATACATGTACATACACGCACTATACATACTCACATACATATGACTTTTTGGCAGTCTTCTGCATAGAGATGATGCTTGAAATTATAAGAACTGACTTTCACTCCAGTGAAAGAAAATAAAAAGTGATGAAACAATGGCCAAGGTCAGAGTCTTGGGGTGCACTCAGGGCTATAGAATGTGGATGAGAGGGTGGCAAAGGAGACTGAAAAGGAGTACCAGAAAGGTAGAAGGAGAGTTCAAAGAGAACAGCCTCACAAAAACTCAGAGAAGACAGAAAAGAAGCCTCATAAAGGTATATTGAAGTAAGTTGAGCTATATTATCTAAACTTTATGATTCCCCCAACACTGAGCTCTGGATATTGTTAGTACTTAATAAATGTTCCGTGAGTTGGATTGAATTGAGTTTTTGTTCTCATTAGCTTGCTATTCTTCTTCTTTTGTTATTATTATATTATTATTCTGGCATCTCAGTTGTTTGTAAGACTTTGGCACAGGTTTGGGAAACTCTTCATACACACACACACACACACACACACACACACACACAAGTGGGAGGCCACTTCATCTTCTTCTTCCCCACTCCAGAGTTCCCTGGCATACTGCCCTTATATGATCCCAGAATAAAGGGAGCACAAAGGATCCAGCTGTTTTGTTTGTGGAGCAGACAGTACCTGGCCAAGACAGGTGGAAAGGAGCTGCCAGGTTTGGGCCATGGACTGTCTATTTGGCAACTTCCTGTGCTCTTGGCAACTACCATTTGTCACTATCATTTAATTCTGAGTGTTATTCCATTTGTAAGCACTCCTTCCCAATGCTTATTCATTCCTGACCTGGCAAGGTTACTGAGTCCTTTTGAATGCACCAGCACTTCATGAGATGAAAGTGTGGTCAAGATAAGCTGACCTTTTTCATCCCTTGATAGAATAATTTTTATGATAATTCCTTACCTGTTTCATAATGGCTTATTCCACATCCCTGACAGGATGGGGCCTATTCATATCTAGTGATTAAAATATTTACCAAGCTGGAAAGAGAAAACAAGGTATGGGGCAAAAGATCTGGTGTGAAAGGGTAACTGGAAAGCTAAGCCAGATTCAAGTCAGAGTCTTCAAATGGGCAAATCCATCCAGATGAATGAGTGAAAGAGCAGGGAAATGGAGAAGGGACAGTTTAGTGAAATAGGAATAAGATTGGATTTGGATTCAGAGGACATGGTTTGAATTTGAATGTTGATACATCCTCTCCATGGATTCTCAGATTACTCAACTATAAAGACATCTCATCATATAGTCTTAAACTCACCTTTAAAAATTCTGATTCACAAGTATAGTTTTGGGAAGGCATAGCTAGATAATAGTTCATTTAAACAAAATAAAAAGATCTGGGGGGGGGGGTTTAGTGAATCACAAATCAAATATAAATCAGCATTTTGATGTGGCAGCCCAAAAACCTAATGTGAGCTCAAGTTTCATTAAGAGGTACATTAGCTTTCAGAAATAACATATATACACACACATACACAATACATACATGTATATGCATTCATAAATTCATAGATGTGCACACATACTATACATGCATGTATACATAGAGTGTGCATATACATGCACATGCACATGCGTATACATACACACATATACATTTATATATAAAATCTCTATATTCTTCCCTGGTCAGACCACATCTGGGTTCATTCATGTGTGTGTGTGTGTGTGTGTGTGCGTGTGTGTGTGTGTGTGTATCTTCCAGGCACCACAGTTTTTAAAAAGGATATTAAAAAAAAAAACAACTAGAGAGCATCAAAAGGACAGAGACTTGATTGTGAATGGTTTTACTACTTATTTATTATGTCCTATCTTGTCTCTGTGCCTCAGTTTCTCTATTTATAGTTCATATTGGATGGAAGAATGTTTCAAAGGTCCTTTCCAATTTTAAAGTCAAATGTCATATATTCCTGTCTTTTCCCCAATCACTTACTTGTTATAAGATACAGGGAAAATTACCCCACTGGCCATGCTTCACATTCCTTATCTGAAAGATAGGAAGGATAATTATACCTGCATTATCTGTCTTCCTGAGTTGTTATCAGGAATGTGTTTGTAAAATTTAGCAAAAAATCTAGGGCATGTTGTTCTCATATGTGGGGGTCCCTGTTATGGGAATGGGAATTTCAGATCTTCTCTGCCCCTAGGAGCTTTGATAGGTTTAAGTGCACATGGAGCCTGTGCTGGGAGGCTTGGTTTTCAGGAATGCCCACACCTTGGTGCTCTGTGATTGGGCAGTGGATCAAGAGGGTTGTGACATTCTCTGAGCCAGGAGAAGGCTATATAAACTCTTATGCAAAGTTTTGTTTTGGGGCTCACTTTGAGAAGAGTGTGATTTGACCAGACGAGATTCTGGGCAGCCTCCAAGCCCTGCTGGCTTTGAAAATCTAGATGTTGGTGCTTCCCTCTCTGGTAACTGTGACTAGGTATGGATGTAATGGTCAAACAGCTGGAGGCCTGTCTGCTGAAATGTTTCTCTGTCTTCTTGTAACTTCTGCTGGTAACCTTTGTGTATACTCTGAAGTCCGGGGTGCTGACTTTTTCCCCTGAACTAGGTAAATGATATGTTTGATTGATTAAAGCAAGATTGTTAACCCATTTTGAGTTGCTTTCCCTTAGAAAAGCATATCTAAGAACCTGTGTTGGCAACCACGCTAGGGATGCTGGGGTGCTTGCTGCTACAGTCCCCAAATACCTAGCCCAAGTTAAGATAGTCTATTTGGATTCAGCCGCTCCTACAACTCTTCCAGAATAAATAAAGAAAAAAACATAACTCACGAGACCCCGACAAATACATACATACTTACTAGTAAGCCAAAGCACAAAATTAGCTTGAAGCAAAAACACTTACTCCCTTGTCAATCTGGAAAATATTTCCTTCTCTATAACATTCGCACTTTGAAAACCCATCTGCCCCTACAGTTCCTTCCTCTAATTGTCTGTTCCCCTCACAACCTCATTTAAGGAAGTACCCAGACCAAACATATCTGCTCCTCAGTTCTTGATGCTAATTTTGGCTCTGGTCTTTTTTCATCACCAATCCCCTGTGCATTTACCTTTTCTGTTCCTGACCCTCTTTCTTCAGCTCCCTTTTATGTGTTGCCTTTGTTCATTAGAATATAAGTTTCCTGAAGGCAAGGTTTATCTTTTCAGTTGTATTTGTATGTCTAGCATTTAGCACAGTTTAGAGCCTACTTTAATAAATGCTTATTATTAACTTCATTCTTTACCAAATAAATTCCACCAGGTAATCTTGACATTTGAGGTTTTCCATCTTCTTTCTCCTTCACAGTTCTCCAGTCTTATCCAATACTGTTGCTGTTTGCATATTCTATGTTCCAAACTAGTTCTTACTCTCTCTGGATTTCATTTCCTGTGTCCTGAGTCAATTCATCTTGTTTCTCTGTGTCTTTGTTCATATTGTTCCTCATACCAGAAATGTACTCTATTTTTCTCATCTGTAGAATTTCCCTGCAAACTAACATTGGTGGATGCCACCATTTGGTACATGTATCCACGAACCCCCGACTTGCAGTATCCTAGAGACCACCAGTTCTTTTTGCTGACCAGACACCAAAGCTATCATCCAGAAAAGGAAACCATGTAGAGATGCACCTTGGCAATTAGATGCAAGTTCATCTGGTACAGTAGATAGCTTCTTTCTGTTCAGCAGTCATATATCCTAAAGAAACAGAAAAGATAATCCCTCATACCAAATATCCCAATATCAAACACCGACATAGCTGTTATCAAAGGGAATATCACTAAATATTGTATCTGCTATGCTGCCACATCCTAAAGACCGTTGGGCCTTGTCTGACATGTCCTAAAACCTGTGGTTAGTATCTTCTCACTTAGAATGTAATTTTGTTGAGAAGAAAGATTATATAGTATCTTTTCTATTTTTATCCCCAGTACAAAGTATAATGAATTAAAAATAGTAAGAGCTTAATTCATTAATAGTAAGTTAATAGTAAGAGCTCATTAATTTGTTCATTCTTTAAGGTACAGATTCAATGGGGCACATCTTTTGTGAAGCCTGCTTTGACTTTTTATCCACTCCCAGCTGAAAGTAACCCCTCTATACTAAAATTCCTCACATACCTATGCCTTGATTTCTCCTTTAAACTTGAGAACTTGTTTCGAAGCTACATTGTGCAAATGCCTCTCCTCATTACTAGATTCAGCCATCTGATGATCACCCATTTTCTGTGTCATCTGTACCTTTGTATCTTGAGCACAAACTCAAACACTGAACATATTAGGAATTTGGAAAATGTTTGTGGAATCAAATTGAATTGGATGCTTAACCCTCTGAAAGAATATCCATTTAGAAGGCTTGGTCCTTGACTCTTTACTGTACAATAGTTTTTATCAGTGTGACTTAGATGAAGGTATAAATAATATGCTTAACGAATTTGCAAATAGTCTGCAATTAGGAGGAATAGCTAACACATTAGATGACTGAGACAGAGCCCCCAAATATCTTGATAGCTTAGAACCTTGAGCCAAATCAAATCAAATGGAATTTAAAAGGGATGAATGTCATGTTTATACATGCTTAGATTCTATTCTTGATTCTAAAAAATATCTACTGTATAAATATGCAATGCAGAGGTATGTCTAGACTGCAGTTTAGATGAAAAAAGGGGGGAGCAATTAGCAAACTGCTGAATATAAATTTACAATATGGCATGACAGCCAAAACAACTAATGAGTTCTTAGGTTGTTCTAAGAAGAGACAGACTATCCAGGACTAAGAAGTTGATAGTCCCAATGTATTCTTTTTGAAAATTATTTTCCTTTTATTAACATGTTCTATCCTCCAATTCCTTTTGATCAAATAAAAAAATATAAGTCTCCCAGTAGATACATGCATAATCCAGCAACAGAAAAATTTACAGTAACTATGTCTGAAACTTTGTCTCTTTTTTTTTTGGAGGGGAGAAGGCAAGGCGACTGGGGTTAAGTGACTTGCCCAAGGTCAAATTTCCGAGGCCGGATTTGAACTCAAGTCCTCCTAACTCCAGGGCTGGTGCTCTACTCACCGCACCATATAGCTACCTCAGCTTTGTCTCTTCCTCTCTAGAGGAAGGTATATGGTGTCCCACTCCAGCCAGTCCATATCTAGTACATTGTGTTCACTCTTGGGCACCATATTCTAGGAAGGGAATTGGCAAGTGGGAGCCTACCCAGAGCAGATTCACATGATAACTCCACTGAAAGAATTGGGAGTGTTTAACTGGATGACTACTTTTTCTTTCCCATGACAGAACTCCTGATGCTCAAGGAAAGCAATTTCTCTCCAAAGTGCTCTTCTTCGTGCTAAACATTTGTAATCTCATACTTCACCATCAGCACTATTGTAGCCAACTTTATATACATTCTCTCATTTGAGTCCCACAAGGAGCCTGTGAGTGGGAGCTATTATTATCCCTTTTTTAGAAAGACTCAAATGAAGGTAGAGGAAGATGAAGTAATTTGATAACTGTCACACACTTAGTAGGTGTTACATCTTTAAAGAGGATTCTTCACAGCCACAGGTTGAACTAGATCAGTGGTTCTTAACCTGGGGTCCACAATGGATAGATTTCTGAGGGTTCATGACCTTGGATGGGGAAAATTATATCTTCAATTCCATAAATTGGTTTCCTTCATAATCCTGTATATTTTATGCATTTTAAAAATTATTCTGAGAAAGTGTGCATAAGCTTCACTGGAGTTCCAAATCATGACAGAAAAAAGGGTAAATAGCTCCTAAATTAGGTCAGTCAATCAGTAAGCATTTATGAAGTATTTACTAGGGGCCAGAAACTGTTCTGTCTGTCATTGCGTAGAGCTTAGAGATGCAAAGAGTCTGTGAATGGAATTGTTGTTCCTTCTATGACAATTCTAATGATAATTGTTCTTCTGCTCTATCTACAGATCGTCCCCCCATCTGCCCACATGTTGTCAGAAGCAGACACTTACAAATGACAGTGAGACACCAATTACAAATTGCTTAGGGGAGAGTACTTGGGACTCCAAGCATGAGGAATCTCCTCCACCTGACTCACAACTTAACCACTTCTTGACCTAACCAGTTGGCCTACTCCTTCCTGACACTTGAGAGAACAGTCAGACCCATTTCACCATTGATAATTGATCAATCTATAAACATTTATTAAATATAAACTATGATATTGGTGCTAATCAATTGAAAAACAAAGAAAAAAAGAAATTAGTCAGTAATCTAAGGTAGTTGAGGTACGAAAAAGGGAGAAGATGTGCTTTTAGATATGTATATTGAGAAAAGTTGATTTGATGAGATTGGGCATTCTAGCACTGGGGGATTAGGAAGGATTTCTTATAGAATGTAGTGCATGAACTGAATTTTGAAAGGAAAAAAGGGATTCTCAGAGGTGGAGGTATCCAACTTCTCTCATTGGGACAGCCAGTGGAAAAAAACAGGAATAGAGATAAAGTGTTCAATGAAAGGAGAAGTATGGAGGTCATTTGATTAGACAGTAGAGGGTAAGTAGAATAGTTGGTTAGAATAAGAATAAATCTACTCTGAGCTGAGAGCAGGAAGGTTGACCTACCTGCATTAGGAGTGGGGCAGAAGCAAGGAGAGGCTGCCTCCTGCAGGAAGAGAAGGAACCCAGGAGTTCTGAATTCAGCCACAGAACAAGATAAGGACTGTGAGGCAAGGCAGGAGCATTGAATGAGTTTTCTTGTTGCATCCCACAGTTTGGGATCCTGGGTGAGAATGGAGTTGTGACTATGGTAGGTGGGGTGAAGTGCCATGAACCCCCAAGGACCCCACCCTGTTGATTTTGTTGTCTAGCCACCCCTCAGGACTTGGAAACAGGGCCTGGAGCAGTGTGGGTAGAAGGACACCTCCTTCCCCCAAAAGAGAACTTTATTTGGACATTTTTGTTTTGAATTGAAGAGATGTTAATGCTAATTCAAATGTAAATTGCCTATGCTATGGGCATGGAAGATCTTGGGGCCAAATGTTGTGGAAATGGGAATTTAAGATCTTTTCTGACCCTAGGCCCTTTGATAGGCTTAAGTGACTCTGAGAACCTTCCCAGATTTGAAAATATACTCTGCCTTCTAATAGGCTGAATGTGGTCACCTGGAGCCTGTGACAGGACACTTATTTTTCAGGAACACCCACACCTTGATAATTTGTAATTGAGCAGTGGGTTGTGACATTCTCTGAGCCAAAAGAAGGCTATATATACCCTGATGTGAGATTTTGCTTTGGGGCTCACTTTGAGAAGAGTTGTGTGATTTGACCAGAGGAGACTCTGGGCAGCTGTTGAGCCCTCTGGCTTTGAAAACCCAGATGTTGGCGCTTCCCTCTCTGGTAACTGACTAGGTATGGATGGTCATACAGCTGGAAGCCTGTATGCTGAACTATTTCTCTGTATTTTTTGTCTGCTTGTAACTTCTGTTTGTATTCTCTGAAGTTTGGGGTACTGAACTTTTTCCCCTGAACTAGGTAAATGACATATGTTTGATTAAGGCAAGATTGTTAATCCATTTTGAGCTGCTTT
This sequence comes from Gymnobelideus leadbeateri, assembly GCA_011680675.1. NCBI lineage: Eukaryota > Metazoa > Chordata > Mammalia > Diprotodontia > Petauridae > Gymnobelideus > Gymnobelideus leadbeateri. The sequence continues at coordinate 15,791 of WOXC01011507.1, read as the reverse complement.
CCTTTAGAAAACCAGATCTAAGAACCTGTGTTGGCAGCCACCCTGGGGATGCTGGGGTGCTACATCTCCAAATTACCAGATGGGATAGAGTTGGTGACTCTTACCTCATACAAGCTATGTGAGCAGTCAATCAGCTTAATAAATAATGGCAGGGTGCTCCCAATGGTGACTAGTCTTTAAATGATCTGGCATTCTCAAATGGAAAAATGGGGAAAGATATCACTGGGATGGCAGGTCTTCCTTCCACTCAGATATTTATAATGGGTTCTGGGATAGTCCAGGGTTAGGAAAGGAGAAGGGAAGAAGGAAAGGTAAAGGTTGCTCCCAGGTTTCCTCAGTATTATATGGAAAGTGTTTTTTCAATCTTAAAACAGTAGAGAAACATAAGTAATTAATAATTCATTATTCTACTCCCTACCTCACTATGGGAATCCATCTTCCTACATCTGAGTCTCACCTTCTTTGCTTGCAAAATGGAAGTGATATTATTTGCACAACCTATCTTCCAGTATTGTTTCAGGAGGGGGTAGGGTGGAAATGCATTACAAATAAAAAAGTGCTATATAAATATAACCTTACACTCTTCCAGAGAACTCTGAACCAAATGTGGATCCCAGCTGCTTTTGACCAGCCCCTCAACTTTTGCACTCCATAAATCATTTCTGAAAACACAGCTGGGTGTATGATAAATGGAGATGCCAAAGTGGAGTGAAAATGAGCTAATCTCCCTAACGCATTAGACTAATAACTCTTTGTCATTCCTAACGTTCAATGAGAACTGATTCCTGCAGCCCTGAGAGTGGGGAGTGGATGACTTGATAATATAGGCGGGGAAAGCCAGGCCATTCATCTTTTGATGGAAGCAGAAGATGAAGCCATCGGAGGCACATACAGAATAATTCCAGCGATGAAATAGATGTTACCATGAAATTCACACACAATACCCCCAATCAAATATGATTTAGGGCCAGGTAGAATACAGCTCTAATTACCACAGAATTGATGTAGAGGGACATGTCTGCTGTTTCTGTGGTTACAGCACTAGAACAGGAGCTATGAGGTTGGGCAAGGGCATGGAGGTAAGGGGAAAGGGGAAGAAAAAATATACACCTGCCTTCTGCTTAACAGAGCCATTTACAACATCAGTTGCATGGAATTTCCCCATCAATAAAAGCCTAAGTTGCCTCTGTGGAAGGCAGGGGCAGGAGGCATGCTTTCCACTCTATCTATAGCCTCTAAGCATACCCCTGGGGCAGTTATAGCTAGACATTTTTGAACCTGGAACATGTTACTCAAACTGCCTCAGTCTGGGGCAAGTGCAAAGCCATCATCCTCAGCTGTGGGTGCTGTGTGGATGCATAATGAGGAATAAGATAGGTACTGACATCCCAAAAACACACTGCTGGTGGAGCTGCACTCCCCCTCCCCAAGAAAAAGACCATTTGCTAACTTCTTAATGTAACTAATTATTAACTGGTGTGCTAATGTCATCTGCTTCTTCACACTTTGACTCCATTAGAAATAGAGTGGTTTCGATTAGAAATAGAGTGGTTACCCTTAAAGCAGGAGTTCCTAAACTGGGATCCATGGCACCAAAGCTTTCCATGAACTTGGATGGAGAAAAAGAAAAATTACATCTGTTTTCAAATTGGGGGAATTAGAGTACTCCTTACTTTCATCAACACTTCCCAGTAGCCCTTCTACTATCATCTCTCAGAAGTTCCCTGAACCCACATCTACCACTCAATTAAAATTCAGGTAGCTGTTGTCTACCAGCTTCCAGGACACTTTTTTTCTTTCTTCAATGATTTCAGGATCTGGTTCCCAATCTTTCTCTACTCCCCTGCTTCAGGAGAATTCAACAAATTTATTGTTATCCCCTTAAGCACGCTAACCTCTCAGTTTCTCAGCTTACTCATTTCTCATGATCTAATTTTCCATTCCACCTCAGGTATACATAAAGATGGTCATACCCTTTTTCCTTCACTCACAAATGTACCACTCCCATGTATATGAATTCTGAAATTACCTTATCAAATCACAATCTATTATTCCACCTCTGTCAATGCCTTGCAACTGCAAACACCACTTTTTATTCTCACTATGACCTCCAAACCCTCAGCCCCTCAGTTCTTTTCTAGGCCATTAACCCTGACCTAGTGGTACCCTCATTCCTTCTCTTTTTAACTTAAAACCTTGCCTCATATTTAATTGAAACCATTCACTAAAAACTTTCTCTTCTCCCTTCTTTCCCATCTTATATCACCCAGAAGGCATCTCCTTCACGCCTATCTTGCATGACTAGATGGACCTTTTCCTTACTTCTATCATCTTCACTCCCTAACTCATTTTCAGTCTTTCCCAGTATACTGCCACTTTCCTAGAAATATGTCCATGTCTTTCTCATATTCTAAAAACCATCACTTGGTCTTTCTGGCCCCATTATTGATTATCCTATATCTTTTTTTTTTCTTTTTGTGGCTAAACTTCTTAAAATTATCATTTATAATTAATATCCATTTGCCTTCCTCTCTCTTCTTAACCCTGTAGCCTGGTTTCCTACCTCATCATTCTATCAAAATTGCTCTTGTGTTGTCAATGATCTCTCAAATGACAAATCTATTGCTTCTTTTTTCCTAGTCTTCTTCCTTTTTGACCTCTTTGCAGTCTTTAGCACTATCGATCACTGTTTTCATCCTGATATTCTCTTCTCTCTGGGTTTTCATGACACTTTTGCATCCTAGTTTTCACTCTGTCTCTGTTTCTTTTATTGGACATTTATCCATGTCATTTCTACTGAAAGTAGAAATGGTCTCTGTTTTGAGCTTTACTCTATTCTGCCTCTACATTTCACTTGTTGATATCTACCATCTGTTCCCACGAATTCAATGATCATCTTCATGCTGATCCTTAGGTCTACTTCTCTAGCCCCAAAATCTCTCCTACATTCCCCACTTGCATTTGCAACTGTCTATTAGCATTTCAAACTGGATTTTTAGACATCTTAAACTTGACATATCAAAAACTGAACTCATCTCCCCCCCAAAAAAAATTCCCTCTTCTAAACTTTCCTATTATTGTGAAGACACAACCATTCTCCCAGTTACCCAGACACAGACTGGATATCATCTGCAACTTCTCACTCTTTCTCACCACCACCCCTGTATCTAAGTTGCCACCAAGGACTGTCAATTTTACCTTCATAACATCTCTCACATAAACCTCTTTCTCTCTTCTGATACTATTACAGTCCTGGCACAGGTCCTCATCACCTCCCACCTCCCACCTGAAATAGCCTGCTTGTTGGTCTCCCTGACATAAGTCTCTGCCCACTCCAATCCATCCTCTATTCAGCTGTCAATTTAATCTACCAAAAGTACAGATCTGACCATGTCATTTCTTTATTTAATAAAACTCCATACACCCTATAATCTATAGAATCAACTATAAAATTCTTTGACATTTGAAGCCCTTTACAACTTAACCCATCCTTCCTTTTCACTGTTGTTACATTTTATTCCACCCCAATACTCTATAATTAAGTGATCTTGGTTCCCTTGTTGATCTAAAATGAGCTTTAAAAATTACCAGATTGAACAATGACCAAAAATGCTTAGAGACATTTAAAGAATCTCCTTAAAGAATCCAGGCATACACAAAAACACAGCAAGAAGTTGCAGATGCTAGAAAAGGAAACTTTGCTAAAACCAGCAAAAGCAAAGATATAAATACACCAGAAAGCTTAAGTGATACTTTCTGACAATACTCTTAACTATAAGAACCCAATGGAGTACAGAGATCAAAAAATAGGAGCCCTGGGTGGGGGAGGGGCAGGGTTGGAAGAGAAAGAGCCTTGTCTGAAGAAATCCTATCCGTGGAAATGAAAGAAGACCATGTAGAACACTGACCAGGGAAGTCCCAGGAGAGACAGAAGGACATCAAATGTATCATTTGGAGAAACATAAGAAGAGAAACAAGATGACCCAGTTGTCCTGAAACAGAAATGATGTCCTAAAAGAGAAATAGTATCCTAATCAAAGAAGATCCAAGGAGGGCAGAGGACACTTTAACATCTTGATCAAATAACCCAGGGAACACAAAAAACTAACAGAAAAAATTATAAATGCTCTGATGAAGGAAAATTTGAATGTGAAGGGTGTAAAGTACCTTGATCAAGAAAGCCTACAGGGAAGGTAAGTTAGAAGATATCCAGTGCGCTGATTAGAGGGAGCCAACTGCAAAGTTTTCACTGAGGATAATGACTCATTCAAGCTCTTTGATCACAGATTCACCCAGGAAAGTGGAAACCAGCAGTCAGCATACAGGAAGATAAAATTAGGACAAAACAGGGTTTGACTACCTCCATCCAAAAGCATGAGAAGGAGTACAACCGGACTCTGGCACCAAGTCCAAAATCAAGTACTAAAACTTTACATATGAGTGAACAGAAGACAATAAACTGCCAAAATGATGGTCAAAATTGTCTAAGAGAAAAACCTAGAATGAAAATGATTATACAAATGTCCACTAGTAGAACCTTAGAGAAGGAAATGACTCAGGCCCCAAGTACAGATACACTGAAAGCTATGGAGGAAAGATTTAAGATAATCAATAGATTAAAGAAGATATGGCAAATAGACTCCCTGAAAAGTAGAATGGACCAAATAGGAATCAGTTACTCTGCAAGACAAGAAATACTTGAACAAAATCTAAATATTGGGAGAAAAGAAAAAAATATAAATTATCTCCTATCAAAAACAATTGATCTGGAAAATAGGGGAAGGGGAAAGAACCTAACAGCCAATATTTTACCTGAGAACCATGAATAAAATAAAATTGTAGGTACCATATTTTAAGGAACGTAAATGAAAATGACTCAGATATATTAGAACAAGAAGACAACAGCAAAACCAAAGACTCTACTAATCACCTCCTGAAACTAACCCCCAAATAAAAATCCCCAGGATGACATAGCCAAATTTCAGAGCTTCTGAATCAAAGAAAACATATTTTGGTAATCAGAAAGAACAAATTCAGTACAAAACAACCATGATTAGTTTTGCATAAGACTTGGCAACCACCTAATCTTCCAAGAAGATTTTGGAATACAATGTTCCAAATGGTAAAATATAAAGATTTACAATCCAGAATAACTTCTCAGCAAAATAAAGCATAATATTATTGTGAGGGGGGAAAGAGTAGGAATGGACCTTTCCTAGAACAATACCTTTAAGCATTTTTGCTTAAAAGACAGGAGCTAAGTTAATGTTTCAAAATCCAAGTATAGGAACTCATCATGGGTGACTTTCTTTTCTGTCTCCCCTGCCTCTCTCCATCAGTTTGGACAGGGGCAGAAGAGGGGGTTTGAGGGCAAGGAAGGCTGCCACACTATTGTACCTGAGTTGAAAGATTTTGAACAGCACACCTTTGCAACCTATACCATCTATGCATCATACTGTTTTTAGTTGTTTTCTCCCAATACTTATGTGGCACATGGGGACACTTCCCAACTTGTAAAAAGATCCCCCAGACAAGGTTACTCTGGGGTCAAGGTATTTGATAGGTCCCTATCCTCTCAAAACCATGACTCACACCAGTGTCCCTTTACTGTACCAGAGGATGTGATTAGTTCAAAGAAATTTAATACTGCTATAAGAAAAATAGCTGATCTTGATATCACTCCCACATGTAATATGCACATGGAAGGAACACAAATGGGGATATGCAAATGCCATTTTATAGTATGGTGATCACTGAGAGTTTGCCTTTTATGCACAATCATATAAGGTAAAAATCCAGTCAAAGGATTTGAATAAACTCAGAGTGCAGTGTCTGAGTTATTTAAGTCTTTCTGCAGTGGTTATGCATGGCCTTGTCACTTTATATGAGAATGACAACTTGAACAAACTCAAGCAGAGGAAAAAAAAAAAATTAATGACATAGTCCTCTCCCCTACACACACACACACACACACACACACACACACACACACACACACACACACAAATGAATGGGGAGAGATGAGCACATATGAAGGCTCTGCTACTCTCCATGATTTATGCATTCCCATTTCATTGAAAAAAAAAATCCTCCATTTCCTCCTACATCCCACTGGTTGTTCACAAATCACTTCGACCTTAAAGTCACTATTAAACAGTTCAATTAAATGTGTAAAAGCATGGAAATGGCAAGAAACATTAGACAACTATATTGTAGCATACAGTAACCCAGGAATTTCCATTTCCAACCATCCTTTTCAAACTAGATAGTCCATTTTCACTATCCTAAGCTGAGAGAAAGACAGACTCAAAGTGCGAAGTCTTTTAATAAATTTCCCATCTCCAGTATGCATTTCATGTACACTGGGAATTGAAAATGCTACAAAGGCTTTTGGTGACTCTGTTGGTCAAGGCTACATGGGAGAACCAGACAGCCCAATCCCTGACTCCATGGTCTTCATGGCTCCCAAATTCTGCAAGCATATTTATCTGGCTCAAGAGAGGGAGCAGATCTGCAACACCAGCCCTTGAAAGAAGTGCCTCTTAAATACTTCATAGAGTAATGCAACTGGAAGCTTCTCATCAAAAATCTAACAGTGATAAATATGGGTGGGGGAGAAGGCAGGGATAGCTGCATAGAAACTTTGGCCAATATTTCTTTCCCTTCACTTTCTTCAAACTCCTCATGTCATCCCTGATATCTGGAGTCACATTTGCAGTCAAATGAATTTGGGTCATGCTGACACCAAAGCCTACTGTAAAGCATCTTGGTACTGGCAGTCTCTGTGGAAACACTGTACCTCAACAAACATGCTACATATTTGAAGAACTGTAAAAATGTAAGCTATGATCTACACTTACTATTTTTACATTATAAGCCCCCTGTGGGCCTGTTCTAAGACTTTTACTTACTCTGGCATGCCACATGGCTTAGCACAGAGAAGGCACCAGATAAATACTTGATAAATTAAGTTGTAAAATAAAATAATCTTAGTAAAAGAAAATTCCTAGTATAGGAGATAAGAAAATTCTAGAAACATAAGTGCTTTAGAACAGAAATTTGAAATTATGAAAGGTCATATAATTAATAGAATAATGCAAGTAGAGGATACAGTGAGGTAGAATCGTTCTGTTTTAATTATTGTAAGAAAAGGATAGAAATGGGAATATATTAGAGCAAAAAAGAGGAAAAGAGGAGTGTCAATTTTTTTGTAATTAGGTACACCAGAAGAAGAAAATATAAACATGGAGGAAAGGAATGTAAGACTGGGCACCAGAGTAACCACACTCATATCTGAACCTGACAAAAAAAAAAAAAAGGGTTCACACACACAAACACACAGACACACAGAAGTTGTGTAGTTTTTTAAGATGGGAATAAGCAGAGATAGAGAATTTTGAAAGGGAGAGAATATTCATGCACACAACAAATTTTAGCGTGAGGATGGAATATGAATGGACAATTTAAAGAGGAGGCAAAAAGAGGAAAATAACCAGTGTCTTAAGTTTGGGAAAGAGTAATAACAGAGAGGAAATGGAACTGAAGTAGTATATTCCAATTTTAGCTCACTTGCCGCTTTTACCATTGCCTACCTTTGTATAAAGAGGTGGAATGGGGGCAGAGGAGAAAAGACATACCCCAAGAGATCAGAGAAAGAAGGAAAAGAATTACCTACAAAATATATATTTATAGTAGCATTATTCATTGCAGAAAAGAACTGTACTCAAAATGGGTGCCCATCAATTGGTGAACAGCTGAACAAATCATGTCATGAATGTAATGAAGTATTATTGGGACATAAAAATTATGAAAGAGATGGATTTAGAGAAACTTGGGAAAACTTAAATCAGAGTGAGCAGAACCAGAGGTGATAATTTATACAACAATGCAACATTTTAAAGAAAATAAATTTGGAGTACATTAGAACATGGATTAATGCAATGGCAAAAACTGGTTACAGGGATATTATGGAAGAACATGCTAGAAAAAAAAGAGAAAAAATATATTGTGGGTTCACGGCACAGACAAATTTTTGCAAACATGAACGATGTGATTATTTATTTTACTTGGTGATACTTAGTTGTTACAAGCATTTTTATTGTGTTATTGAAAGGGAGAGGAATAATATCTCCACTTCCAAAGAAAAGAGGGTTATTTTAGTATTTTTAAAAAATGAACAAAAGAGAATAGAAGGGGTTTAAGAAGACACAGACAAATAAGATAGCTTTGAAATTAACATGCAGTTTACTGTATAATTTTCAAAGAAATGCAAGCTATACATAATGGAGTAATCATTTCATTTTTAATTCTATTTTTCTACCCTCCTTTGTAATTGGAATTGTACATGGAATTGTTCATCTTTATGTTTACCAAGAAGAACAAATTCATGAATATGATATTTTAATAGAGAATGTATGGAGCCTTTCAGAAGGCTTTCCAGAGGATGTGTCAGTGGAACTCAGACCTAAATGAATGTGAAGATCGTGAAAAGAAAAATGAAGATTAGACTGTATTTTCTATATAGAAGATACATGGAAACAGGAGATTGCATGATGAGTTCAGAGAAGAGCTAGTACCTCAGTTTTCCCAGAATGGAGAGTGACATTCAATAAGTTGGGAAAAGTAGGTTGGAACATATTGAGACCTAATTTAAAAGATTAATTAAAGAGTTTGAATTTTACTCTGGATGTAATAAAGAGTCAGTTTCCCATACTTTCTAATCCAGTGATTTAGTACTATCTTTGTGAAAACAGACAAAAACACTTAGCCCCTTAGAAGATCAAACAAGTCTTTAAAATTTTAAATTATATAGAGATTGTCATCTTCATTGGTAGTGGAACTTGCCATAAGCTTGAAAATGTAAGTCCTTGATTGATTTTCTATTAATAGGCATCCACTGAAAGTTTTTGAGCAAGGGGGTGATATAGTCAGATAAAGAAACCTTGACAGCTGTGTGAAGGATAAATTAGAGAAAGGAGAGAATGGAAGAAGAAGGTTAATTAGAAAGTACTTGAGTAAACCAGGTGATATTTGATGAGTGACTCTAAGAAGTTATAAGGAACTATAGAGTCCATCCAGGTAGAATATGAGATTCGGGATACTCTATGGACAATATGAATCATTGGGTGGGCCTTTGGAGATGACATACTTCCTTACTGCTCCTGGTCATATGGTACATTTGTGCTGGAAGGGCTTTTTGATACTTGAAAACAACATGATATAATCAGAGCTGTATATTGGTTATCTCCCTGGTCTATGACAATAAAAAGTGGGTGAGGCACTTAGTTGATGAAATAAGAGAACTTTGACAGACTTTTTTGGTGGCAGCCTCAGAGGTTAGACGTTAGGTGAGAGTTTATCAATAAGCCCTTCTCTGTTCCAACATAATTTTGACAGAGCTTCCACATGTTATACAAATTCAACTTGGCCAAGTTTGTGCCAGTGCCCTTTGTCTGGTATTATTTCATTCTTTATTATGGACATTTGAATAATATGAGATTCAGGAATGTCTGTGATTGCTGGAGAAAGGCAATGCATTGTGTTGTGACCACAATGATACACAATCAGAGTCATTGTGATTGCAACAGGAGCAGAGGGGACTAACTCCAAGGAATGAGCTGACAGCAGAGAATGAGGGGTGACTGAGGAGATGATGCTTGGCATTTGATAGTAATCTGATCAGGGAAGTTTAATATAATTAGTAGCATTGAAAAACAGCTGCTTATGTCTCAATAAGCCTTGACTTTCGGTCTCTTCTCTGTGATCATTTTTTTTTTTTGAATGGGAATAATCTGGTTCTACACCTGATTCATATTTTTACATTTTACTCCTTTCTTTTTGCAGGTGGTGTGTGGTGGTGAATTAGGGGGTGAGGGAGAATCCTTATACTAGAACCAAAACTAACATTATACTAATTACAAAGACAAAGTAGAGGTGATAACCCAATGAATATGAGAATTGAGGAGGCTACTTCTGTGAATGAGATATTAGGCTTCCTTCAGAGCTGAATTCTGAGCAAAACATAATGACAAATAAAAAATACCATTTGATTCAGGTCACCAGCACCTCTAGTCACAGCCTAGTAATGCATAACTATCCACTGCGACAGATTTGATTTAAGGTGATACCTGCAACAGGAGAAGGGAATGGACACAAGATATGTTGAAACAGCATCGATAAAACTTGATACCAATAAAAGCCTCATGAAATAAAATCAGACAAATGAAAATAGATCAGACCTCTAATTTAGTTCCCATGCCCTCAAGTATCAGACAGAGCCATTACAAAAATATTTCAGATTTATGTTTCAGTGACCCTCTGAGTATTCCATACGTGGACCTTTCTTCCATGTCAATGATCCTATATCCCATAAGAGAAGGAAAATGAAAGTACTTTAAAAGAACACATGAATTCAATATGGAAAGGTAAAGATAAAGGATTTATATATTGCCTACTTTGTTTCAGGCACCATGCTAAGAATTTAGTTTTTTGTTTTGGTTTGTTTTTTTTTCCACAAATATCTCATCTGATACTCAGAATAATCCAATGAGGTAGGTTCTATTATTTTTCTCATCTTCTTAATTTATTACTCCAATTTAGTTGAAGAAACTGAGGCAAAAAGAAGTTGTGACTTGTTCAAGATTACATAACAAGGCATGTGTAATATGGGGTATGATTTGAACCCAATTCTTCCTGACTCCAGGCCTAGTGCTTTCCTCACTGTGGAACAAGCTACCTCTAATATGACAAGAAATGATTGACCTTGAAAAAAATACTCAAAATAACTTAAGAAAGGTCTTCCAGAAGAACATAATATATCTTTACAACTGAATACAATAGCTCACAACAAAATATAAGGAAATACACCAAACTTACAAATATAGACAACAAAATATTGATTTATAAATGAAAAGAAAGAAAATAAAATATAATAAAACTTCAAAGTAGGCAGTGGTTAAATTTTGTGACTTTAATACCAAATAATAAGTTTTGTACCCTCCAAGGAGAAAGTACTTCTGCTATGAGAGAACTTAAATTTGAGTGATTCAGGATTATTTGACAATCAAAAGAAAATGTTGAAGAGAATGGATAACTATGTCCCCTGAAGGAAATAAAAAAAGAAAGAAACTTTTATTTAATACCAGCTATGTGCCAGGCACTGTGCTAAGCTCTTTACAAATAGATTATTTTTTCCCCACAATAACTCTGGAAGGAAAGGTATTTTCCCCATTTTACAGATGAAGTAATGGAGTCAGAATTTAAGTGTTTTACCCAGGTCACACAACTAGTAAATGCCTGAGTCAGTATTTGAACTCAGGTCTTCTTCTTTATTCTAGGTGAAGTGTTCTGTCTATGGAATTGCTTAGCTGTAAAACTTATAATGAAAATGTTCTTACAAAGTTTAATCTAATAAGTCTAGGGGAGGGAGGAGGAAAGAATAGACCTTTAAACAAATGAAAAAAAGAGGTTTTTGAGGAACTCCTGCAAGACCATCAAAGAAACAAACAACAAAATTTTGTCATGTAAAATATTTAGTTTACAAACACTTCAAATATAAGAAAGGTCAATAAGTGCAATTTTCAAGAAATCTTTAATCAATTCAAGTCTCATATTTTTAAGCTGTTTAAAAATTGAACTATGGGGGGGGGGCGGAGCCAAGATGGCGGAGTAGAAACAGCTCGTCCAAGCCTCTCTGCCCCCAGATTCTCCACAAACTATGTAAAAAAAGGACTCTGAAAATCTTCTGGAGCCCCAGCACCCACAGAACGACACAGAGAAGCTAACCTCCCGCTGAGGACAGCCCAGCACCCTGCAGGAAGGACCAGCGCAGTGGTCTGGGAGCCGGCAGCGCGCAGAACGCAGGAGCCGAGCTGAGCCCAGGTCCACGTGAGCCGAGGTTTTAGCCCCAGGGCGGCAGGGCCAGCAGCCGGCTGGAGGAACCCCAGAACACCAGGAACTGTGGAGACGCCAGAATTATCAACATAGACTTGCCTAGGACAAAGTAAGAGGTTAGTGTCCTATGGACTTTGGGACCTGTATTTGGGGAATGCGTCAGCTCCCTCCCCTGGGGGCTAGAAGCTGCTGAGGAGACACGCCACTGTGTAGTTTTCAGAGGCATTTCCGGCTCCCAGCCTACAAATCGTGGGGAGATCCAGCGATCAGTCTTGGGGGGTAATCGCTCTTGCTTTAACCTCCCTGGATCTGGATTGTGATCTAGGGTGGAAGTTGTGGGTGGGTTTATAGCTTGCCAGAAACGGAAGTTGCCCCCCACACGTTCGGGACGAAAATTCCTCTATCTGGCCTTAAAGCCATAGTGTGGCAACAAGCCCAAAAGTCAAGCAATTAAGTGGCAACATGCCAAGGCAAAGGAAACAGAAAAATGCAACCCTAGACTCCTATTTTGGGGGCATAGAGCGGGAAAAGGACTGTGAGGTCAGAAGTCCTGCTCCAAAAGCCCCAGGGGAAAACATGAGCGGGTTGCAGGCCATAGAGGACCTTAAGAAGGACTTTAAAAATCAAATAAGAGAAGTGGAGGAAAAATTAGAAAGAGAAATGAGAAGGATGCAGGAAAAGTATGAAATGAGGGTCAACAGCCTGACTGAGGAAAACAACACCTTAAAAAATAGACTAGCTCAAATGGCAAAGGAGGCCCAAAAGGGCAATGAGGAGAAGAATGCCTTAAAAAGTCGAATTTGCCAGATGGAAAAAGAATCTCAAAAGTTCACTGAGGAGATTCATTCCTTCAGAGTTAGACTGGAGCAAATGGAAGCTAATGACTTTATGAGAAATCAAGATGCTGTTAAGCAGATCCAAACAAATGAAAGATTAGAAGGCAATGTGAAATATCTCATGGGAAAAACCACTGACCTGGAGAATAGATCCAGGAGAGACAATTTAAAAATTATTGGACTACCTGAAAGCCATGATCAAGGAAAGAACCTAGAAATCACCCTTCAAGAAATTCTCAAGGAAAACTGCCCTGATGTTTTAGATCCAGAGGGCAAAATAGAGGTTGAAAGAATCCACCGATCACCTCCTGAAAAAGATCCCAAAAAGAAAACTCCCAGAAATATTATAGCCAGGTTCCAGAATCCCAAGATCAAGGAGAAAATACTACAAGCAGCCAGGAAGAAACAATTTCAATATTGTGGAAACACAATCAGAATAGCCCAGGACCTGGCAGCTTCTACACTGAGGGATCGAAGGGCATGGAATATGATATTCCAGAGGGCAAAAGAACTGGGAATGAACCCAAGGGTCACCTACCCAGCAAAACTGAGTATTTTGTTTCAGGGGAAAATATGGTCATTCAGTGGAATAGAGGACTTTCAAGCATTCTTGAGGAAAAACCAGAGTTGAATAGAAAATTTGACATCCAGACACAAGAAGGAAGAGATGCCTGAGAAGGTAATCAGGGAAAAGAAATCAAAAGGAACTTATCAAAGTTGAACTATTTACATTCCTATATGGAAAAGCAATATCTGTGACTGATGATATCTTTCTCACTATGAAAATAATGGAAGAAGGGGGTGTGGTCATATGAATACATATGTGAATGTGTGTGTATATGGTTACAGTTATATATGGATAGAGGGCATAGGTTGATTTTGTTGGGAAGGGAGAGTACTCAAGGGATGAAATTATGAGGTGAGAGAGGAAAGTGGCAAGAGGAGATGGGGAGAGACATGGTAGGGTAAACTATCTCATGTGGGGAAGTGGGTGCAAAGGAGGGGGAGAATAAGGAAGGCTAAAAAGGCAAAACCACATTCACATTGAATTTGGTTCAGGGAGAAAATGACATACATACTAAATGGGATATCTCAACCTGCAGCAGGATAGGGGGAAGGGGGATGAGAGGAGAGATGATGGATGGGAGGGCATCCTTGGGGTGAGGGGAGGTTGGAAGTACCCACTATAGAAGAGGGACAGGATCATGTAGGGAATGGACCAGTTGGGGGGTGGGATGAGTGGGAGGGAATTATAAGCAGCCTTGCACAATATATCTACTATGATAATGTTTTGCATCGCTAGACATGTACAACATATACTGAATTACTTCTATCCCAAGAAGGAATGGGTGACAAGGGAGGAAGGAAATGGATCTGAAATTCAAGGTCGTAACATTAAATGTTTCAAATATATATATAAATACTATTATTAATACTCTTTTGCTTGTAATTGGGAGATAAGATGTGCAGGCATTGGGACACAAAGATTCATCTTCCTCTAATGGAAAAGTCGATGGGGTATGGGAGAAGGTATGGGAGAGAGCAGATTGGAGGAAGCGATATCTTGTGGGACTGCTATTCTGGGAGGTTGGGTAGGGGAATAATGGGGGGAAAATGATTGTAACTCAAAATCTGGCAGAAATGAATGATGTAAAACAGAAGTTAATAAAGTATTTGTTTAAAAAAAAAATTGAACTATGAGGTAAAAGAAAGAACAAAGAGAGATTGTCAAAGGACAGAAAGGATATAAAGAGCTAAAGAGTTAGGAGAAACATAAATCAGATAAAGGAAGAAAGAAAATCATAGTAATATTCCAGAGAGTAAATTCCACACTTTGGAATTTATTTCATGATAAACATAGTGAGACATTTTGAAAGTGTATCATTTCCATTTTCTATTGTGGGTAGAATAACACAATGAAAAGTTACTTACATAGGACAATGGAAGGTAAAAAAAAAAAAAACCCAAAAAACAGAGTACATTCGAAAATGTGCTCCTACCAAGACTGCAGGTAAAAGAGAAGGGATAGTAATTTCCTTATTTCCCTCAGCAGTATTAAGAGGCTTGTGCAGAATAGGATAAAAACAATAGGAGGGCATGACTCAGATGGTGCATTAGGTGATAAGACTCATTTTACATAGGAAAATGCAATTATGGTATTATGACCATTCTCATAGATAAAGCAGTTGCCTATTGTGTCCATTACTCCCATAGAATACCCATTATGAGTTTAATGTTTCTGTGGGAGAATAGTTAAACAAATCATGATATATGAATTAAATGACTGTTTTAGGGTTATAAGAAATGGTGAATTCAAAGAAATATGTGAAGATATTATGTGAAGATCTTCCCTGCCCCTTAATGGGGCTCACTTAGAGCCCAACAAGAGAAGATTGCTTAGGGGAGAAGGCCCACACCTTTTGTTACTTTGTATTTAGGCTGTAGGTCACATAGGTTGTGATGTCCCCTCACCCTGAAGAAGAGTATATATATATATACTCTTGAGGATAGGTTTTTGCTTTGCGGCTCACTTATGGGAAGAGTTGTATGATACGGCCAGATGAGCCTCTGACCAAACTGAACCCCGCTGGCTTGGAAAACCCAGATGCTGTTGCTTCTCTCTCGTAACTATGTGAATTGAATGTATGTAATAGTCAGACAGCTAGAAGCCCCCTGTATGTTGGTCTGTTGAATTGTGTTATTTTCTCTGTCTGTATTTTTTGTCTGCTTGTAATTTCTGTTTGTATTTTCTGAAGTTCAGGCTGCTGGCTTTTCCCCCTGAACTAGGTAAATGATATATATTTTTGATTAAAGTAAGACTGTTAACCTTTCTGAGTTGCCTTCCTTTAGAACATCAGATCAAAGAATCTGTGCTAGCAGCCATCCTGGGTATGCTAGGGTGATTGATGATACACATTGATAGAAGATGAAGTAAACTGAACTAGGAAGGGCTACAATATATACATTGACTACAACATAAACAGAAAAAATATAAATATACCTGAACTTTACATAATTGTAATAAATAGGTTGAGAAGAGGTGAAAATAATTCAATTTCCTAC
>WOXC01011506.1:0-16688 GCA_011680675.1 Gymnobelideus leadbeateri | reverse complement strand
GAGGGTCAACAGCCTGACTGAGGAAAACAACACCTTAAAAAATAGACTAGCTCAAATGGCAAAGGTGGCCCAAAAGGGCAATGAGGAGAAGAATGCCTTAAAAAGTCGAATTTGCCAGATGGAAAAAGAATCTCAGAAGTTCACTGAGGAGATTCATTCCTTCAGAGTTAGACTGGAGCAAATGGAAGCTAATGACTTTATGAGAAATCAAGATGCTGTTAAGCAGATCCAAACAAATGAAAGATTAGAAGGCAATGTGAAATATCTCATGGAAAAACCACTGACCTGGAAAATAGATCCAGGAGAGACAATTTAAAAATTATTGGACTACCTGAAAGCCATGATCAAAGAAAGAACCTAGAAATCACCCTTCAAGAAATTCTCAAGGAAAATTGCCCTGATGTTTTAGATCCAGAGGGCAAAATAGAGGCTGAAAGAATCCACCAATCACCTCCTGAAAAAGATCCCAAAAAGAAAACTCCCAGGAATATTATAGCCAGGTTCCAGAATCCCCAGATCAGGGAGAAAATACTACAAGCAGCCAGGAAGAAACAATTTCAATATTGTGGAAACACAATCAGAATAGCCCAGGACCTGGCAGCTTCTACACTGAGGATCGAAGGGCATGGAATATGATATTCCAGAGGGCAAAAGAACTGGGAATGAACCCAAGGGTCACCTACCCAGCAAAACTGAGTATTTTGTTTCAGGGGAAAATATGTCATTCAGTGGAATAGAGGACTTTCAAGCATTCTTGAGGAAAAAACCAGAATTGAATAGAAAATTTGACATCCAGACACAAGAAGGAAGAGATGCCTGAGAAGGTAATCAGGGAAAAGAAATCAAAAGGAACTTATCAAAGTTGAACTATTTACATTCCTATATGGAAAAGCAATAACTGTGACTGATGATATCTTTCTCACTATGAAAATAATGGAAGAAGGGTGTGTGGTCATATGAATACATATGTGAATGTGTGTGTATATGGTTACAGTTATATATGGATAGAGGGCATAGGTTGATTTTGTTGGGAAGGGAGAGTACTCAAGGGATGAAATTATGAGGTGAGAGAGGAAAGTGGCAAGAGGAGATGGGGAGAGACATGGTAGGGTAAACTATCTCATGTAGGGGAAGTGGTGCAAAGGAGGGGGAGAATAAGGAAGGCTAAAAAGGCAAAACCACATTCACATTGAATTTGGTTCAGGGAGAAAATGACATACGTACTAAATGGGATATCTCAACCTGCAGCAGGATAGGGGGAAGGGGGATGAGAGGAGGGATGATGGATGGGAGGGGATCCTTGGGGTGAGGGGAGGTTGGAAGTACCCACTATAGAAGAGGGACAGGATCATGTAGGGAATGGACCAGGTGGGGGGTGGGATGAGTGGGAGGGAATTATAAGCAGCCTTGTACAATATATCTACTATGATAATGTTTTGCATAGCTAGACATGTACAACATATACTGAATTACTTATATCCCAAGAAGGAATGGGTGACAAGGGAGGAAGGAAATGGATCTGAAATTCGAGGTCGTAGCATTAAATGTTTCAAATACATATATAAATACTATTATTAATACTCTTTTGCCTATAATTGGGAGATAAGATGTGCAGGCATTGGGACACAAAGATTCATCTTCCTCTAATGGAAAAGTCAATGGGGGTATGGGAGAAGGTATGGGAGAGAGCAGGTTGGAGGAAGCGATATCTTGTGGGACTGCTATTCTGGGAGGTTGGGTAGGGGAATAATGGGGGGAAAATGACTGTAACTCAAAATCTGGCGGAAATGAATGATGTAAAACAGAAGTTAATAAAGTATTTGTTATAGTAAAAACAGCCATTTCATCTCTACTTCTTAGTCTTTTTTGTTGGAAATGGCATCCTTAGGTTTTCACCCATTGAAACCAAAGTAGGCAGGTAAAAAGCACTTTTGCTAAAACAGTAAAAGCAAACCTTCAGCAATCTGACTAAAGATATGCACGGTTAAAGGAACTCTGTGTACAATAGTGCTTTGAATTCAAATATTTCAAAAAGATTCGGAGAAATTCAAGCTTTTACCTTTTTTCAGGTAGACTGTTACAAGCAGGTTTGGTAGAAAAGGTGTATCTGAGCGTAACTCTCTTAGAAACAGGGATTACCCGGAAATTCTTTTCTGTCACAGCCTTCTTTTAACTTGTTGTCTTAAATACAGGAATTCCATATCAAATGTGTTGGCTTCTTTTCCTGGAAATGGCATCATTAGGTTTTCTCCTGTTGAAACCAATGAGAGCAGATATAAAGGCCTTTTCCTAAAAAGTAAAAGCAGAAGCCTGCAGTGTGGGCCCTAGCTACTGCAGCCAGTGGGGAGGCTTGGTGACAGCACGTGGTGAGGGGCGCAGGACAGGGGCGGAGCTCTACTTCAGAAGGGGGGCCAGGTGCCAGTCAGACCTCAGAGGCAGAGCTGAGGAGAGCTGAAGGAGGTAGTGCTGGAGTGGGAGCTCCTACCCACAAGGAGAGAGAGGGAGAGGGCCTGGGAGGGAGAAAGGGGCAAGCTAGTAAGTAAGGACTGCCGGCTCAGGGCTGGGGCTGGGGCCCCTGGCATTTGAGCTGAGCAACCTGTGGAGGCTGCAGCTGCAGGAGCAGCCAAGGGGACACCGCCCCCTCCCCCTCCCCCTATCCGCACGCCCTCCCCCGCATCATCTCCCCTGCCAACCACCTTGTGTTTTTGCTCCCTCCAGGGAGCTGTGTTCGAGGACTTGTCACCCTGAAGTGCTGCCATGTCTGACAGCAAAGCAGAGGTCAAGAACGCAGACATGTCTGAGGACATGTATCAGGATGCCATAGACTGTGCCACGCAGGCTATGGAGAAATACAACATAGAGAAAGACATTGCTGCCTATATCTAAAAGGAATTCGACAAGAAATATAACCCTAGGTGGTATTGGATTGTGGGCCGCAATTATGGCAGTTACATCACACATGAGACAAAGCATTTCATCTATTTTTACTTGGGTCAAATTGCAATCCTCCTCCTCAAGTATGGCTAGGTGGCCTGGTGGTGGAGGCAGGCAGGTGTGGTGGCAGGTGGAGCTGGGACTGTTATATGCACTGAAAGCTGGCACAAGGATATCCTTTCAAAAGGCTGTGCTACTGCATGGATTGTATACTTAACTTCATGTGTATATGTTGATGTAAAAAAAAAAAAACCCATAAAAAGTAAAAGCAAAGCTTCAGCACTCTGACTAAAGATGTGGAGGGTTAAAGCAACTCTATGTACAACAGTGCTTTGAATTCAAGTATTTCAAAAGAGTTCTGAGAAATTCAGGATTGTACCTTTTTTCAGATAGACTGTTACCAGCATGTTGGGTAGAAAAGGTATATCTGAGCATAACTCTCTAGAAACAGGCATTACTCAGAAGTGCTTTTATTTCACAGCTTCCTCTTAGCTAGTTGTCTTAAAGGTAGGCATTACATATGAAATGCTTTGGCGTCTTTTTCATGGAAATGTCATCATTAAGTTTCCTCACTTTGAAACCAATGTAGGTAGGTATAAAGCACTTTGGACAAAACTGAAAAAGCAAACCTTCAGCAGTCTGACTAAAGATGTGCACAGTTAAAGGAACTCTTTGTACAACAGTACTTAAAATTCTAGTATTTCAAAGGACTTCTGAGAAATTTAGGTTTTCACATTTTTTTCGATAGCCTATTCTGAGCATATTTGGTAGAGAAGGTATATCTAAGCATAACTCTATAGAAAAAGGCATTCGATGTAACATCTTTTCTGGGAAAGATTCTCTTAGCTAGAGGTTTAAAAGCAGCCATTACATCTCTATTGCTTGGTCTTCTTTTGATGGAAATGGTATCATTAAGTTTTCACCCATTGAAACCAATGTATGCAGGTAAGAAGCCCTTTTGCTAAAAGAGTAGAAGCAAACCTTCAGCAGTCTGACTAAAGATGTGGAGGGTTGAAGGAAGTGTGTGTACAACAGTGCTTAGAATTCTCGTATTTTAAAGGACTTCTGAGAAATTCATGTATTCACCTTTTTTTCAGATAGCCTATTCTGTGCAAGTTTGGTAGAGAAGGTATATCTGACAATAACTGTGTAGAAAGTGGCATTACATGCAATTTCTTTTCTGTGAATGGTTCTCTTAGCTAGTTATCATAACACAGCCATTATTTCTCAATTGCTTGATGTTTTGTTGGAAATGTCATCATTAGGTTTCTCCCATTGAAACCAAGGTAAGAAGGTATAAACAGTAAAAGCAAAGCTTCAGTAGTCTGACTAAAGATGTGCAGGGTTATAGGAACTGTGTGTATAACAATGCTTAGAATTCTAGTATTTCAAAGGACTTCTGAGAAATTCATGCATTCACCTTTTTTTCAGATAGCCAATTCTGAGCACGTTTGGTAGAGAAGGTATATCTGAGCATTACTCTGTGGAAACAGGGATTACCAGAAGTCCTTTTCTGTGACAGCTTTCTCTTAGCGACTGGTATAAAACATGGCCATTACATCTTAATCGCTTGATCTTCTTTTGGTGGAAATGGCATTATTAAGAGATCTCCCCTTAAACCAATGTAGGTAGATATAAAGGCCTTTTAATAAAACAGTAAATTCAAAGCTTCAGCAGTCTGACCCCATGATGTGGAGGGTTAAAGGAACTGTGTGTAAAACAGTGCTTAGAATTCTCGTATTTTAAAGGACTTCTGAGAAATTCATGTATTCACCTTTTTTCAGATAGCCTTTTCTGAGCATGTTTGGTAGAAAAGGTATATCTGACCATAACTCTGTCGAAACAGGCATTATGGGTAAGTTCATTTTTGTGAATGGATCTCTAAGCTAGTTATGTTAACACAGCCATTACTTCTCAATTGCTTGATGTTTTGTTAGAAATGTCATTATTAGGTTTCTCCCTTTGAAATCCAGGTAAGAAGTTATAAACCCCTTTTGTTAAATATTAATAGCAAAGCTTCAGTAGTCTGACTAAAGATGGGCAGGGTTAAAGGAACCTCGTGTACAAAGAGTGCTCAGAATTCTAGTATTTCAAAGGACTTCTGAGATATTCATGTATTCCCCTTTTTTCAGATAGCCTATTCTGAGCATGTTTGGTAGAGAAGGTTTATTTGACCATAACTCTGTAAAAACAGGCATTACTTGTAAGTTCTTTATTGTGAATGGTTCAAAGATTCAGCAGTCTGACCAAAGATGTGCAGGGTTAAAGGAACTGTGTGTACGACAGTGGTTAGATTCTAGTATTTCAAAGGACTCCTGAGAAATTCATGTACTCACCTTTTTTTCAGATAGCCTATGCTGAGCAAGTTTGGTAGAGAAGGTGTATCTGACCATAACTCTGTAGAAAGTGGCATTACATGTAAGTTCTTTTATGTGAATGGTTCTCTTAGCTAGATATCATAACACAGCCAATTATTCTCAATTGCTTGATGTTTTCTTGGAAATGTCATCATTAGGATCTCCCATTGAAATCAAGGTAAGAAGGTATGAACCCCTTTTGTTTAACAGTAAAAGGGAAGCTTCAGCAGGCTGACTAAAGATGTGCAGGGTTAAAGGAACTGTGTCCACAACACTGCTTAGAATTCTTGTATTTCAAAGGGCTTCTGAGAAATTCATGTATTCACCTTTTTTCAATTAGCCTACTCTGAGCAAGTTTTGTAGAGAAGGTATATCTCACCATAAGTCTACAGAAACAGGCATTACATGTAACTTTTTTTCTGGGTAGGTTCTCTTAAGTAGAGGTGTTGAACACAGCCATTACTTCTCAATTGCTTTGTCTACTTTTGTTGGAAATGTCATCATTAAGTTTCCTCCATTTGAAACCAATGTAGGAAGGTGCAAAGCACTTTGGCTAAAACAGAAAAAGCAAACCTTCAGCAGTCTGACTAAAGATGTGCGCGGTTAAAGGAACTATTTGTACAACAGTACTTAAAATTCTAGTATTTCAAAGGACTTCTGAGAAATTCAGGTTTTCACATTTTTTTCGATAGCCTATTCTGAGCATATTTGGTAGAGAAGGTATATCTGAGCATAACTCTATAGAAAAAGGCATTAGATGTAAAATCTTTTCTGGGAAAGCTTCTCTTAGCTAGAGGTCTTAAAAGCAGCCATTACATCTCTATTGCTTGTTCTTCTTTTGATAGAAATGGCATCATTAAGTTTTCACCCACTGAAACCAATGTAGGCAGGTATAAAGCACTTTTGCTAAAAAAGTAAAAGCAAACCTTCAGCAGTCTGACTAAAGTTGTGGAGAGTTGAAGGAACTTTGTCTACAACAGTGGTTAGAATTCTACTATTTCAAAGGACTTCTGAGAAATTCATGTATTCACCTTTTTTTCAGAATGCCTATCCTGAGCATGTTTGGTAGAGAAGGTATATATGACCATAATTCTATAGAAACAGGCATTACATGTAAATTCTTTTCTGGGAAAGATTCTCTTAACTAGAGTTCTTTAAAACATCCATTAAATCTCTATTGCTTGGTCTTCGTTTGTCAGAAATGGCATCCTTAGGTTTTCACCCATTGAAACCAATGTAGGCAGGTATAAAGCACTTTTGCTAAACCAGTAAAAACAAACGTTCAGCAGTCTGACTAAAGATGTGGAGAGTTGAAGGAACTATGTCTACAACAGTGGTTATAATTTTAGTATTTCAAAGGACTTCTGAGATATTCATGTATTCACCTTTTTTTCTGAATGCCTATTCTGAGCATGTTTGGTAGAGAAGGTATATCTGACCATAACTCTATAGAAACAGGCATTACATGTAACTTCTTTTCTGGGAAAGATTCTCTTAGCTAAAGGTCTTAAAAACAGCCACTACCTCTGTACTGCTTGGTCTTCTTTTGTTGGAAATGGCATCCTTAGGTTTTCACCCACTGAAACCAATGTAGGCAGGTATAAAGCTCTTTTGCTAAAACAGAAAAAGCAAACCTTCAACAGTCTGACTAAGTATATGGAGAGTTGAATGAACTTTGTGTACAACAGTGTTTAGAATTCTAGTATTTCAAAGGACTTCTGAGAAATGCAGGTGTTCACCTTTTTTTTCAGTTAGCCTATTCTGCGCATTTTTGGTAGAAAGGTTTATCTGACCATATCTCGACAATAACAGGAATTACATGTAACTTATTATCTGGGAATGAATCTCTTAGGTAGAGGTCTTAAGAACAGCCATTACATCTGTATTGCTTGGTCTTCTTTTGTTGGAAATGGCATCCTCAGGTTGTCACCCATTGAAACCAATGTGGGCAGGTATAAAGCCCTTTTACTAAAACTATAAAAGCAAACCTTCAGCAGTCTGAATAAAGATGTGGAGAGTTGAAGGAACTTTGTATACAACAGTGCTTAGAATTCTAGTATTTCAAAGGACTTCTGAGAAAGTCATGTATTCCCCTTTTTTTCAGACTGCCTAATCTGAGCACGTTTGGTAGAGAAGGTATATCTGTCCATAACTCTATAGAAACAGGCATTACCTGTAACTTCCTTTCTGGGAAAGATTCTCTTATCTAGAATTCTTAAAAACATCCAATACGTCTCTATTGCTTGGGCTTCTATTTTCGGAAATGGCATCCTAAGGTTTTCACCCATTGAAACCAATGTAGGCAGGTATAAAGCACTTTTGCTAAAACAGTAAAAGCAAACCTTGACCAGTCTGACTAAAGATGTGGAGAGTTGAAGGAACTTTGTCTACAACAGTGGTTAGAATTCTAGTATTTCAAAGGACTTCTGAGAAATTCATGTATTCACCTTTTTTCAGAATGCCTAAACTGAGCATGTTTGGTAGAGAAGGTATATCAGACCATAACTCTATAGAAAGAGGCATTACATGTAACTTCTTTTCTGGGAAAGATTCTCTTAGCTAGAGGTCTTAAAAGCAGGCATTACCTCTGTACTGCTTGGTCTTTTTTGGTTGGAAATGGCATCCTTAGGTTTTCACCCATTGAAACCAATATAGGCAGGTATAAAGCACTTTTGCTAAAACAGTAAAAGCAAGCCTTCAGCAGTCTGACTAAAGATGTGGAGAGTGGAAGGAACTTTGTGTACAACAGTGCTTAGAATTCTAGTATTTCAAACTACTTCTGAGAAATTCAGGTTTTCCCCTTTTTTTTATTAGCCTATTCTGAGCATGTTTGGTAGAAAGTTATATCTGACCATATGTCGACAATAACAGGCATTACATGTAACTTCTTTTCTGGGAAAGATTCTCTTAGCTAGAGTTATTAAACCATCCATTACATCTATATTTCTTGGCCTTCTTTTGTCGGAAATGGCATCCTAAGGTTTTCACCCTTTGAAACCAATTTAGGCAGGTATAAAGCACTTTTGCTAAAACAGTAAAAGGAAACCTTCAGCTTTCTGACTAAAGATGTTGAGGGTTGAAGGAACTGTGTGTACAACAGTGCTTAGAATCCTAGTATATCAAAGGACTTCTGAGAAATTCATGTATTCACCTTTTTTTCAGAATGCCTATTCTGAGCATATTTGGCAGAAAGGTATATCTGACCATATCTCTACAATAACAGGCATTACATGTAATGTCTTTTCTGGGAAAGATTCTCTTAGCTAGAGGTCTTAAAAACAGCCATTACATCTCTATTGCTTGGTCTTCTTTTGTTGGAAATGGCATTCTTAGGTTTTCACCCTTTGAAAACAATGTAGCCAGGTATAAAGCACTTTTCCTAAAACAGTAAAAGCAGACCTTCAGCAGTCGGACTAAAATATGGAGAGTTGAAGGAACTGTGTGTACAACAGTGCTTAGAATTCTAGTATTTCAAAGGACTTCTGAGAAATTCAGGTTTTCACCTTTTTTTCAGTTAGCGTATTCTGAGCATGTTTGGTAGAGAAGGTATATATGACCAAAAATCTATAGAAACAGGCATTACATGTAACATCTTTTCTGGGAAAGATTCTCTTAGCTAAAGTTCTTAAAAACAACCATTACATCTCTATTGCTTGGCCTTCTTTTGTCAGAAATGGCATCCTAAGGTTTTCACCCATTGAAACCAAAGTAGGCAGGTATAAAGCACTTTTGCTAAAACAGTAAAAGCAAACCTTCAGCAGTATGAATAAAGATGGTGAGGATTGAAGGAACTTTGTGTACAATAGTGCTTAGAATTCTTGTATTTTAAAGGACATCTGAGAAATTCAGGGTTTCACCTTTTTCAGTTAGTCTATTCAGAGCATGTTTGGTAGAAAGGTATATCTGACCATATCTTGACAATAACAGGCATTTCATGTAACATATTTTCTGGGAAAGATTCTCTTCGCTAGAGGTCTTAAAAACAGCCATTACATCTCTATTGCTTGGTCTTCTTTTGTTGGAAATGACATCCTTAAGTTTTCACCCATTGAAACCAGTGTAGGCAAATATAAAGCACTTTTCCTAAAACAGGAAAAGCAAAACTTCAGCAGTCTGACTAAAGTTGTGGCGAGGTGAAGGAACTTTGTGTACAACAGTGCTTAGATATCTTGTATTTTAAAGGACTTCTCAGAAATTCAGGTTTTCACCTTTTTTTCAGTTAGCCTATACTGAGTATGATTAGTAGAAAGTTATATCTCACCATATCTCTACAATAACAGGCATTACGTGTAAATTATTTTCTGGGAATGATTCTCTTAGATAGAGGTCTTAAAAACAGCCATTACATCTCTATTGCTTGGTCTCCTTTTGCTGGAAATGGCATCCTTATGTTTTGACCCATTGAAACCAATGTAGGCAGGTATAAAGCACTTTTGCTAAAAGAGTAAAAGGAAACCTTCAGCAGTCTGACTTAAGATGTTGAGGGTTGATGGAACTGTGTGTACAACAGTTCTTAGAATTCTTGTATTTTAAAGGACTTCTGAGAAATTCAGGTTTTCACCTTTTTTCCAGTTAGCCTATTCTGAGCCTGTTTGGTAGAAAGGTATATCTGACCATATCTCTACAATAACAGGCATTACATGTAACATCTTTTCTGGGAAAGAATCTCTTAGCTAGAGCTCTTAAAAACAACCATTACATCTCTATTGCTTCGTCTTCTTTTGTTGGAAATGGCATCATTATTTTTTCACCCATTGAACCCATGTAGGCAGGTATAAAGTACTTTTCCTAAAACAGTAAAAGCAGACCTTCAGCAGTCGGACTAAAATATGGAGAGTTGAAGGAACTGTGTGTACAACAGTGCTTAGAATTCTAGTATTTCAAAGGACTTCTGAGAAATTCATATATTCACCTTTTTTCCAGAATGCCTAATTTGAGCATGTTTGGTAGAGAAAGTATATCTGACCATAACTCTATAGAAACAGGCATTACATGTAACATCTTTTCTGGGAAATATTCTCTTAGCTAGAGGTCTAAAAACAGCCATTACCTCTGTACTGCTTGGTCTTCTTTTGTTGGAAATGCCATCCTTAAATTTTCACCCATTGGAACCAATGGAGGCCCGTATAAAGCACTATTGCTAAAACAGTAAAACCAAACCTTCAGCAGTCTGACTAAAGATGTACAGAGTTGAAGGAACTTTGTGTACAACAGTGCTTAGAATTCTAGTATTTCAAAGGACTTCTGAGAAATTCATGTATTCACCTTTTTTTCAGAATGCCTATTCTGAGCAAGTTTGGTAGAGAAGATATATATGAACATAAATCTATAGAAACAGGCATTACATGTAACATTTTTTCTAGGAAAGATTCTCTTACCTAGAGGTCTTAAAAACATCCATTATATCTCTATCGCTTGGCCTTATTTTGTCAGAAATGGCATCCTAAGGTTTTCACCCATTGAAACCAATGTAGGCAGGTATAAAGCACTTTTGCTAAAACAGTAAAAGCAAACTTTCAGCAGTATGAATAACGATGTTGATAGTGGAAGGAACTGGGTGTACAACAGTGCTTAGAATTCTTGTATTTTAAAGGACTTCTGAGAAATTCAGGTTTTCACCTTTTCTCCAGTTAGCCCATTCTGAGCATGTTTGGTAGAAAGGTATATCTGACCATATCTCTACAATAACAGGCATTACATGTAACTTCTTTTCTGGGAAAGATTCTCTTAGCTAGAGGTCTTAAAAACAGCCATTACATCTCTATTGCTTGGTCTTCTTTTGTTGGAAATGGCATCCTTAGGTTTTCACCCATTGAAACCAATGTAGGCAGGTATAAAGCACTTTTCCTAAAACAGTAAAAGCAAACCTTCAGCAGTCGGACTAAAATGTGGAGAGTTGAAGGAACTGTGTGTACAACAGTGCTTAGAATTCTAGTATTTCAAAGGACTTCTGAGAAATTCATGTATTCACCTTTTTTTCAGAAAGCCTATTCTGAGCATGTTTGGTAGAGAAGGTATATATGACCATAATCTATAGAAACAGGCATTACATGTAACATCTTTTCTGGGAAAGATTCTCTTAGCTAGAGTTCTTAAAAACAACCATTACATCTCTATTGCTTGGTCTTCTTTTGTCAGAAATGGCATCCTAAGGTTTTCACCCATTGAAACAAATGTAGAATAAAGCACTTTTGCTAAAACAGTAAAAGCAAACCTTCAGCAGTATGAATAAAGATGCTGAGGATTGAAGGAACTTTGTGTACAACAGTGCTTAGAATTCTTGTATTTTAAAGGACATCTGAGAAATTCAGGGTTTCACCTTTTTCAGTTAGTATATTCTGAGCATGTTTGATAGAAGGTATATCTGACCATATTCACAATAACAGGCATTTCATGTAACATATTTTCTGGGAAAGATTCTCTTCGCTAGAGGTCTTAAAAACAGCCATTACATCTCTATTGCTTGGTCTTCTTTGTTAAATGGCATTTCACCCATTGAAACCAATGTAGGCAGGTATAAAGCACTTTTCCTAAAACAGTAAAAGCAAACCTTCAGCAGTCTGACTAAAGTTGTGGAGAGTTGAAGGAACTGTGTGTACAACAGTGCTTAGAATTCTTGTATTTTAAAGGACTTCTGAGAAATTCAGGTTTTCACCTTTTTTCCAGTTAGCCTATTCTGAGCATGTTTGGTAGAAAGGTATATCTGACCATATCTCTACAATAACAGGCATTACATGTAACATCTTTTCTGGGAAAGATTCTCTTAGCTAGAGGTCTTAAAAACAGCCATTACATCTCTATTGCTTGGTCTTCTTTTGTTGGAAATGGCATCCTTAGTTTTTCACCCATTGAAACCAATGTAGGCAGGTATAAAGCACTTTTCCTAAAACAGTAAAAGCAGACCTTCAGCAGTCGGACTAAAATATGGAGAGTTGAAGGAACTGTGTGTACAACAGTGCTTAGAATTCTAGTATTTCAAAGGACTTCTGAGAAATTCATGTATTCACCTTTTTTTCAGAATGCCTAATTTGAGCATGTTTGGTAGAGAAGGTATATATATGACCATAAATCTATAGAAACAGGCATTACATGGAACATCTTTTCTGGGAAAGATTCTCTTAGCTAGAGGTCTTAAAAACATCCATTATATCTCTATTGCTTGGTCTTCGTTTGTTGGAAATGGCATCCTAAGCTTTTTCACCCATTGAAGCCAATGTAGGCAGGTATAAAGAACTTTTGGTAAAGCATTAAAAGCAAACCTTCAGCAGTATGAATAAAGATGTTGAGGATTGAAGGAACTGTGTGTACAACAGTGCTTAGAACTCTTGTATTTTAAAGGACTTCTGAGAAATTCAGGTTTTCACCTTTTTTTCAGTTAGCCTATTCTGAGCATGTTTGACAGAAAGGTATATCTGACCATATCTCGACAATAAGAGGCATTACATATAACATCATTTCTGGGAAAGATTCTCTTCGCTAGAGGTCTCTATTGCTTGGTCTTCTTTTGTTGGAAATGGCATCCTTAGGTTTTCACCCATTGAAACAAATGTAGAGAGGTATAAAGCACTTTTGCTAAAAGAGTAAAAGCAAACCTTCAGTAGTCGGACAAAAGATGTGGATAGTTGAAAGAACTGTGTGTACAACAGTGCTTAGAATTCTAGTATTTCAAAGGACTTTTGAGAAATTCAGGTTTTCACCTTTTTTTCAGTTAGCGTATTCTGAGCATGTTTGGTAGAGAAGGTATATCTGACCATAACTCTATAGAAACAGGCATTACATGTAACATCTTTTCTGGGAAAGATTCTCTTAGCTAAAGTTCTTAAAAAACAACCATTACATCTCTATTGCTTGGCTTTCTTTTGTCAGAAATGGCATCCTAAGGTTTTCACCCATTGAAACCAAAGTAGGCAGGTATAAAGCACTTTTGCTAAAACAGTAACAGCAAGCCTTCAGCAGTCTGACTTTAGAAGTTGAGGGTTGAATGAACTGTGTGTACAACAGTGCTTAGAATTCTTGTATTCAGGGTTTCACCTTTTTCAGTTAGTCTATTCTGAGCATGTTTGGTAGAAAGGTATATCTGACCATATCTCGACAATAACAGGCATTTCATGTAACATATTTTCAGGGAAAGATTCTCTTCACTAGAGGTCTTAAAAACAGCCATTACATCTCTATTGCTTGGTCTTCTTTTGTTGGAAATGACATCCTTAAGTTTTCACCCATTGAAACCAAAGTAGGCAGGTATAGAGCACTTTTGCTAAAACAGTAAAAGCGAACCTTCAGCAGTCTGACTTTAGATGTTGAGGGTTGAAGGAACTGTGTGTAGAACAGTGCTTAGAATTCTTGTATTTTAAAGGACTTCTGAGAAATTCAGGTTTTTCACCTGTTTTTTCAGTTAGCCTATTGTGAGCATGTTTGGTAGAAAGGTATATCTGACCATATCTCGACAATAACAGGCATTACATGTAACTTCTTTTCTGGGAAAGATTCTCTTAGATAGGGGTCTTAAAAACAGGCTTTACATCTCTATTGTTTGGTCTTCTTTTGTAGGAAATGGCGTCCTTAAATTTTCACCCATTGAAACCAAAGTAGGCAGGTATAAAGCACCTTTGCTAAAACAGTAAAAGCAAACCTTCAGCAGTCTGACTAAAGTTGTGGAGAGTTGAAGGAACTTTGTGTACAACAGTCCTTAGAATTCTTGTATTTTAAAAGACTTCTGAGAAATTCAGGTTTTCACCTTTTTTTCAGTCAGCGTATTCTGAGCATGTTTGGTAGAGAAGGTATACCTGACTATAACTCTATAGAAACAGGCATTACATGTAACATCTTTTCTGGGAAAGTTTCTCTTAGCTAGAGTTCTTAAAAACAACCATTACATCAATATTGCTTGGCCTTCTTTTGTCAGAAATGGCATCCGAATGTTTTCACCCCTTGAAACCAAAGTAGGCAGGTATAAAGCACTTTTGCTAAAACAGTAAAAGCAAACCTTCAGCAGTCTGACTTTAGATGTAGAGGATTGAAGGAACTCTGTGTAGAACAGTGCTTAGAATTCTTGTATTTTAAAGGACTTCTGAGAAATTTAGGTTTTCACCTTTTTTTCAGTTTGCGTATTCTGAGCATGTTTAGCAGAAAGGTATATCTGACCATATCTCTACAATAACAGGCATTACATGTAACTTCTTTTCTGAGAAAGATTCTCTTAGCTAGAGGTCTTAAAAACAGCCATTACATCTCTATTGCTTGGTCTTCTTTTGTTGGAAATGGCATCCTTAGGTTTTCACCCATTGAAACCAATGTATGCAGGTATAAAGCACTTTTGCTAAAAGAGTAAAGCAAACCTTCAGCAGTCGGACTAAAGATGTGGATAGTTGAAGGAACTGTGTGTACCAGAGTGCTTCGAATTCTAGTATTTCAAAGGACTTCTGAGAAATTCATGTAATAACCTTTTTATCAGAATGCCTATCTGAGCATGTTTGGTAGAGAAGGTATATATGACCATAACTATATAGAAACAGGCATTACATGTAACTTGTTTTCTGGGAAAGATTCTCTTAACTAGAGTTCTTAAAAACATCCATTAAATCTCTATTGCTTGGTCTTCGTTTGTTGCAAATGGCATCCTAAGGTTTTTCACCCATTGAAACCAATGTAGGCAGGTATAAAGCACTTTTGCTAAAACATTAAAAGCAAACCTTCAGCAGTATGAATAACGATGTTGAGAGTGGAAGGAACTGGGTGTAAAACAGTGCTTAGAATTCTTGTATTTTAAAGGACTTCTGAGAAATTCAGGTTTTTCACCTTTTTTTTCAGTTAGCCTATTCTGAGCATGTTTGGTAGAAAGGTATATCTGACCATATCTCGACAATAACAGGCATTACATGTAACTTCTTTTCTGGGAAAGATTCTCTTAGATAGAGGTCTTAAAAACAGCCAATACATCTCTATCGTTTGGTCTTCTTTTGTTGGAAATGGCATCCTTAAATTTTCACCCATTAAAACCAATGTAGGCAGGTATAAAGCACTTTTGCTAAAACAGTAAAAGCAACTCTTCAGCAGCCTGACTTTAGATGTTAAGGGTTGAAGGAACTGTGTGTAGAACAGTGCTTAGAATTCTTGTATTTTAAAGGACTTCTGAGAAATTCAAGTTTTCACCTTTTTTTCAGTTAGCCTATTCTGAGCATGTTTGGCAGAAAGGTATATCTGACCATATCTCGACAGTAAGAGGCATTACATATAACATCTTTTCTGGGAAAGATTCTCTTCGCTAGAGGTCTTCAAAACAGCCATTACATCTCTATTGCTTGGTCTTCTTTTGTTGGAAATGGCATCCTTAGGTTTTCACCCATTGAAACCAATGTAGCCAGGTATAAAGCACTTTTCCTAAAACAGTAAAAGCAGACCTTCAGCAGTCGGACTAAAATATGGAGAGTTCAAGGAACTGTGTGTACAACAGTGCTTAGAATTCTAGTATTTCAAAGGACTTCTGAGAAATTCATGTATTCACCTTTTTTTCAGAATGCCTAATTTGAGCATGTTTGGTAGAGAAGGTATATAAGACCATAAATCTATAGAAACAGGCATTACATGTAACATCTTTTCTGGGAAAGATTCTCTTAGCTAGAGGTCTTAAGAACATCCATTATATCTCTATTGTTTGGTCTTCGTTTGTTGGAAATGGCATGCTAAGCTTTTTCACCCTTTGAAGTCAATGTAGGCAGGTATAAAGAACTTTTGGTAAATCATTAAAAGCAAACTTTCAGCAGTATGAATAACGATGTTGAGAGTGGAAGCAACTGGGTGTACAACAGTGCTTAGAATTGTTGTATTTTAAAGGACTTCTGAAAAATTCAGGTTTTCACCTTTTTTTTCAGTTAGCCTATTCTGAGCTTGTTTGGTAGAAAGGTATATCTGACCATATCTCGACAATAACAGGCATTACATGTAACATCTTTTCTGGGAGAGTTTGTCTTCGCTAGAGGTCTTCAAAACAGCCATTACATCTCTATTGCTTGGCCTTCTTTTGTCAGAAATGGCATCCTTAGGTTTTCACCCATTGAAACCAATGTAGGCAGGTATAACGCACTTTTGCTAAAAGAGTAAAAGCAAACCTTCAGCAGTCTGACTTTAGATTTTGAGGGTTGAAGGAACTGTGTGTAGATCAGTGCTTAGAATTCTTGTATTTTAAAGGACTTCTGAGAAATTCAGGTTTTCCCCTTTTTTTCAGTTAGCGTATTCTGTGCATGTTTGGTAGAGAAGGTATATCTGACCAAAACTCTATAGAAACAGGCATTACATGTAACATCTTTTCTGGGAGGGTTTCTCTTAGCTAGAGTTCTTAAAAACCAACATTACATCTCTATTGCTTGGCCTTCTTTTGTCAGAAATGGCATCCTAATG